>CM060948.1:341598353-342153353 GCA_030765055.1 Mantis religiosa
GAGCGAAGAAGAACAAGTGACTTGAACATTTCAAGACAGGAGGTGGACAGTGTATTACCCACAGTGAATTATAAAATAGCAAAGTTATTAATATACTTGAAGCAAAGGCGAGAACGTCATATTCCTTTCTATTCATGTTCTAACTCAGTATTAGGAGCAAAGGTCGAGTGACTTGAATGTTTCAAGATGGGAGGTGGACAGTGAATTATAAAATAGCAAAGTTATTAATATTTGAGTTTGATTTATGAGTCACTATGTTTACACTCAAACTTCACTTACTTGTTGTTATATAATTGAAACGTTTTCAAGATAATTCGATCTCATCCTCAGCTGTTTGGTGACTAAATGAACCTTCCTCTTCTTCCACTACTACGGAGCTCCGATCACTCTGCCATCTGGTGTTAGGGGCACTAAGTTTTAATACTTCATTTAATGCCGGGATTTCAAAATTTATAACTTTATCACGGTTTTTGTTTATGAATATTGTGACTTTGTGGGTTCGTGAAATGAAAAGTCCAATTACACCACTCAAAAATGTTCTTTATTTCCACCGACTTACAGTTAAACACTTGCCAATTACACGGAATTACGTAATGCACACAATTACGATTCACCAGTTCGTCCGTTACAATTCCACTGTACGGTCACAATTATGTAAATTCTTCCGTTGCACATACACAGTCTTCTCGTCCTTACACTAGCACTGCACTCTTACGCTGATTGCCACAAACTCTGACTCACTCCTCTTGCACGACGTGTTGCTTATATGGGGTCCGCTTGCCGATCTGGAAGGTTCTCCATTAGGGGAAATATCTCGTAAGTTCGAGAACACAGGTGGAACAGAAAGAGACGGCGCAGTGATGTTTTTTGTCCCAGCCATCTCCTGTCACCACTATAAGACAAACGAGGGAGGGGGGCGTGGCTAACACGGACCTCCCCTGCTTCCCGCTCTCAGCTGCTTCTATAGGGTGTTCCAACGCTCGGGTGACACTGCTCCCTCCTCAAAGCTGGTTGTCTCGAACAGCACCATCGTAGCGTGCCAGGCGGTCCAGGTGCACCACCAGCATCTGCTCGGAGTCTCAGCCAGTAGTAGCGCTGCCGTAGTTTGTGAATCGTTCGGTTCGCTCCCAGGTGTCCTCCTGAAGTACCGGCGTGCACTTCCTCCAAGACTTCCGGGACCTTACTCCGGGGAAGTACCAACTGTTCTCTCTGCGCCTTCCCATCGGGTGACTCCCATACCCGGAACAGCACGCCCTCTCTGGTCTTCAGCGAGTCCCATTGGGCCCAGTACGACTTGTAGGTGGCGCCCCTTGGTGCGATGTCCTCCCAGGTTGGTCTTGTCCCTGCCTCCACTTCCCTCAAGAGTGGCCCCAAGTCTGCGTCTGCCAGCTGCTCCCTCCTCAGGCCTGCACTATCCCAGCCATCCGCAGGCACCGCCACAACTACTCGGACTGCTGCGGCACGCTTCTTCTCTTCCACTCTTGTGCACTGACCGCACTCTACTGGACAGGGTCTTCGGGACATGGCGTCTGCGTTACCGTGGCTCTTCCTTCTACGATGTTCCGACGTGAAGTCGTACTCCTGCAGCCTCTGGACCCAACGTGCCGTCTAGCCTTCCAGGTTCTTAAAGCTCAATAGCCAGGTTAGGGCGGAATGGTCAGTCCTCAGGTGGAATGGCTGACCGTACAGGTACTTATGGAAGTGCTCCAAGGTCTTTACTACTGCCAATAATTCTCGTCGGGTGACACAGTAGTTCTTCTCTGCCTTGGATAGCGTCTTGCTGTAGTAGGCTATCACCCGCTCATGGCCACCTGGATCTGCGATAGGACACCTCCAATGCAATGGTCGCTAGCGTCGGTGTCCACAATGAAGGCGCCACCCGGTTGTGGGAAACCCAAAATTGGAGCACTGCACAGGGTCTCCTTTAGTTGCTGGAAAGCGTTTTCGGCGTCCTCTGTCCACACATAAGGCCGGTGTTCCTCCGTCAGGCGGGCGAGGGGTTTTGCGATGTTGTCGGCCTTTTCCTCTAAATCATTAAGGCGGTCGTCTACTTGACCCATCCGCTTGCCCAGATTCGTGACGTCATCCGTCACGCCGGCCAACCGTTCCTCAAACTTGGCGGCGAGGACCTCGTTCGCCTCCTTCATTTCCGTGGCCAGACTGTCGTTCGCTGCCCTGATTTCTGTGGTCAATTCGGTCTTTATTTCTTCCGTCTTCGCTGTTATTTCGGCCTTCATTTCCATCATCTTCTCCAAAATTTTTTCCAATGCCGCGTCCATGGTTGTAATGTTCGGTGATGTTATCTTCCCTCTTCCTGACACCAGTGTGACTTTGTGGGTTCGTGAAATGAAAAGTCCAATTACACCACTCAAAAATGTTCTTTATTTCCACCGACTTACAGTTAAACACTTGCCAATTACACGGAATTACGTAATGCACACAATTACGATTCACCAGTTCGTCCGTTACAATTCCACTGTACGGTCACAATTACGTAAATTCTTCCGTTGCACATACACAGTCTTCTCGTCCTTACACTAGCACTGCACTCTTACGCTGATTGCCACAAACTCTGACTCACTCCTCTTGCACGACGTGTTGCTTATATAGGGTCCGCTTGCCGATCTGGAAGGTTCTCCATTAGGGGAAATATCCCGTAAGTTCGAGAGCACAGGTGGAACAGAAAGAGACGGCGCAGTGATGTTTTTTGTCCCAGCCATCTCCTGTCACCACTATAAGACAAACGAGGGAGGGGGGCGTGGCTAACACGGACCTCCCCTGCTTCCCGCTCTCAGCTGCTTCTATAGGGTGTTCCAACGCTCGGGTGACAATATTTTTTCCCAAATATCCAATTCTATGGGTGTACTTAAAGATTTTAACAGTTTAATGTTGTGGCCAATGTTGTGGTTTTCTGTCCAAAAATGGTGTGAAACTGCAGATTTTTCTGTTTGTTTCAACTTAATGTTCCTCTGGTGTTCTTTTTGCCTGGTTAACAAGTTTCTCTTAGTTTTTCTTATGTAGCTTTTTTCACAGGTTTCACAATTAATCTGATAAATTCCTGATTTTAAATTGTTGGTGTGAGAGTGGTATTTTTTGATATTATCTGTAGTTTTTCTTTCCTCTTCATCATGTTCCTTATGATGGCTGGGTAGAATCCATTTTAAACTGTTAAAATCTTTAAGTACACCCATAGAATTGGATATTTGGGAAAAAATATTCATAAAATAAAACCGTGATAAAGTTATAAATTTTGAAATCCCGGCATTAAATGAAGTATTAAAACTTAGTGCCCCTAACACCAGATGGCAGAGTGATCGGAGCTCCGTTGTAGTGGAGGAAGAGGAAGGTTCATTTAGTCACCAAACAGCTGAGGATGAGATTGAATGATCTTGAAAACGTTTCAATTATACAACAAGTAAGTGAAGTTTGAGTGTAAACATAGTGACTCATAAATCAAACTCAAATATGAAGAATACTTCACTGTTAATAATGCTTCTGCTTTTAATATTTATAAAGTTATTAATACTTGAAACATAGGCGAGATCGGATGCATGTTCTAACCTCTCTTGTACTTCCATAGTAACCATCATAGCAGATTGTTTCAACAGTCTATACCTCATTATTAAATTATAGATGAGTCGTATTTTTTACACATCTGCTTCACTTTCGTACCTATTTTGAGGACATGTTTCGCAAATCATCGCTTGCATCTACGGCTCTTGTGCGACTCAGTTAAATCTCGATATAGTCTATACCTCTTTAGAAAATTTTCTTCTGATCACTCCTCAAAATAATTTCTCCTCATAGGCTGTACTCTATTACAAATGCTATTTAGACAGTCTTAAATACAGCAAATCAACATCAACAGCTGTAATTCCTTTCTTGGAAAAGTTGAAAACAGTGTTGTTATGATAAATTAACTTTAAAGAGAGTCGATTAAAGACACTAAACAACACTTACTTTTAAATTTTTCCGGAACATGTTTCTGAGGCTTTGCCTCTATCATCAGCCGGCTCTCGACTGGTTCTCGTTGGTGTAGCTGACGATATTTTGTCACAGGTCTCTTCTGGTGGCGGTTCAAGGAACTTGCTGAACAAATCTTTCTGGGGGATGTCGAAATTAAATACTTTGTTCCTATTTTTTGAAATGAAGATTTGTTCCCATGTGGATAGTTCTTGTTTTCCTGATGTATGTTTTAGTAGTTTTGGTTCTGGATTTATGTTGTGGTTTTTTTGCCAAAAATGTGTGGCAACCGCTGATTTTTCTAATTGTTTATATTTTATGTTTCTAAAGTGTTCCTTTGCTCTTGTTTCTAAATTTCTTTTGGCTTTTCCAATATAAATTTGACTACAGTCATTGCATTCGATTTTATATATACCAGATTTTTTGTTAGATGGAATGGCATCTTTGATGTTTGAGCAAATTAGGTTTTTTAAGGAGAAATGGTTGACTGGTGCTAGTTGAATGTTTTGTTTTTTGAAGACTTTTTTGAATTTATGATAGGCCCATGGATGGTAAGTGAATTTTTTGAAAATCATATTAGTTTCTGCAGCTGAGAGGGTTGTGGTTCCCTTTAGTAGCTTCTTCTTTTTTGCGAAGTTCACTTTTTTGTTCACTAATGATTTGGGAAAGTTATTTTTTTTGTGCTATTTCAATTATTTTGTTGTATTCTGTTTTGTATTCTTCTGCTGTGAGAGGGATGTTTACCAGTCTGTGTGCTAAACTATTGAAGATTGCCTGTTTGTGGGATCTTGGGCCATTAGCTTTTATGTAGTTGTCTGTGTTGGTTTTCTGTAAATGCCAAAGTTTAGTCTGTTTTTATTCCTCATTACTTTTAGATCCAAAAATGGTAAATGCTCATCTTTTTCTATTTCTACAGTGAATTTGATGCTTTTTTCTTGGATATTTAAAAGTTTTAGTGCATCACTGATGTGTTTTTTTGGTACTATTGCAAAGACGTCATCTACATATCGTTGCCAGCGTTTGAACATCCAAGGGAAACCTTTGTTGATCCTTATTTCTAATGCACTCATGTACAGATCGGCCAGGAAGGGTGATAGGGGGTTGCCCATTGCTAACTCTGAAGTTTGGTGGAAATATTTTGTTTGAAACTGGAAGAAATTTTGTTCTATGCATAATTTGGTTAGTTCGATGTCTGAAATTTCAGGTGATGCCATTCCAAGTGATTTGAGCCATTTTTTTATCAACGGTGGGAGTTGATTAACTGGTATGCTGGGAAACAGTGATTTAACATCAAACGAGACTAGTGTGTCCTCTTTTAGTTCAGTATCCTTAATGTGTTCTATAAGTTCATATTTGTTTTTGATGCTTAGGCTGTCGAATTTTGGAAATGAGTTGAATTTGTTTATTAGCCACTTTGCAAGTTTGTATGTTGGTGAATTTATACTGCTAACTATAGGTCTCATTGTTATGGATGGTTTGTGTATTTTGGGTAAGCCATAAAGTCTAGGTAAGGTTGGGTTATCCGGTTTAACTGCATATTTGTTTGGTATTATGCTTGATTTTGCTATTGTTTTTTCAAATGACTGTATGCAAGTTTTTAGAGGACTTTTGTTAATGATTTCATATTCATTGTCAGTTAGCATTTTTTCCATTTTTTCAATATAATCTGATTTTTCCATTATTTACACAAAGGCAGACAAAGGCAACAAGATTGTCATAATGGAAAAATCAGATTATATTGAAATAATGGAAAAAAATGCTAACTGATAATGAATATGAAATCATTAACAAAAGTCCTCTAAAAACTTGCTTACAGTCATTTGAAAAAACAATAGCAAAATCAAGCATAATACCAAACAAATATGCAGTTAAACCGGATAACCCAACCTTACCTAGACTTTATGGCTTACCCAAAATACACAAACCATCCATAACAATGAGACCTATAGTTAGCAGTATAAATTCACCAACATACAAACTTGCAAAGTGGCTAACAAACAAATTCAACTCATTTCCAAAATTCGACAGCCTAAGCATAAAAAAAACACCTATGAACTTATAGAACACATTAAGGATACTGAACTAAAAGAAGAGGACACACTAGTCTCGTTTGATGTTAAATCACTGTTTCCCAGCATACCAGTTAATCAACTCCCACCGTTGATAGAAAAATGGCTCAAATCACTTGGAAAGGCATCACCTGAAATTTCAGACATCGAACTAACCAAATTATGCATAGAACAAAATTTCTTCCAGTTTCAAACAAAATATTTTCACCAAACTTCAGGGTTAGCAATGGGCAACCCCCTATCACCCTTCCTGGCCGATCTGTACATGAGTGCATTAGAAATAAGGATCAGCAAAGGTTTCCCTTGGATGTTCAAACGCTGGCAACGATATGTAGATGACATCTTTGCAATAGTACCAAAAAAAACACATCAGTGATGCACTAAAACTTTTAAATATCCAAGAAAAAAAGCGTCAAATTCACTGTAGAAATAGAAAAAGATAAGCATTTACCAATTTTGGATCTAAAAATAATGAGGAATAAAAACAGACTAAACTTTGGCATTTACAGAAAACCAACACAGACAGACAACTACATAAAAGCTAATGGCCCAAGATCCCACAAACAGACAATCTTCAATAGTTTAGCACACAGACTGGTAAACATCCCTCTCACAGCAGAAGAATACTGTCACTCGAATGTTGGAACACCCTATAGAACCAGCTGAGAGCGGGCAAGCAGGGGAGGTCGGAGTTAGCCACGCCCCCCCCTCGTTTGTCTTATAGTGGTGACAAGGGGTAGCTGGGAGAAAAAACATCACTGCGCCGTCTCTTTCTGTTCCACCTGTGTTCTCGAACTTACGGGATATTTCATCTAATCTAGAACATTCTCGATCCCCCAGCTGACCCTATATAAGCAACACGCCGGGCAGTGGGTCAGTCAGTTAGTCAGTTCTTGGCGTAAGAATGCAGTGCTAGTATACGACGAGAAGACTGTGTGAGTGCATCGGAGGATTGTAAGTAATTACGAGTGTAGTGAAATTGTAATGGACGAACTGGTGAATCGTAATTGTGTGCATTACGTAATTCTTTGTAATTGGCAAGAGTTTAACTGTAAGTCGGTGGAAATAAAGAACATTTTTGAGTGGTGCAATTGGACTTTTCATTTCACGAACCCACAAAGTCACAATACAAAACAGAATACAACAAAATAATTGAAATAGCACAAAAAAAATAACTTTCCCAAATCATTTGTGGACAAAAAAGTGAACTTAGCAAAAAAGAAGAAGCTACTAAAGGAAACCACAACCCTCTCAGCTACAGAAACTAATATGATTTTCAAAAAATTCACTTACCATCCATGGGCCTATGATAAATTCAAAAAAGTCTTCAAAAAACAAAACATACAACTAGCACCAGTCAACCATTTCTCCTTAAAAACCTAATTTGCTCAAACATCAAAGATGCCATTCCATCTAACAAAAAATCTGGTATATATCAAATTGATTGCAATGACTGTAGTCAAATTTATATTGGAAAAACAAAAAGAAATTTAGAAACAAGAGCAAAGGAACACTTTAGAAACATAAAATATAAACAGTTAGAAAAATCAGCAGTTGCCACACATTTTTGGGAAAAAAACCACAACATAAATCCAGAACCAAAACTACTAAAACATACATCAGGAAAACAAGAACTATCCACATGGGAACAAATCTTCATTTCAAAAAATAGGAACAAAGTATTTAATTTCGACATCCCCCAGAAAGATTTGTTCAGCAAGTTCCTTGAACCGCCACCAGAAGAGACCTGTGACAAAATATCGTCAGCTACACCAACGAGAACCAGTCGAGAGCCGGCTGATGATAGAGGCAAAGCCTCAGAAACATGTTCCGGAAAAATTTAAAAGTAAGTGTTGTTTAGTGTCTTTAATCGACTCTCTTTAAAGTTAATTAATATACAGTTGTGTTCATTTCTGCCATCTTGACTATTTACAATTGTTAAGGACTTAACAAATGAAATTTGGATTGTTTGTTTACAAGAGATTTAACATGAGTGTTAAGCTAACACTTGTTGGTGAAATGCAATTTTTGTTGTAACTATTGCTAAACTCGTGTTAAGTCTTAACATCTGTTGGTGAAATAGGGCATAAAAGTTGTGTGCTTTAACAAGCTCTATGTGTTTTGTTTAAATTTTTGTACGTCATGAAATTATCTGAGAGATATGGTATTTTAACCAAAATCTCTAGACCCATTTTTTAGAATATCAAAATTTTCAAAAAATGTTCTATGTAATGGGTATTCTAGGCTGGAGGGATTATTTGATAATCTTTGTGTTGCATCCTTGAAAAATGCTGAAGTTAAATATCAAGTTTGTTAGGTTATGCTGTACACACAGACCTTTTTCAAAAAATTAGGGTTTTTTTTAAAAAAAAAATTCAAGGTCATAATTAAATATCAAGTTTTTGGGTTGAGTGCAAACACTTCCTTTAGGGCATGGTTGTACAGTTGCAGCACCAGAAAATAAATATATTTTGATATGAACCTGTTGGTTTGTTTAGGTGTTAAGAAACTGCATCAACTGTATATTTGAGAACAAGATATCGGATGCGAGGAAGACATTCCCTGCGGTATTACGTGCCCTGAAATCGAAGGCTGCACGTCTGGCACTGTGCACAGAGCTGGCGCAGCATGTGCTGGGTAACAAGGCAATGCTGGAGCACCAACAGTTTGATCTCGTAGTTAGATTGATGAACTGTGCTCTTCAGGTAACAAATAGTAGCATGTGTATATTGTGTTAGATGAGTTTTTATCCTTGATTTGAAGACTCAGATGAGAAATGTTCTGCGTTACAGGATGACTCCGCAATGGATGAACATGGTGTAGCTGCAGCACTACTTCCATTGGCTACAGCTTTCTGTCGTAAACTTTGTACTGGGGTTATTCAGTTTGCTTACACTTGCATACAGGTGAGTGCTTTGAACAACTCACAACTTTCTCTACATCATATATTTGCATTACTACACATTTTTGCCTAGAATTCTCAAATTCAAACATTGATTTGAGTACATGTATGTAATGGATATAAAAACGCAAATGTTAGCATGTCCTAGTCTATTTCCTCATTTCTCAGACATAATTGTACTCATTACATATTAAGCTCTCCTTATTGCCTTTTTTAATACTCCACATAAGTTGGAGCATCAATATAAGCAAATCAAATGGAGGAGAGAATACGCTGTGAATGTTACAGATAATAGGTTAACATTTTTTTGCACTATGTAACTAGTGTTCCATTCTTACTGTTATTGTTGCTATGCATTGTAAGTTGACATTCCTTTACTAGTGTGGTAAGTAATTTCTCCATAGCAACACATTTAGGCGATGCAAAAAGCACTAGTGCGTTAAGTAAAAACGTTTATTTTGAAATATTGACTGTGATATCACAATTTGTATACTAACATAAATACACATAGTGCAAAAATAGTATGGAATACCCATGTGGTAAGCACCTAACGGAATCTCGGAAATTGAAAAAGCTCAGTGCAAGCACATACTTTTTTCAAACCTTTCCTTGTTCCGTATAAAGTGCTTACCACATTAGTATTGCAATTAACTATATCATTACTTCTTCTGTAAAGAAAAGTCATAACCAGGGCCCAGATATTTATGACCTTAAAAGTTAAAGTGACCTTGATGAACAAAGAAGACTTAAACGTTCCTAAGGTTTATGATTCAATGAAGTACAAAATTATACTGAGACTTTAAGGTTACCTTCTTTTAATGATCTCCTTGCATATTTCATTCGCATTTCACTTGTGGTTTATCACTGAATAACAATTTGTTAGAAAGAACTTGTAATTAATGTAAATTTATATTGAGGAATTAATCCTTAAAGAATTAATCCTTTTAAATACATTACTCCTGTATATGGGTGATTTTTAATTAATTAGAAGCAACTGAAAAATTAAATGCTATGGCCGGGATTTGAACCACGGTTCTACTGGTTTCCCTGTAGATCCGTGGTTCAAATCCGAGCTATGGCATTGAATTTTTCAGTTGGCTCTAATTAATTAAGAACTTGTAAATTTCTAAATTTGAAGGGATTCTGTTGTCAGTTATTACAGGAATACTCTGTGCATGCGTGACGCTGATGCTCCAGGACTAGTTTTGCAGTCTTTTCACTGCATCCTTAGCTGACAAACAGATCGTTTTTTATGGTTACTGCCACCTGGATTGTTTGCTATCATCCTGCCATCTACTGGGAGCAAAACAAGCTTATGGATGGAATTGGTTGCTGGTATTTCAAAATTCAGCATGCAATTTCTATTTTTCAAGGCAAATATTTTCTCCCAAGCCATCAATTCTATCGGTTCACTTAATTGTTTTAATAATTTAACTTCTGGGTTTATTTCATGATTAAGTGACCAAAAATGATCTGCCGCTGCCAACTTATCAGTCTGTTTGTCAGCTGAGGATGCGGTGTAAAGGCTGTTAAACTGGTCCTGGAGGATTTGCCATTAGAAGCAGATAAGTGAAGTTTTGTCACGATTGTTGTAATTTATTGTAATATTAATTTGTGTTTCACAAGTCCAAATGTTTAATAAATATAATAGGGGAGCCACATACTAATAGATTTCAAAGAATGTTTATATTTTACTTGATTCTACTAATATATAGCACAACCAAATTTGCAAAAATGACAAAGAAGTTGATTTGTTCCTGAAAATGAACTAATGTGTAAAAACTGGCAGATAGAAATATCCAAAAAAGCAGAAAAAATTACCGAGATTTAACTGTATTGAAAAAATTACCTTTAAAAGTAGTTTAATTTTGCAATTCCTTTCTTGGAAGTGTTGAAAACAGTGGTGTTATGATAAATTAAATTTAAAGAGAGTCGATTAATGACACTACACAACACTTACTAAATGTTTAGTGTCATTAATCGGCTCCCTTTAAATTTAGTTTAATTTTACCCACAATGTTATGAGCCATATATTTTCCACATTAACATTATTATTATTATTATTATTATTATTATTATTATTATTATTATTATTATTATTATTATTATTATTATTATTATTATTATTATTATTATTATTATTATTATTATTATTATTATTGTTGTTATTGTTATCATCATCATCATCATCATCATCATCATCATCATCATGACTATGATTTTGTTGAAGAAGTGTTTGTCTATTTTATGGTTTATCAGATACACCAAAATCATTTAGAATAAAGAAGACTTCAACAGGCTATTCTAGACATATATTTTGCTATGCAGATATCTTAAACATTAGTTACTTATGTTCACTCATTTTTAGGAAAATGGCAAATCATAAATCACATGTGATGCTACAGTTTGCTTCAGTCATGTGTGTAGAGGAATATGTTTTGGTTTGGAGGTGAAATGCATTATCATTGACATGTTGGTGTGCTGCTCTTTGTTAGCTCTATGTTCAAACCTATATTACAACATAGAAAATAGAATTATATGCTAAAAGTATGTTTTTGTTATACAGGAGCATGGAGTGTGGCAAAACCAGCAGTTCTGGGAGGCAGCATTCTACCAGGATGTGCAGAAAGATATTAAAGCTTTGTATCTTCCTAGAGTAGAAACGAGTCCACCCAATCATAGGCTGAGCTGTGACACAATGCTCAGTCCTGTGAGTCCACGAGAGGTGAGTTTCCATTATCAAAACAATGCCATTTTATTGCTCCATATGGCTGCTTATCGCACATTAGTAAGTTTATTTTTTGCTTACCTCCATACTCGACACAGCTAGTGTGTTACTTGCAGATTGAATAGGATCGCGATTTGATTAATAAATCATCCACATCATCAGCTCCAACCATCCATCATTAGCTAGTGTGTTGTTTTATGCCTCTAAAATTTCCAAACCAAACATTATTTTGGACTATACTCAACACATGGGTCATCTCCACCATAGAAAGGTTGTGGGCCAATAACAGGGGTATTCGCTCCTTCTTTGGCAAGATGATCAGCAATTTTACTGGCTTCGATTCCTTCATGTCCTGGCAGCTACACAAGGGTAACCTTATTGTGTTTTGCCAGCTGATTTAAAATCCTCATACAGTCATTTACAAGCTTTGACTTAATGGTGCAAGCAGCAAGAGCCTTTAATGCAGCTTGACTGACAAAATATAGATATTAGCACCACGAATGCCCCTTCTGACATTCTCATGGGCACTGATTTATACGGCATGAACTTCCATGTGGAAGATGGAGGGCTGGTACCCAGTGCTTTAGAAAGGGTGAAATATGGCCCATGAACCCCAATTCCTTCCTCCTGTTATGGTTAGGTAGTGGAAGAATAGAAAAGGGATTCTGGAAAGAAGTAAGAACAAGAATTGAAGATATTGAAAAACGAGAATTACGGGCTAATCTTAATAACAAAATATCTCTGAAATTATATAAAACATTGAAAAATGATTGGGGCAGGGAAAAATATATTGACATCTGTGATAAAGTAGGAAGAGAAGGGTTGGCATGGCTTAGAACAGGAGTAATATACTTAAGGGGTATAAGGAATGGATATATTAAGGGAAGATGTCCAATGTGTGAAAAAGAAGATAGTACTTGGCATTATATATTTGATTGTCAAAAAACAAAATATTGGAGAGAGAAATTTCTTTTGCATAAGTGGGAAAACATATCAAATGAAATAAGAGGCAAAAGAATCTTGAATCTGAGATCAGAAGAAAACATAATAAAACTGGGAAAATTTATTGGCAAGGTAAGACAAAAATGGCTTTGGAAAACAGGAAAGACTAATGAGAACTAGGAAAAATAGCAGAAGGTATAAAGGGAAACAAAAATATAGATCCCGAGTTTTAAGATGCTCCATTATATACACAACCTGGGTTAACTATAATGCTATAATGTAAGTTATTGTATTTATGGTATATTATGTTATATATATATGAAGTTGTATATGCTACATATTGTAATAAGAGATAGGAAATAAGCTACAACTGCTGCTGCTGATGCTGCTGTTGCTGATGCTGCTCAGTCTGGTTGACACCGCTCTTTCTTCAGGGTGAGTTGTCCTGACCAACATTGCTGTAGCAGGCCATATAATTCAAGTGCATCACTAATAACTTCCTGCAGGGCAGCCTCTGGATGCACAGGCCCTCATCCAGTCGCTCACTACCTGAATGTGTCGACGGGCCATCTCATGTCCATCATAAAGGCAGTCCATGAGGTTCTCCGCATATTCGACTCCTGGCTATCCTGTCCTGGGGGTTCCCAAAAATCAGACTGCACAGTAGATGCACTTTACTGCCTCAAATGAAACTAGCTGGCATCATCCCAGTGGTGTCGATGGGTAGATAAATGGTAGGCCAACAAGTAAAGCAGTACCCTGGTATCCTGGTCTCTTTTTTGGCTGGCCACGATCTTCCTCAGTGTTCTTCAAGGGTTTTAATGCTGTCAGACTCTGCATGGAGAGTCAGTGTGTGTGTGGCTTGTGCTCTCCGAGTTGTACTAGCACTTCACTCATCAGTTTTGGCTCATAGTTTGTGTCCTGATCGCTATGTAATTCCAGTGGCACTCGTAGGCATCGGAACAGTTCTTCCACAAGGCAGTCAGTATCAAGTGTCATGGGTTGCTAGTTAGGTACAGAATTACACCTCAGGCCATTTGGTGAAATAATCATAGCCAGTAGCAGATATTCATTGACCCTGTCAGACACAGGGAGTGGTCCATCAATGTCAGTGGCAATGAGCTCATAAGGTGCTGCATGCAGCCCTGGCTTACTGCACACACGACATTGGCATTGCCCATAACCTCAACCAATAGTACCTTAGAGCTTGTTAATTGTTCAGATTGATCTAAGATGCCCTCTTGAGGTATGTACTTCCTCCAGGACATCCACAACCCAGTTGGGGTAACAATTTGGAAAGCATTAAACTTATATAGGTTATATTGAGTTGAAAGTTTGATCAAATTTGTTTCAGAACAAAGAGTTCCCATGGAAGGATCGGAGATCAGGCTTCACTCGTGCTCAAGAACCTTCAGCTTTGGAAATTGCTGCAGAGCAAATGAGAATATGGGCAAACCTGGACTCAGGTAACTGTCACCTCAAATGCAGTAAATGTTTTTGTAACATTGCTGGAACTAAAACAAATTTTATAATAAAATAGAGTTAGTTAAAAGTCCCGCACTACCTAAATAACTTTTGAAACATGTGTTCCTGAATTTGGTGTATGAAGACAGTCATGTAAAGGGAACTAAAAAATTATGTTAATCTTTTTTCCAAATTCCAGTTTAACTGGGAGTGACTGCAACCTTATTTTAAATGGTACATCCTTTTCTGTTTAACATATTCTTATAGTACTCTTCAAAATTTTTTCAGAAAATCTTTCTCATGGATAATAATTTAATAATTTTGTGCTCTTCATTGGTATGAAGTATTTAAAAAAGTGTTAGCTTAATGTAGTAAACATTTATTTTTTTGTGATTTAACTATCCTTGGATTAAAAAATACATCTTCACATAGAAAATGAAGCTAGCTACAGTGAAGCAATGATTATTATACAAATATAACAATTTGTAACAAAAGCTTCACTTAACTTAAGAAAATGGTGTTAATTCTTCTTTCTAATTGATATCAATTTCACAAACTCTTGTCCGCATCTTCAAGATGTGGTTTTCTTTGACTGAAGATACAGACAGGAGTTCGTGATATCAATATCAATTAGAAGCATTAACACCATGTTCTTAAGTTAAATGAAGCTTTTGTTACAAATTGTTATATTTGTATAATAAATATATCTTTGTTTGAATGTCCTTTCTTTATATTCCTGGAAGTGTATCTGACTCTCATTTGCTTATATCCAAAAGCTACATTCTTTTATCAGGATTGTCCTCTGAAAGTTTGTGCAGAAGTTGAACTTATGCAGAAGGATGCTGCTTGGTACTTTAATGGATTTTTATCTCAAGTTTTGTCTCATGTTCGATTGTAAGGACAATTTGTTGTAGATAATATTAGAATTTTTTTTTTTTTTTGTTTTTTTTTTTTTTTTGTTTTTTGCATACTGAACCCATCCAATGAAGTATTTTCATCAGATGCAATTTTTGGGCTACTTCATCTTGGATAATTCAGTTTCACTAAACTTTGTTACTATCCTTGCAGTTGTATGTGGAATTGAAGGAAGATGTGGATGCATTCTATAAAATAAATTTGCAGTCTTATGATGAGATCATGCCTTCTCTACAGCCAACCATAATTAAAATTAGAATGCTTTTGTTTTCATTCAACATCGGGTAGAATTATGTGTGTTTGGAGGAATTTAGTAACAGTGATGTCAAAATTAATTGAAAAAATTATTTGTAGTCAGTTTTTAGCACTTCCTCACTTACATTTTAATATTATTAAGGGACTAGTTTCGGAAGCAATTGTTCTCATTATCAACCTCAAAGATAAGTTATGAAGCAATAGCTCACCATTTCTGGTCTACCAATCATGAAATTGTACCAAATATAAAACTATTAAAATCAGCCAGTAATGCAGCCGAACTCAATGTGTTTGCGCCATTATCGTCATTTGTTCCGGCGGGCGCATGAATATTTCACTTGGTGCCGGTTATGCGGCCAGCCAATCATGTGACTCGCCAGCGCGCAAAAAAGAGGCTTCTTCTTCCTTTAGAGTTACAGACATGTTGAGACATGTGATGTGCTTCATTGTGTGGCTGCGTGCAGCTGTTGTTGCAGTGAAAGAACCATTTTAGTTTATCTCAAATATTAAATGTATTGTTGTCTTCTTCATGATTATTCACATAAGAAATGTAGCGTGTGCAATAAATTTATCTAGTGATATGAATACAGCTCTATCGAGTACAGTCCACAAAATCTGTTTCCTTGGTTACTGCTGAAATCAAGGTGGTCCTCTGTATTAAATTAAGCACGACGCGAACATTGGTCCTTCACGGGCGGATATTTATTGTGCAATGCAACAGTTTCTTCTGCATGGATGTACATCAGTGGGCCCCAGGACGCCAGGCATCGGGACCTACCCAGCAGATGATCAGCATTTCATTCGCAACCACGCAGAAGCCTGCATCGCAACACATTTCAGGTCAGAACATTCCTTTTCTTTCTTTTTCTCCTTTAAGCAAGTCTCATAACCATTCAATATGGAGCAGGATTTGAAAGCTCTTGTCAAAAGAAGGGGTATAATCAAAAGAGAATTTACCTTTGTTCGAAAATTTCTTGATAAATTACCAGAACAGGTCAACATTTTCATATTGAGAGCTAATTTCGATAACTTAAGTGAAATTTGGGACAAATATGAAGCTATTCAGACCCAAATTGAATCTCTTGTGGAAGCGGAAATTTAATTAGATATGCATGCAGAACACAAGGAGGAAACAAGAAACAGTTACATCAAATTGAAGGCTAGGTTAGCTGAATTAATACAGGATCATGAACAGCAAGAAAATGGTTCTGGACTTTCGCAGCACACAGTGCAGTCGCAATGGTCACAAGCAGCTAAATCTATCCAACTGCCTGTGATACAGTTACCTAAATTTGAGGGTGATGTCACTCATTTCAAACATTTCTATGACACATTTACAAGCTTAGTGGTAAACAACCAAGCTTTAGATGCTATTCAGAAATATCATTACTTACTTTCCTCTCTCAAGGGACAAGCTCATTCACTAATACAGAACATACCTGTCACTAGTGAAAATTTTGATGTAGCATGGGAGCTCATATGTTCACGCTATAACAAATAACAATACAAGACTAATAGCTACAGCTCACATAAAAAATTTATTAGCACTACCAGTAATGCATAAGGAAACAGTAAATGAACTATGTACCTTGCTCAACCATTTTCAAAATAACTTGAATGCCATTGAAGCATTAAAGCTTGAAGTGCCTTTGCATGAAATCATTTTAATGCAACTTCTCCTAGAACATTTGTCTGACACCACACTCAGACAATGGGAGAGTAAAATAGATTCTCAAAACTTCCCTTCTTTGAAGGATCTTATGCAATTTTTAGAAGCAAGAGCACACTCTTTTGAATTGCTTGCTAACACTGCATGTAACAAGACGGTAGTTAAGCCTAAGACTGATTTACACTCTGCTAAGCCCAACAGCAGAGACAGTAAACACTCTTACTTATCCACGAGTGATCATGTATGTCCATTTTCTCAGTGCAATCACATGCTACATAATTGTGATAACTTCAAAAACCTTAATGTGCATAAGCATTGGACTTTCATTAAATCCAAGCGCCTTTGTGCCAATTGCTTTGCTCCTAATCACATATCAAGTAAATGTAATCATGCCTCATACTGCAATTGTGGCTCATCCACGCACAGCAAGTTGCTTCATGATAGTAACAGAGAAAATGCTTCACGTGCAACTTCATCTAGTCCTGTAAATGATTCTACTAGAACGATTGACACGCCATCTAGCTACGGTTCTTTTAAATCAAAATCCACACAGCAGGTTTTGCTTGCCACCGCACTAGTGCAAGTGGAAGACAGATATGGCAATCTCATACAATGTAGAGCACTCCTCGACTCTGCCAGTCAATCCAATTTCATAACTGCAGATCTTATGAAGCGCTTACAGCTTAACAAGGTGACAGCTGATACGCCTATCAATGGTATAAATGGCACCATTTCTACGGCCACTCACCATGTTCAGGTCAATCTGAAATCTATGGTACATGATTTTAAGACTAAAATTGAATGTCTAGTACTTCCTCGTATAACAGGAAAACTACCTTCCACACATATCAATTTGTGCAAATGGAATATCCCTTCTAGCATTCCATTAGCAGATCCTAGGTTCAACATTCCTGATGAAGTTGAAATCCTAATCGGCAGTTCCTTATTCTTCGAGTTATTGCATGGGAAAACCTTAAAGAAACAAGGACATCCTATACTAGCCAGCACAGCCCTCGGTTGGATAATATCAGGCCCTATTCCAAGGTCATCATACAAGTACAAGGCTAAGTCTTCGCCTCAGCATAATTTCTTCATCAGCACTGATAACCTTGACACACAGTTAAGACATTTCTGGGATTTGGAAGAATTTCCTCAGCTTTTTCTTACTAAGTAGGAAAAGGAGTGTGAAGAATACTATGTAAAAACAACCACTCGTAATGCCGATGGTAGCTTTACAGTTCGTCTACCCATCAAGGAGGACAAAAATCGCTTAGGTGAATCTAGACAGCAAGCCATCAATCGCTTTATGCACTTAGAACGACGTCTTCAAAACGACACCACACTTAAAGAAGATTACACTCAATTTCTCTCTGAATATGAATCCATGGGGCACATGGAGCAAGTGTCACCACCAAAAGAAGGCAAACCTTAATACAATTTTGAGTCGAACTAATACTCAATGCTCCATTTATTGCTAGTATTTACCTAGAACGCGTTTTGTTAGGGTCTTCCTAACATCATCAGCTGTGTCGACAACAGCTGATGATGTTAGGAAGACCCTAACGAAACGCGTTCTAGGTAAATACTAGCAATAAATGGAGCATTGAGTATTAGTTCGACTCAAAATTGTATTAATTTTGTGCTTCATTGTATCATAGTCCTTAAACAACAGAAGAGGGCAAACCTTGTTACTATCTTCCGCATCATGCAGTTTTCAAACCTTTATCTACTACTACTCGCACCAGAGTTGTATTTGATGCATCTGCCTAGTCATCTTCAGGACTATCCTTGAATGATGTGCTGAAGTTGGGTCCTACTATTCAGGATGACCTTACCTCCATAATTTTACGCTTCAGAACTTATCGCTATGCATTCTCAGCTGACATTTCTAAGATGTACAGGCGAGTGAAAATGCATCCTGATGAATAAGATCTCCAAAGAATAGTATGGCGAGAAAACAAAGATGAACCTATCAAGGACTACGCTCTTACTACAGTCACATATGGTACCAAACCTGCATCCTTTTTGGCCATAAGGACTTTGCATCAACTAGCTTCAGAGGAAGAGGCTAAATATCCACTAGCTTCTCAAGCTATCCGTGAATCCTTCTACGTAGATGATTGCTTATGTGGTCATAATCTACAGCAAGCTTTACATATTCAGAGGCAGCTACTTCAGATGTTAGACAGTGGCGGATTCCCACTTAGGAAATGGTGTTCTAATCATGAAGATATTTTAAAATCCATTCCACCGGAACACAGAGAGACACAACTTCCACTTTCATTGGATAGCAGTGAAAATGTGCATGCTCTTGGTCTCCTCTGGCATCCTGGAACAGATCAATTCCAGATACAAGCCAATCCATCTCTTCAGGATAATCTAAATTCTAGCTACACCAAACGAAGCATACTTTCTGTCATATCATCTATTTTTGATCCTTTAGGCCTAGTGAGTCCTATTGTCATAAATGCCAAGAAGTTTCTACAATCTCTTTGGTTGGAAAAACTCGGTTGGGATGAATTGATACCATCTCACCTCATCCAACAATGGCTAAATTTCTGCGAGACATTGTCCATCATTCATGCTATACGTATTCCAAGACACGTCCTAATCACAGGTACATTAAGGGACATACAAATACATGGGTTTTGCGATGCCTCAGAAAAGGCTTATGGTGCCTGTATTTATCTTCGTTCTATGAACAGCTGCAATGAGGTGAAAACCAGACTTCTTTGCTCCAAATCCAAGGTTGCACCATTAAAGAAACAAACCATTCCTTGGCTCGAACTTTGTGGTGCTTTACTACTCGCTAAACTTTACAAGGTTGTAGCTAACCTTAAGCTGCAGACTTCACAGAACTATCTATGGACGGACTCTATGATTGTTCTAGCATGGATTAAATCCAACCCACACAAATGGAAGACTTTTGTAGCCAACAGAGTTTCACAGATACAAGAGTTATCAGAAACTGCTGCTTGGCGATATGTAGCTACTCAAAATAATCTAGCAGATCTCATTTCGAGAGGAGTTTCGACTAAACCTCTTGCCTCAAATGACTTGTGGTGGAAAGGTCTTGATTGGATCTCACAACCCTTTGCATCTTGGCCAGAACAACCCAAACGATTAGATGTTCAAGATGCTACTGAGCAACGCACTACTGCATGCTTGATGGTCACTACAGAAAGTGATATCATTTCTCATTTTTCAAAATTGTTACGCCTGCAGAGAGTGACAGCATACATGCTGAGATTTACATTCAACTGTAGAAACAGCAACACGAGACGGCAAGGTCTTCTCTCAGCACTTGAGCTTCAACCGTCATTGCACTGCTGCATTAAACTAGCTCAACAATCAGCTTATATCACAAAGTTAACAGAACTTAATGATAAAGGACACGTTTCTACTAAAAGCTCATTGAAATCTTTGCATCCATTTGTCGACAATGAAGGTTTACTGCGAGTAGGGGGAAGAATTGACAAGGCTGAAATTTCCTTCCAGTCAAGACATCAGCTCATCTTACCTCCTAAGCATCATCTTACCAAGCTAATTATTGAAAGTGAGCATATTAAACTTTTGCATGCTTCCAATCAGCTACTTACCTCTTCTCTTTGACAACGGTATTGGATACCGAGAATAGGAGAAACTCTTAAGTCAGTCCTACACAAGTGCCTGCCGTGCTTCAAACTCAAGGTCAAGGGAGCTCAACAATTAATGGGCAATCTACCTACCTACAGAGTGACTCCAGCGAGACCTTTCCTACGAGTTGCAGTTGATTACGCTGGTCCATTCTTCCTACGTTATGGCTCGCCTCGCAGCAAGAGTCAGGTGAAGGCCTACATGGCTATCTTTGTCTGTTTATCCACAAAGGCAATTCACATTGAGTTGATTTCAGACATGACTTCTTATGCTTTTGTTGCTGCCTTACGAAAGTTTACAGCTAGACGAGGGTTGTGTAAAGAGATCCTAAGTGACAATGGCACAAATTTTGTAGGTGCTAACAACAAACTTAGAGAACTTAGACTACTTTTTGCAATCTTGCAAGCACCAAGAGATTGTACAAGACTACGCTTCATCTAATGAATGCACATGGCATTTTATACCACCCAGCTCACCCCACTTTGGAGGATTACATGAGGCTGCAGTGAAATCTATGAAATATCTTCGCAGAGTAATGGGTACACAAGTACTGACCTATGAACAATTAACCACATTACTAATTCAAATTGAGGCTTGCTTAAACTCCCGTCCATTGCTACGCCTTACTGTTGATCCTTTTGATACTTCCTACCTTTCTCCAGGTCATTTCCTCATCGGAGAACCATTGACTTCCATACCATCACCTTGTTCTGACAATCTGAATCAGTTACAGAAATGGCAACAGCTCCAAGATCGTCTGCAACATCTGTGGCAACAGTGGTCAACTGAGTACCTACATTCACTCCAGCAGAGGCAAAAGTGGTCCAGTTCCAGTGAAAATCTTAAGGCAGACACCATGGTCCTGCTAATGGAAGACAATTCATCTCCTCTGCATTGGGAACTTGGAATCATCACTGAGACTCATTCTGGTGGTGATGGTTTAGTGCAGGTAGCTACAGTGCGAACTTCTAAGGGTGAATATAGGCGTCCCATTGTGAAACTGTGTCCTCTGCCAGTTCAAGAACAACAGTGATATTTTTCAAAGTGTGTTTATGTTAAATTAGAAAACTGTTCAGTTTTTTGGGCCCCAGTATGTTTGCGCCATTATCGTCATTTGTTCCGGCGGGCGCATGAATATTTCACTTGGCGCCGGTTATGCGGCCAGCCAATCATGTGACTCGCCAGCGCGCAGAAAAGAGGCTTCTTCTTCCTTTAGAGTTACAGACATGTTGAGACATGTGATGTGCTTCGTTGTGTGGCTGCATGCAGCTTGTTGCAATGAAAGAACCGTTTTAGTTTATCTCAAATATTAAATGTATTGTTGTCTTCTTCATGATTATTCACATAAGAAATGTAGCGTGTGCAATAAATTTATCTAGTGATATGAATACAACTCTATCGAGTACAGTCCACAAAATCAGTTTTCTTGGTTACTGCTGAAATCAAGGTGGTCCTCCGCATTAAATTAAGCACAACACGAACACGATGTTTGGGAAAAGTATACTTTAAATTTCGAATTGCCACCCGAAAACTCTCTTTGGAAGTTCATCTCACAGACAACAGATGCCGCCACAGACAACCAGCTCACTTCAAGAAACCACGGATCCAACCAGTCGCATAACTGCTGACGATGGGGACAAAACGTTCTCCGAAACATGTCCAAGTAAGGATAATTTAAGTGATGTTTGTTTTTGAATTACCAACTCATTACTTTCAAATGTTAAATACATCGCTGTTTCTAACCTTTTGCTTCAAATAAAGTTATGAAGTGTTAAAAACTGATCAATCAGATAGAATATTGTTGAATGCACTAGATGTCACAATTTGTTCCACAAATCAGTAAATCAATTGGTATCAATAATTAAATTTTCTTGGATATAGATAGATAATTTATTCATCTTGTAAATCATACATTGTACATGAGTACTATGATATAGACACTTCAAATTGTGAATTTACAGTGCAATTAACTATACTTGTAACAAGTCATATCCAATAAGGACAAGTCAGTGTTTGTACAAAATAATGTTTTATAAAGATATCTCAAGAATTTTATAATATACACAATTAATTCAGAAATGTAACAATATTATAAACTTTCCATAAATTCACTAACAGAATAAAAACAATGATCTAGTAAGTATGCCAAAACTGACTTTTTAAATGCTGAAAAATTTCAAGTGGTTTTATTGGCTATAGGCAGTTTATTAAAATTATCGATTCCTAGGTTTATTACACTGTTTTGATGAGCTCTTGTGTTACTTCTATTCACATGAATATCCATTCTCTGTCTAGTATTATGATTATGAACTGTGTCATTAAAGGTACAGTGGCCATTTCCTTCCATTAAATTTGTCTTTGTAAATTTTAAAATTTCAAAAATGAAAATACATGGGAGAGGTAAGATTTTAAATTTTTTAAATAATGGTCTGCACGTAGAAGTTGATTTAACTTTCCAAGTATTCTTAGAATCCGTTTTTGCATTATGAATAAAGATTTACAATGTGGTGAGTTACCCCATAATGTTATGCCATATTTTAAAATGGAGTGAACACACGCAAAATACACGCTTCTGAGAGTTTTTATGTTAACTATGTGTACCAGTTGTCCGAAATTATAACAAATTGTACTCAGTTTTTTAATTAGATCATCAACATGTGTCTCCCACTTTAGGTTACTCTGTATCCAAAGACCAAGAAATTTAGTTGTATTTACATACTTAATTACTTGATTATTACATATTAATTGTGATTGTACAGTAGACTTATTCTGAGAAAACTGAAAATGAATTACATGTGTCTTATCCAAGTTTACAATTAAATTATTCTTGCTGAACCATTTAGAAATATTACTGAACATTCTGCTCGATAAGATTTGTAGCTTTTCAAGTGCATTGCTTTCAATTAATATATTTGTGTCATCAGCATATTGAACTATTGTTTTAGCTGTAATATTTGACTGTAAATCATTTACAAACAAAAAGAAAAGAATAGGACCCAAAATAGATCCTTGTGGTACACCAAACTTAATATACTTTGTGTCTGATCGGTATTCTTTAATGCAATCTTTTTCTGTATGTGAAATTTCTACTATTTGCTTCCTGTCCTTTAGATATGATTTGATCCATTCCAATGCATGCCCTCTAATACCCATATGTTCTAATTTTTGGAATAGTAAATTATGGTTTAGTACATCAAATGCTTTAGTTAGGTCAAAAAATGCGCCTAGTATTTTGTCTTTGTTTATCTAAAGTATTTATTACACTGTTTACAAAATCAAAAAGTGTTGTTTCTGTTGACTTTTGTTTACAAAACCCATGCTGAGTTTTAGATATTAAATCATTCATCTCTATAAATGCTGTAAGTCTTTTATAGAAAATCTTTTCCAGTACTTTAGAGAAGCTGAATAAGAGTGAAATTGGCCTGTAATTTAGTAAATCAGTTTTATCTCCTTTTTTGTATGGTGGCTTTACTTTAGCAGTTTTTAGAGCTTCTGGAAACACTGCATGTTCAAGTGAGCTATTGCATGCGTCTGCTAACGGGTGTGCAATAAGAATAGAACATTTCTTTAGCAAAAAATCAGGAACATTATCAATACCTGAAGAGTACTTGGATTTAAATTTGGATATTACTGAAACGATTTCCTCGAAATCAGTAAGGCACAAGAACATTGTTGTTTCAGGTTTGTTATTAATTTTGAATGCTTCTGGAGTACTAAATGATCTACATTCTTATTGGGCTTTATTTCATTGTGTATTACTTTCCATGAATCTTTCATTTTGTTCTGGGCACTTTTGATGAATTTATCGTTTGCCATCTTTTTTGCTTGTTTTATAACTTTATTCAATGTGGCTTCATATTTTTTAACATAGTCACTGAATTGTGGAGTGACAGTCACTGTTTGCAGAATTTCATGTAATTTTCGTTTGTGCGCTCAAGATGTTATAATTCCTTTAGTAATCCACAAATTTGATTTTCCTGAGAATGATTCTTTTATTTGTACAAGTGGGAAAGCTATATCAAAATAATGCCTAAATATTTTTTGAAAAGTTTCAAATTTTTCATTAGTATCAGATGTATCATACACTTCATGCCACATTTCACTTTTTAGTAGATGCAAGAAATAGTCTATATTTGAATCATTGAATTGTCTGGTAAATTTTGTTTTTCTAAGCTTTGGATTTATACTGTTTTCCATATTTATTGATATTAACTGAGCATTATGATCACTGTAAAACAAAGGACAGCTCAAATGTGCTTTCATGAACATAAACCCATGACAGTGAAAGCACAGAAAAATAGGGAAACCTTTTACTCTGCTAAGCCTACACTGTTGTTTGTTTATTTAACAGTAATGAATTGGATAGAATCAGCCATTTGAGTACTTGTTGAAAAGCTGTTAAAGAGTACTACCTAAAAAAGGGGAAAAAAGGAAGAAGAAAAAGAAAGTAAGAAAGAAAGGCTGCTCTGTTTAAAATTAGAAATTTATAGGCACTTCTGGTTTAACCATCACTAGCATGTACATGACTGACTCTGTATACCAAGTTTTGTGTTAGTCACATTTACTTCAAAATGTATGACTTTTAACTAACCCTGAATACTTCATAAAAAACTTATCTCCTTTTTACCCTTTATTACTTGATGTGACGAGTAACAGCAAGTTTTATCCAAGCTTATAAAATATTTCAATTATACATTTCATTATTTTGATATTACATCAGCGGTTATCAATACAAAATACGTAGTTTAGACTGATTTATATTATAAAAATATTTTTTTTTTATAATTAACTGTTTTGTTTTTCCTAAAAATAGGAAGCAAAATGCATGCAACTGCAGTCAAATGAAACCCTATCATCTATATATGCCATTACACCGATTATTTTACCTGGGCCCTCTCCTTACTGTAACACAGGCTTAGTTGACTGATGGCTGGGTTTCAAAACTTGTGATATTCAGCTTTTAATGAATGGCCAGTCCATTATGTCTCACGTTAATGAGCAAGGGGCTCTTCTTTCTAATATGCGACACAGCGCTTTTTTTCTAATTCCATCACACTTTTTTATGTTTTTATATACAACCATGATTTTTAATATAATTTCTTTACTTTTAGTGCAATTTCGTGTTGGAGGGCATTCTTTTAACGTTATTGTTTGTTTATTTACTTACTGCGTAATGTAGCCATACTGAAGAATTCAGTGCAGCAAACTATGCTTGTTTCTCCACTGAAAGCAATGCTGCCAACAGTGTTACTTGCCCCGAAATTCCACTATCTGGCAGACTAAATGTATGAGTTCGTGGACTGTATCGGACTGGTTCAGCTACTGCTTTGAAGTGTGCATGATATCAAATGACACCAAGTATACTGCAAGGGGTAAAATTGGCAGTGCCGGTCACGTTGTTCAATTCGACAAATGCAAAATTGGATGACGCAAGTTTCATCATGGGCGGTGCCATTAGACTGTAGAGCGTATTTGCAACCCTCCTGTTGTTGGGGCATATTGTCATCTGCACCTCATTTGTTTCCACATCGATCATTCCCAAGATCCAGTTGCCCTCTATGATGCACCCACGATGAAACTTGCGTCGTCCTATTTTGCATTTGTCGATATGAACAGTGAGTGAGTGTGTGGTGTTTTAGGGCCCGTCGACAACAAGGTCATTTGGGCCTCGATATGAACAATGTGGCCAGGACCGTCAATTTTTCCCCTTGCAGAGTTGGTGTCATTTGACATCATGCACACTTCGCGGCAGTAGCCGAACCAGTACGATACAGACCATGAGCTCATACATGTATTTCCTATGCAGCACTCCATTATCGTCGTATCGTAGAATTGTTTATGTGCAAAGCAGTACATGAGTTACAAAATTTGACCAGACGATAACTTAGCCTGCTCAAATCTTGTTCCTTTGCAGGTGGACTGCGTCACTCATGTCTGGGGCATTTTTGCAGAGGTTGGCTACAAGTTTTACATATCTTTCTCATGTTGGCTGCAAGGCGAGAACCGGCTGTTCGTCTGCTTGCGCATGCATATACTTACACCTTTGGACTTAGAAAATATTCTCGCATCGCACAAAAGAAAGTTTCTTCGAGCAAGGCTATTCGGGTCACTTGCATCAGTTTGTCTTTGAAAGGCATATGAAAACTGATTTGTAAATTAGAGGAAGACGGGCATTAGTAGCAAAATAATTTGGTCAGTAATTGGTTAAATATACAATCCACAGGACATGTTTAATAATCCATCAGTTGTATCTTTAACTTCTTTGTTGACATTATTTATATTGTTACAGTTACTGCTGTCAGGTGATGAATTATTTCCTATCGTATTACCATCTACCGGAAGTAAAACAATTATGTTAACAGAATGAATTAGTAGCATTTCAAATTTTATTATTTAACCTCTGCATTTATTTCAAGATTAAATGACTGAAATTGATCTGTCATAGTTGATTTATCAATCTGCTTATATTTATTAAATTAAATTTAAAGGGACTCGATTAATGACACTAAACAACACTTACTTTTAAATTTTTCCGGAACATGTTTGAGATTTTGCCTCCATCCTCAACCGGCCATTGACTGGTTCTCACTATTTTGTCATACGTGTCCTCTAGTGGCAGTTCAGGGAACTTGCTGAACAAATCATTCTGGGGGATGTCGAAATTTAATACTTTGTTCCTAATTTTTTGAAATGATTTGTTCCCATGTGGATAGTTCTTGTTCTCCTGATGTATGATTTAGTAGTTTTGGTTCTGGATTTATGTTGTGGTTTTTCTCCCAAAAGTGTGTGGCAACTGCAGATTTTTCTAATTGTTTATATTTTATGTTCCTAAAGTGTTCCTTTGCTCTTGTTTCTAAATTTCTTTTGGATTTTCCAATATAAATTTGACTACAGTCACTGCATTCAATTTGATATATACCAGATTTTTTGTTAGATGGAATGGTATCTTTGATGTTTGAGAAAATTAGGTTTTTTAAGGAGAAATGGTTGACTGGTGCTAGTTGAATGTTTTGTTTTTTGAAGACTTTTTTGAATTTATCAAAGGCCCATAGATGGTAAGTGAATTTTTTTGAAAATCATATTAGTTTCTGTAGCTGAGAGGGTTGTGGTTTCCTTTATTAGCTTCTTCTTTTTTGCTAAGTTCACTTTTTCGTCTACTAATGATTTGGGAAAGTCATATTTTTTTTCTTTTTTTGTACTAAGTCAATAATTTTATTGTATTCTGTTTTGTATTCTTCTGCTGTGAGAGGGATGTTGACCAGTCTGTGTGCTAAACTATTGAAGATTGCCTGTTTGTGGGATCTTGAGTTGTAGCCATTAGCTTTTATGTAGTTGTCTGTCTGTGTTGGTTTTCTGTAAATGCCAAAGTTTAGTCTGTTTTTATTTCTCATTATTTTTAGATCCAAAAATGGTAAATACCTGTGTTTTTCTATTTCTACAGTGAACTTGATGCTTTTTTCTTGGATATTTAAAAGTTTTAGTGCATCACTGATGTGTTTTTTTTGGTACTATTGCAAAGATGTCATCTACATATCGTTGCCAGAGTTTGAACATCCAAGGGAAACCTTTGGTGATCCTTATTTTTAATGCACTCATGTACAGATCGGCCAGGAAGGGTGATAGGGGGTAGACCATTGGTAACCCTGAAGTTTGGTGGAAATATTTTGTTTGAAACTGGAAGAAATTTTGTTCTATGCATAATTTGGTTAGATCAATATAATCTGAAATTTCAAGTGATGACATTCCAAGTGATTTGAGCCATTTGTCTGTCAACGCTGGGACTTGTTTTACTGGTATGCTGGGAAACAGTAATTTAACATCAAATGAGACTAGTGTGTCCTCTTCTTTTAGTTCAGTATCCTTAATGTGTTCCATAAGTTCATGTGTGTTTTTTATGATTAGGCTGTCAAATTTTGGAAATGAGTTGAATTTGTTCATTAGCCACTTTGCAAGTTTGTATGTTGGTGAATTTATAGTGCTAACTATAGGTCTCATTGTTATGAATGGTTTGTGTATTTTGGGTAAGCCATAAAGTATAGGTAAGGCTGGGTTATCTGGTTTAACTGTATATTTGTTTGGTATTATGCTTGATTTTGCTATTGCTTTTTCAAATTATTGTATGCAAGTTGTTAAGGATTTTTGTTAATGATTTCATATTCATTGTCAGTTAGCATTTCTTCCATTTTTTCAATATAATCTGATTTATCCATTATGACTATCTTGTTACCTTTGTCTGCCTTTGTGTATATAACGTTTTTGTGCTTCAAAGAATGGATAATATTGTGACTTTGTGGGTTCGTGAAATAAAAAGTCCAATTACACAAACTCAACAATGTTCTTTATTTCCACTGACTTACAGTTTAACACTTGCCAATTACACAGAATTACGTAGTGCCCACAATTACAGTTCACCAGTTCGTCCGTTAAAGTTCCACTGTACGCTCACAATTACGTAAATTCTTCCGTTGCACGCACACAGTCTTCTTGTCCGTCCGCTAGCTCGTCAAGCACTGACTCTGACTCACTCCTCTTGCCCAACGTGTTGCTTATATAGGGTCAGCTAGCCGATCTGGAAGGTTCTAGATTAGATGAAATATCCCGTAAGTTCGAGAACCTAGGAGAAGGGTAAAGAGACGGCTCGGGGCCTGCAATCCCTCTCCTAACCATCCCTTCAGTTAGTGACAGGAGACAAATGAGTGGGTGTGGCGTGGCCTCCGGTCACTTCTCAGCTGTCGTTCGTTGTGCTTCCCGATAATTGGGTGACAATATTATGTTTCTCTTCTGAAAGGATCTGGTTTTTATTTCCTCCAAAATATTTTCTTATTGGCTTTTTACTGAATTTTGTTTGGATTCTGGTAGAACCTGTGTCAAAATGTTGATATCTGCAATGTAGTCTTCAATTTTGTTTGAGAAACTGACGCATGTTTTTAATCCATTATTTAAAAAGACCCAATTCTTTTTTTGCATTCAAATCTTTGAAAGAGTTGTAAACCTATCCAGTCAAAATCCCTCCAGAAAAGAATTGGGTCTTTTAAATAATGGATTAAAAACATGCATCAGTTTCTCAAAGCACGTAAATCTTTGAAAGAGTGATCGAGAAGTATGGGCATAGGTAGAGGCAACATGAAAAATTCAATGCCATGGAGATCCGTGGTTCAAATCCTTGCCATGGCATTGAATTTTTCATGCTGACTCTTATCAAAAACCTTAGCCTATATACGGCTAGTGTGAAGAAATTATTAATTTCCATAAATTAAATAAAATAAGTAGGGGCATATCAACAAGGCACAAGAAAAAGAAGCGTAGCAAATTGCAAAAAGGATAGAGAGAGAAGAGTGGGGAGAGAGGTAGGCGAGATGGTATGAGCAAGTGAGGCAAAATAATAGGTAATCTGAAGCATAGAAAAAAAGCAGAAGTGAGCTTAATTATTTTAATAGGGAAACAGAAGATGTATAAGCAAGAAATGTGAAAAACGTGAGGTTAAGAAAATTCTGGTTGAGTGAAATGATAGAAATAAGTTGATATAATAGGTAAGATGAAGACAAAAATTTGGCAAATAGCAAAATACTAAAGAGAAATAAAGGGAACAATTAAAAGCAACAAAACACATCTAACATGTAAATGTATTGCAGGGCTGCCGAAAGAGCTAAGATCCAGCTAAGGGGTATACTTAGTACTTAATAGGTCATATCTTAATTGCAAAAACTATTTGTAGTTGATATATCGAGATTTAACTGTATTGGAACACCATAGTGAAGCGAAATAATTATTAATTTTTAGATGAGTCGAAGCAGATGTGTAATAAATACGACTCATCTAAAAATTAATAAATATTTTTAGTTGGTTTATTGATACTGGTCACTTTGTATATTAATGAGAGACTAGTTTCAAAGGCAATGGCCTCCATTTTCAATCTCTTATCAATAAACCAACTACAAATGGGTTTTTTTGCGATTAATTTTGACGTCACTGTTACTAAATTTCTCCAAACACATATAAGGTCATATCTTATTTAATAATAAGATAAATTTGGTACTGCAGGCAGCTGTTGGAAGAGGATCCCGTTGTAAGTACATGAGGATGACACATACTGTTGGTGTTTTAAATTGTGCAGTTTATAGAACAGTGACTGTGCCCATATCACATTCAAAGATTGCAGCATCTCAAATGAATGATTGCGTAGAGTAGCATAAGATAAAACATATTGTGCCCCCACATATCAGCACAGCAAAAGAAAAAAAACATATGGTCCCCCCACTTATCAGCACAGCAAATTTTGATTGGTGGATAGGCCACTTTGCAAGCTCTCTAGGTCTGTCTTTTAGATTATTATAGATTATTTCTGTGGACATCTGAAGATTAAGGTGTACCATGATGAAGTTGAGCAGCCCTAGGGATTGGGTGGCTAAAGGAGCACATTTTGAGCCCCTGCTGTAAATAGACATCTTGTTGATATTGCAATTATTGAAAATTAATACATTTCCTTATTAGTTATTACACTCTAGTTGTATGTAGGACAAGGTTTTCGAAGGAAGAATGACTTATTTCCATCATTTAGCCTAATAGTGGTTTGATTATGAAACCTAGGACTTACATACTTACAATATACTCTCTATGAGAGTTTACTGGGAAACATACAAGTCAGTTGGAGAAAATAGTGTTATGTTGGCCATGGAATCTCAATGGTTAAGAGCAGACGGATGCAGACTGCTAGATCCATGGTTCAAATCCTGGCTATGACATTTAATTATTCAGTCTGAGTGTACCCTTCGTAAAGGATTTGTGATTTTAATTTAAAAGAAAAAGAAGAAGTTAAACATTTTTAATATGCCATGTTTTTAAAACAAACTGAACAGTATAAAACCATTTCTCCTAGGCCTATTCAGATTGTCTAGAAAATTTATGATTGTGAATTTTTAATAACCATAAAAATACAAAATGAACAACTTATGGTTCATGTAATAGATAATAGTAAGGAGTGTCACAACAAAGCAATAAAAATGTTATCTATTGCATGCGCCTCATAGTTTTTGTTTTAAATCTTCCAAGTACTTTCTTAGCTATTTGAAGTTCACAATCTGGTGGGGCTAAGGGAAAGTATCTTATAATGTTTAGTTCATTTTAAAAATGAGGTACATCAAAATGTTTTAATTTTTAGATTTTTGCAAATATATTAAATGTAGGCTTGATTACATTTTTTATATCTAATTTATGTTTCAGTTTTTGAATGTTGAAATATGTTAGTTGCTTTATAATATTTAAGTTCCTGATTATTATAAATATTATAAATATTTATAATATTTAAGTTCATCCTCCAACGTTAAGTCATATTGGACAACAAATGAAATGGGTGGAATGATGTTCAAATGAGTCCACGGTCCATAGAGCTTAGAGTTACCTGACATTCGTCTTTCAGGATTAGAAAAAGCTCCAGAAAAAAACTTATTCAGGTTACTCACCCTGACCAAAATTCGAACTCAGGACCTCTTGAATGTGAGGCACATACTACCATGTGCACTACTGAGGTGGGCTAAGTTCCTCAATATTTTTATTTATACATGCAATATTAAAAGCATTTATTATAGCTGATTTGATAATTTGAAATTGTAAATACGTAAAATATGAAGCTATTAACAGTGAAGCCTACTTATAAAAAAGAGGTGTCCATAAGAAACAGTTGAAACCTGCTCAGGCCACGATTGTTTGAATGGACATTTATTCAAGGTTGGATTAACAACTTCTCCACAGTGCTGTTTATGTGGTAAAGACGATTTAATGAACATCGATCATCTAACGGTATGTGAAACTCTACAAAATCAAGAAGATCTAGTCTCCAAATATTGGGAAGCAAGAAGAAAAATGATTTTATTATCAAATTCTGAGCATTAAATACACACACACACACGCACACGCGCATGCGCACACGCACACAGTGAAGCAAACAAATATAACAATTTGTAACTTAAAACTTCACTTATCTTATAAGAAATGATGACACTTTTCTGATAAATTGTCCGGGATTGCGTTTTCATAGAAATTCTTCCACGTCTTCAGCCGGAACCAACAAAGCTGTCGTCATCGTTACAAATGCTAGAAGTTAATATGTTCTTGTTAGTACTACCAAAATCTGAAAATGAAATAAATTTAAAAACAGAATCGACTGCCGGTATTTCAAAATTAATTACACAATGTTTGTTTTTTAAAATAAATATATTTTCCCAAACCATTAAATCTGTCGGACCATTTAATAGTTTTAATGATTTAATTTCTGGATTTATTTCATGGTTAAATGACCAAAAATGATCTGCTACGGCCGATTTATCAGTTTGTTTATACTTAATGTTACGAAAATGTTCTTTCGCTTTGGTTTCCAAATTATGTTTTGTCTTTTTGCTATAAACTCTATCACAATTGAAACAATTAAATTGATAAATACCAGATTATTTATTATTAGGAATTTTATCTTTTTTAGAGAAATGCAATAAATTTTTAATACTATATATATTTTGAGGAACTAAAGTTACACCAAACTCGTTAAAAAATCTCAAAAACTATTTGTAGCTGGTGTATTAATACTCGTCACTTGTTTATATTTATGAGAGACTAGTTTCAAAGGCATTCGCTTCCATTTTCAATCTCTTTCCAACTGGCATCTGTTGTTGTCTGCTCTCTCTCTCTCTCTCTCTCTCTGGTGGTGGAACTATGAACTTCTTTGTCAAATTATCTACTGGTGGGATTTCAAAGTTCATTATGGGATCCTTATTTTTCATATGAATATGTTCTCCCATGTTGTCAATTTATTTTGGTTTATCACTCGTTTAAATAATTTTGGATTTGGATCAATGTCATGGTTTTCATTCCAAAAGTGAAATGCTATTGCTGACTTATCTTCTTGTTTCAATCTGATGTTTCTAAAGTTAAAAAAATTTTGAACATATTTATTAACCCAAGGATAGTAAGTAAATATTTTAAAATTATAATCATCTTTTGTTTTTAAGAGTAGAAATATCATTAACAATTTATTATAATTTATTATAATTTATTATTAATTTATTATTAATATAATTAACAATTATATTTCAATTTTTCAATTTTTTTATTTGTAAAGTCTTTATTAAAACCATTAATTAATTAAAGCAGTATTAATAATATGTTTATATTCTTTATTAAATTCATCTTTATTCAGGGGTATATTTATTAATCTATAAATCAAAGTATTGAAAACAGCAAATTTATAAGATAAGTGAAGTTTTAAGTTACAAATTGTTATATTTGTATATATTCTAAAAATAATGTTATGCAAAACTGGATTAAAACACTTAATGTTAAGAAAGTCTTCTATAAAAGCAGGAAAAGGAATTATTTTATGGTGTAAAACTTGTCCAGCAGCAGTACAAAGTAAAGGTAAACAAAAACAAGTTATCATGGACTATCTTCTATGGTTGTATGACACTTGCACTCTCCAAAGAGATCTGGGTTAAAGTTCTGGCAAGATAGGAATAAATGACATAAAGGAGGGGATGGGGAAAATAAGTGATAGGTAAAAAAGGAAAAATGAAGGCTATCGGGGTAACGAGTGGTGAATTTAGGGAAGAAATTACAGGAGAATGGAAGAAAAATGACTGAAGATGAAACAGTATTAAATGTATATGGAGGTCAAAGTAGTAAGTAGTTGCTGTATACAAACGTTAAGTAAAATAAGAGAATGAGGATAATGAAGGTCTGTATTGCATGTGAATATAGGTAACTTGTTTATACAACATGAAAAGCCAGAGACAAAAGGTAGAAAACAGCAACAGACATGCCTTGCCATATGAGAGTGTGTAGATAGGAGTATAAAGATAAGGTAGATAAAATGACAGGTTTAATTCAAGTGTTGAAATTTTTTCAAAAGTAAAAAGAAGGTAACGTAGGGTATATGGATAGGGGAAAATGGGGAGGAAGCAATGAGAGAAAGATGCCAAATAATTAGGAAATGAATATAACAAAGGAAAAGAGAAAGGTAAAGAATAAAGCAATGTAAAGCAAAGCAAAGCAAGTAAAAGGTAAAAAGTAGAAATAAGAAACAATAGCAAAGATGGGCATGATATAAGCACATCCAACAACAAAATGCGCCCGCCTCGGTAGCGTGGTGGTAACGTGTCTGCTTCACGTTCAAGAGATCCCGAGTTCAAATCTTGGTCAGGGTGAGTTTCCTGTTTAAGGTTTCTTCTGGGGTTTTCCCGTATCCTGAAAGATGAATGTTGGCTAGCTCTAAGCTTTATGGATCCTGGGTTCATTTGAGCATCATTTCACCCATTCCATTCATCATCCGATATGACTTAACATTGTAGGGCATAAATTACAACAAAAAACAAAAACAACAAAAAGACTGTAACTGTATTGCAGAGGGTTCCAAGTTGACGGATAGTCCAAAATGTTAGAACCATTTTTCTCTAAATAGCACAGATTTGTTGTTTTATTACAGAGAAACAAGAGGAGTTGGTGAGTAGTGAAGAGTCAACGTTGTACAGCCAGGCTATTCACTATGCCAACAGAATGGTTTACCTACTAGTTCCTGTAGATAGTAGCTGTAGAGCGCACAAACAGGACAATGCATTTGATGAGGAGAGAGCAAGCAACAGCATCACAAATAGGTAAAATGTTTGTAAACTCTAACTTTGTACACATCAAGATATTTATCTTGATGTAAATATGATATTGAAATTGGTTTATTGAGTACTAACACTGGCAACCCAACATGATTTGCCAGATAAGTGCTAAGCTGCTTCTTTCTTACTATGACTCCGCTATGTTTGTTTACATAGTCTTTTTTCTTCATGTTTTCCCCTTTTCCTTCTCTTATCTTCTGCTGCTAACTCCCCCCCCCCCCCCCCCCCCCAACCCATATTTCAGACCTGCCTGCTTTTATCAATATTTTGTTTTCATCTTTCTTTGCTGACTTCCTTTTTTAGTTTTTAACTCCTTCCACTTTTTCATTTGATTTTCATTGTTTCCTTTTTCTCCCTTAATTTTATTTCCACTCCCTAATTTATGTCACTCTTACTTTCTTTTCCTTCCTTTGACTTTTGTAACCATTACTAAACCTAGTTTCATGTGCTGCATATCATTTCCGTCTTTCCTTTTATTTCTACTTTTTCCTTCGCTCTCCTAAGCTTATGCATAGTCCCCATATCTACTCCCTGTATTGATCCGATTGTTCTGCTACACATCACTTCTTCCCCCATTGACTTGTCCCTTCCCTCACTGTACCACTGCCCCTCCTCTTCTCTGTGGCAAGCTACACAAACCCTCCTTCCCTATCTATGTGGCAAAATAGGATATGATGACATGGCACCAACCGACAGGCTGTTTGGAGATATATAGCAAGAGAAGCACAACACACAGTTTCCACTGAAATCTCAGTATTGAAATATTTGGAAGAAATGCTGCTCTTCCCCTTCTTACTATACATTGTAGAGAAAGTAAAGAGTGTAAAGAGCTTGTTAAAACATTAAAGTTTATATGAAATACAGATTTTGTATTTCCTGAGGCTTTCACGGCCACATTATGAAGAACATAGTTTTCTTTCAGGCTTATAGGTTGTGGTCCAGCAGAATTTGAATATCCCCACCTTTTGCCAAGGACTGTGCTTGGCATCTTCAAGAGGCATGATCCATGTTTGTAAGAGCTCGAATGACTCGATAGCAGCTGGTGCACTCTTATGTATAGCAGGTGGGTGGAGCTTGCCACCCAGCTGAGTGCTCATTGGTCCAGGTCTTCGGAGGGCTGTCTCAGGAGTTTATATTTTGTCCTTTTTTGCAGCACTGGCATCCAGGTCTTGTGTTCGGATGTTAGAAAATTTCTGTTGCTTTCTGCTGTAGGTGGGCATGATAGTTGATGGATGATGATAGTAGCTGCATGTCTTTGTAACTGACATCATGGCCAAATAATGAGGAGTGTTCTGCCATGGCGGATTTCTCTGTTTGCCCTAGTCTACTGTGTCGTTCATGTTCTCTTAACTTAGCAGTAATGCTGCGCGTGGTCGTGCCAATGTAAACCTGTCGACAGGAATTTTGTATACTCCTGCTGAAGAGTGGGCATTCCATTTGTCTTTTTCTGATCTTAATAACTGTTTTACTTTTAATGTTGGTGTGTAAATAATATTGATGTTGTGGGTTTGTAATAGTTTTCCAATTCGGTCAGATAAATCTTTGATGTGTGAAAGTACCACCAGAATTAGCAGATGGCATTCTGCTTTTTGTGTTGGATGCCTGGGGTTCATCTCCTTTTGGCTGTACCCGTTGGCTCTGAAGGCTTTATGTTGTTTGAGTTCCTCTTCCAGATATCTTTGATGACGTAGGTCTTGGGCTCACTCAGTGAGTGTTTTTATGATGCCTTGTTTCTGTATTGGGTGATGGTTGGTTTTGTGTAAATAGCAGTCCATATTTGTCATTTTTCTATAGACTGTACATTCAAGATGAAGATCTGAGGTTTTTATAACAAGAACTTCGAGGAAGACTAGTCTGCTGTTTTCTTCTTTTTCCATGGTGAATGAATGTAATGGTTTATATTGTTTAAGTACTGTAGAAACTAGGGTGTCCTCTCCATGGTTCCAAATCACAAAAGTGTCATCAATTTAACGCAGCCAAGCTTTCAGTTTGAGGCCGCATCGTGGCTCAGTGGTTAGACCGCTTGGCTCTCACCAAGACGGCCCGGATTTGATCCCAGGCGACTGCAAAGTGAGATTTGTGGTGGACAACATGGCGCTGGGGCGGGTTTTCTCCGGGATCTCTGGTTTTCCCCGCCATTTCATTCCACCGGTGCTCCATCTTCATCTCATGTATCATCAGTGTCATCGCCTGCGGTACCGTATGTAGTAAAAGCGGGCGTTAAACACTACACATTTCATTTCATTTCAGTTTGAGGAGGTCATTCTCAAGTGCTGTTGGTAAAAAAGACACGTAAAACGATCTCCTGCCACTTTGTGGAAGAACTCAGACATCCAATTGGAGAAGCACTGCCTTGTAAGCTTTGATGTCATCTCTTTATTCACCAAAGTGCTGATACAGGAAGCCAGAACTATGTAACAGTTGTTTTGATTTAGGCCTCGAGAGTTTTAAAATTGTTTAAATATGTTTAATGGTTTAAGGATCGATAGGGAAAAGTTCAAATGAAAGTATGAAATCCAGTGGGTCACGAGATGATTGCAATGTTAATGTGATATTGTGTATCTTCGGCTAGCGTGTGTGCAATAGAAGGATAACTGATTGATACATCAACCATTGTTTGTAAAAGGACAACGTTAATATTATTTAATTTGTATCAGAAATTAGAGAAGTTTTGCAGGAATAAAATCTGTATTTTTCCAAGAAAAGAATTATTTGGTAATCCTTCAGCAGTAATATTATTTTCTTCTACTCCGTGACCACACCCAGAGGTAAGATCTTGTGCACTGTAGCAGCCGAGGGAAAATCAGGAACCTGGCTACAAGATCGTCAAACAAGGTAATCTTCAAACCTTTTTCCTATCACTTCTCAAGCCACAGAAATTGCATCTCTAACCACTACAACTATATGGAGGAGCTATTTCCTGAGGACATCACCAATCTCTTCCAACACTGCCTCTTGACAAATTACTTCCTATGGGATGAAAACTTCTACAAGCAAACGGACTGCATCACACTGAGAAGCCCACTCATTCCTGTGATAACCAATTTCTTTATGGAAAAGTTTGAACACGCAGCACTTGAGAATGCCCCCCTCAAACCGAAAGCTTGGCTGCATAACGTGGATGACACTTGTGACTTGGAACCATGGAGAGGACACCCTACATCAGTTTCTACAGTACTTAATATAAACTATAGCATTTAATGCACCATAGAAAAAGTAGAAAATGAAGACTGGCCTTCCTGGATATTCTTGTCATAAAAACCTCAGATCTTTGTCTTGAATGTACCATCTATAGAAAACCAATGCATATGGACTGCTATTTACACAAAACATCCATCAATCACCCAAGACAGAAACAAGGCATCATAAAAACACTCATGGAGCGAGCCAAAGACCTATGTCATCAAAGGTATCTGGAAGTGGAACTCAAACACACACATAAAGCCTTCAGAGCCAATGGGTACAGCCACAAGGAGATACGGCGCACACTGCACCCCAGGCATCTGACACAAAAAGCGGAACGATGCCCGCTAACTTTGGTGTTCCTTCCGTACATCAAAGGTGTATCTGACCAAATAAGAAAACTGTTATGAACTCACAACATTGATACTATATACAGACCAACATTAGAAATAAAATTATTAAGATCAGCAAAAGACAAACGGCATGCCCACTCTTCAGCAGGAGTATACAAAATTTCTTGTAGCTGTCGACAGGTTTACATCGGCATGACCATTTGCAGCATTACTGCTAGGTTAAGAAAACATGAATGATACAGTAGACTAGGGCAAACAGAGAAATCCGCCATAGCAGAACACTCCTCATTATTTGGCCATGATGTCAGTTACAAAGACACACAGTTCCTATCATCATCCTTCAACTATCATGCCCGCCTACAGTGGGAAGCAATAGAAATTCTCAGGCATCTGAACAATTTCAATTGTAAGGAAGAAGCCCTCTGCATACACAAGACTTAGATGCCAGTGCTGCAAAAAAGGACAAAATATAAACTCCCGAAACAGCCCCCCAAAGACCTGGATAAATGAGCACTCAGCTGGGTGGCAAGCTCCACCCACCTGCCATGTATAAGAATGTGCCAGCTGCTATCGAGTCATTCAAGCTCTTACAAACATGGATCATGCCTCTTGAAGATGCCAAGTGCAGTTCTTGGCGAAACATTGGGATATTCAAATCGTACTGGACCACAGCCTACTAGTCCGGAAGAAAACTTTACTGTTCTTCAAATACAGTTTTTGTTTTGTGGAATTAATCATTTTGGGAATATCTCTTATTTGTTCAAATTTTCCACTAGTTTTACTTTTCTCAAACAGAAAGTAGTATTCTTTGTTTTTTATTTCGTAGCTATGCAAAGAAAACTAAATTTCAAGGGCATCACATACTGAGTGTGTCTTAAAAGATTGTAATGCCTCTTGAAGTATTTCCATATTATGCGTGATTGGAGGAATTTAGTAACACTAACATCCAAATTACACTGGGGAACAAAAAAAAAAAAAAAAAAAAAAAAAAAAAAAAAAAAAAAAAAAAAAAAAAAAAAAAAATATTTTCATATACCCGAAACAAAATAGGCAAATTCTTATGTAAACTGATCTGCTGATTCCAAAAATACCCCTCAAAATGCTGTATCACATAACGTTTTTTAGGTATTCATAATTTTTTATGAAAACTTACAGAAATGCGATGTGATAACTCATATTTGATTAATTGAAAATAATAGGTATTTTATTGCCAAATAACATTGAAAATAATAATTATTATTAATTATTATTATTAAAATAAATAAACACAAGATAATGATGAAAACCACATACCTGAATTATCTCAGAAGTGTTTCACTGTTGATTTTTTTTGTATTGACATGTACTCTCCCGTTTGAGGAACCAACAATAGTCTCCCAACATGGCTGAATCCCAGCGACCCTGGTAACGTCTTTCCATCTCAGAAATGTCCTGGTGAAAACGATCACCTTGCTCATCACTTACAGCTCCTAGTGTAGGGAAACTATCAAGGTGAGAGTGCAAAAAGTGGATTTTAAGTAACATACAGCAACCCATTTCTTTGTAGCTCCTTAATAGTTCTGAGACTAAAGTTTCATAATTTTCTTCTTTGTTATTGCCCAGGAAGCCTTCCACCACTGATTTAAATGATTTCCATGCTGCCAGTTCAACACGTTCAAGCTTTGATTCAAAAACACTCTTTAAGAAGTAGTCTTATTTGAGGACCGACAAATATACCTTCCTTCAATTTAGATTCACTTATTTTGAGAAAGATGCTTCCTAAATACTCAAATGCACTTCCACTTTTGTCCAAACCTTTAGCAAAATTCTGCATTAACCCGAGCTTTATGTGAAGTTGGGGGGAGAAGAACTTTGTTTGGGTGTACTAGAGGCACATACTTAACACTGCTTGCTCCAGGGGTATAGTCTTTCTTTTTCCCCCACTCTTTCACTATAAAATGCTTGTCAGTTGCCCTACTGTCCTATAAGCACAAAAAACAGCAATATTTTGTGAAACCTCCCTGCAGTCCCGTTAGCAATGCATCTACCTTGACGTCACTATAAATTTCTCAGCCATGGTTTTGATAACTAATAGCATCTAAAATGATGGACATGGAATCGTATGTCTCCTTCATTCCTATGGCATGAAATAAAGGTATTGAAGGTAGTAAATTGCTATTATGAAGCAACACTGCCTTTAAGCTGTATTTAGAAGAGTCAATAAACAGGTGCCAATCTTCGACACAACGCTCTATACCCAATTCCTTCATGAAACCATTAACGTTAACACAGAAACACATGTTGTCTTTCGTTGTGAAATACTGTGAATACTCCCGTTGTTTAAGGACTATGATACAATGAAGCACAAAATTAATACAATTTTGAGTCGAACTAATACTCAATGCTCCATTTATTGCTAGTATTTACCTAGAACGCGTTTCGTTAGGATCTTCCTAACATCATCAGCTGTTGTCGACTAATGGATGCCGGTTCAGTGAACTCCTCTGAGGTGATAGGTGCGTCTCTGTCGGTATTCAAGTTAATCAAGATACCGACAAAGACGCACCTATCACCTCCGAGGAGTTCACTGAACCGGCATCCATTAGTCGACAACAGCTGATGATGTTAGGAAGATCCTAACGAAACGCGTTCTAGGTAAATACTAGCAATAAATGGAGCATTGAGTATTAGTTCGACTTAAAATTGTATTAACTGAGAATACTGTTTATGTCGAGATCGGTAAAATGTTATTTTAGTCTCTTTTGCCAGGAAATTCCACTCCTGTAGCCTGGAACCCAGTAATTCTGACTCCTTTTTACCTAGTTTCAAATCACGAATAAGATCGCTTAGTTCTTCTTGAGAAACAAAATGTCTTTCTTCACTTCGTTCACATTGATACGTAGGGTCTTGGGATATTGAGGGTTCACTGTCATCTACATCATGATTTGAACTTGATCCATCATTCTTCAACCCATGCTTTCGGAGGATCAGGCACTGGAAGATCTTCACTATGAGGAACTGGTCTTATTGCTGATGGAACACTTGGATATTTGACAATCGCATTATTTTTTCTAGACACACTTGTAATATTTGTATTACAAAAATATCAGTCACTTAAATGGTTAGATTGTTCTCTCCACACCATAGGCACAGCAAACGGCATAGATTGGCGTTTACCATGTAGCCATTGATTTAAGACCAGTTTTGCATGATATGCAGCAAACATGGGGAGAAAAATCCTTATCTTGATCACCAAGGGCACAACCAAAGTATAATGAATATGCTGTTTTAGTAATACTTGTTATTTTTTTTCGTCGTGATTTAGGGGTGAACTGTCCACACACATAACAAAAGTTATTTGGATCATTACTACATTTCCTACACCTGCTCTTATTCATATCTGTAACCTTTCATTAGCACCGTGAATAAACTACACTACACTTTCACAGCTGAATATGAACTGAAAGAAAAATCCAACACAGATGGAAACCAGACCACCCAGAGGAGCACTCAAGCTAACACATCTGTTTATTTACTCAGGAGGAGAGGAGCGTGATAAAAGGGGGTTATTTGTGAACCTAAGGGCACAAGATAGGAATCTGTTTCATTAGAGAAAACAAAATAAGATGTATTTAGGTCTTCATGATAAGTTACGAAATCCTACATCAGTAGTTTATGTCAATTTATTTTGAGTTGACCACACCCATGTAAATACAATTTTTATAGTAGACTCTAAAATTAACTTTACTGATAAATCTTACATGATGGAAAATTTGTTCTAGTTATTTCGAACAGTATTCATATTATTTAAAGGTATAAAAATATTATTTAATAATAAAATGGCTATTATTTTAAATGAAGTCAATATGAGTTGGTATCATACCTCATTTCTGTAATTTTATATGAAAGAATAAGAATATCTCAAAAACGTTACGTGATACAGCATTTTCAGAGGCATTTTTGGAATCAGCGAGTCATTTTGCATAAGAATTAGCCTATTTTGCTTCAGGTACAAAAAACGTGTTCCCTAGTGTTACTGGAAGTGTTAGTCAGTTTTTAACACTGTTCACTTACAATTTTTTTCCAGTTATTCCCTTATGCCCTAGCACCTACAAGAAAATTAGCCATAAGATAATTTTCATCTTAATTAAAATTAAGTAGATAGAGAAAAAGTGTTTATAAGAATAGTTTGCACAAGAATAGAGAAAGTCATGTTGCTGCATACATCAGATTTTCCTTATTGTTACATCATAACCCATATCTACAACTATTTCTAGTATTACACCAAAATGTTTGCTCTACAAAATGCATGTAAAGTAGTAACGTAAACAACAGAAAAACAGAAAATGTAAGCTGTAATATGGTTTGTTCTTATTGCATATTAAAAATTAGAATTTTCTGCATTAATTGGATATTAACAATTTTATATTTGATATTAACGAACTAATTGATAAGTTAATTCAGAGAAATATTAAATGAAGGTTTACTGCATTAATAATGATGCATTGCAGTGTCGCTGAGAGCGATAGTGCAGATGCGGAATCAGGGTTTGAAGAACAAGATCCCAGTGAGATGGGAGCTGCAGTCATCAAGATGGTATCTCGTTTTGTTGACAAGGTGTGTACTGAAGGTGGAGTTAGTGCTGAACATATCCGCAGCCTTCATCAGATGGTACCAGGCGTAGTTCATATGCACATTGAAACACTGGAGGCTGTTCATAGGGAATCTAAACGACTTCCACCAATTCAGAAGGTAGGATCATTTGACATCTGAAACTGTACTCTTAACGTGCTTGGCAAGTTTTGGGAACCACTGTTCCAATCATCAGAATATCTTTATTATACCAGTTGAGTCAGCTTCCCCTATTTATGTGCATTTGCTACTAGATTTAATGTTTACTTATTTAAATGCCAGTTTTTAAACTTACAGTATTGAATATATTTAGGTAATTACCTTTTGTAAAAATAACGGAAGAATGATTGTATTATTTGCAGCCCAAGATTCTGACACCAAACATGCTGCCAGGAGAAGATGCAATAATGGAGGGCCTGAGGGTATATCTGCTGCCTGACGGACGTGAGGAAGGAACTGGAGGTGTTCTTGGAGGTCCCCCATTATTGCCAGCTGAGGGTGCCATCTTCCTTACTAACTATCGCATCATATTCAAAGGGACGCCTTGTGATCCATTTGGTAAGCTGAATTCAATCATTTCATAGATGACCTGATAACTTGCATATTTCAGTCATGCATTAAGTACATATTTTAGGAAATGATTGTAAAAAACATATAAGTTGCTCCCAAATTTTGAACAAATTACTTTCACGGATATTCAGTTAACATTTGTTAACATCCCTTATTTAACACTTTACTTTTTCTCTTGATGTTTAAATAATACCAACATAACTAATACAATATTGAAGTTTTTGTTGAGTCACACTGGTTTACACTCACTTTCACTTATTATTTTTAAAAATGCTGGAATGTTTTCCAGGACATTTGCCCTCTTCCTCAGCAGTTCAGTGACTGACTCTCCCCCTTCCTTTCCTCTTTGTTCTCCTGTATCTGATCCTGTTGCCATCTGATGTTAGGTGCACAAAGTTTTAACATTTCATTTAGTGGTGGGATTTCAAAATTTATAACAAGTTCACTGTTTTTAATTGTGTGGATTTTTTCCCAGATGTCTAATTCTATTGGTGATTCTAATGGTTTCAACAGTTTTATAGTTTGCCCAATGTTGTGGTATCACATCATTTTTGGAAAGAAAACCACAACATTGGGCAAACTATAAAACTGTTGAAACCATTAGAATCACCAATAGAATTAGACATCTGGGAAAAAAATCCACATAATTAAAAACAGTGAACTTGTTATAAATTTTGAAATCCCACCACTTAATGAAGTGTTAAAACTTTGCGCTCCTTGCACCAGATGGCAACAGGATCAGATACAGGAGAAGGAAGAGGAAAGGAAGGGGGAGAGTCAGTCGCTAAACTGCTGAGGAAGAGGGCGAATGTCCTGGAAAACGTTCCAGCATTTTTTAAAAATAAGTGAAGGTGAGTGTAAACAAGTGTGACTCAACAAAAACTTCAACATGAAGAAAACTTCACTGTTAATAATGCTTCTATTTGTAATATTTAATACAATATTGTTTCATTATGTACATGTCTTTGCAGTTAATACGTAAAACATAGAAGCTAGCAACAGTGAAGCAACCAATACTTCACAAAATATAATTATCAGTAACAAAACTTTAACTTTAAAGAGAGTCGATTAAAGACACTAGACAACACTTACTTTTAAATTTTTCCGGAACATGTTTCAGAGGCTTTGCCTCTATCATCGGCCGGCTCTCGACTGGTTCTCGTTGGTGTAGCTGACGATATTTTGTCACAGGTCTCCTCTGGTGGCGGTTCAAGGAACTTGCTGAACAAATCTTTCTGGGGGATGTCGAAATTGAATACTTTGTTCCTATTTTTTGAAATGAAGATTTGAAGATTTGTTCCCATATGGATAGTTCTTGTTTTCCTGATGTATGTTTCAGTAGTTTTGGTTCTGGATTTATGTTGTGTTTTTTTTCCCAAAAATGTGTGGCAACTGCTGATTTTTCTAATTGTTTATATTTTATGTTTCTAAAGTGTTCCTTTGCTCTTGTTTCTAAATTTCTTTTTGTTTTTCCAATATAAATTTGACTACAGTCATTGCATTGTATATTGGAAAAACAAAAAAGAAATTGGAAAAACAAAAAGAAATTTAGAAATTTAGAAACAAGAGCAAAGGAACACTTTAGAAACATAAAATATAAACAATTAGAAAAATCAGCAGTTGCCACACATTTTTGGGGAAGAAACCACAACATAAATCCAGAACCAAAACTACTGAAACATACATCAGGAAAACAAGAACTATCCACATGGGAACAAATCTTCATTTCAAAAAATAGGAACAAAGTATTCAATTTCGACATCCCCCAGAAAGATTTGTTCAGCAAGTTCCTTGAACCGCCACCAGAGGAGACCTGTGACAAAATATCGTCAGCTACACCAACGAGAACCAGTCGAGAGCCGGCCGATGATAGAGGCAAAGCCTCTGAAACATGTTCCGGAAAAATTTAAAAGTAAGTGTTGTCTAGTGTCTTTAATCGACTCTCTTTAAAGTTAATTTATCATAACAACACTGTTTTCAACACTTCCAAGATAGGAATAACAAAACTTTACTTATCTTTATGGAAATTGATGAAAATTTCAAAGAATTGTGTTGAAACCAGTTTTGTAAATGTTTGTTTACATCATCAGTCACTTCCACTTACATTGTTGTCAACATTATGGACCCTAGATGTCGCAATATTTTGTCTGTATTACCAAACTCTGAAAATGAAACAAACTCATAGACAGAATTGACTGTCTGTATTTCAAAATTATTACACAATTTCTATTTTTTAAAATAATTATTTTTTCCCAAACCATTAAATCTATTGGACCATATAATTGTTTTAATAATTTAACTTCTGGATTTATTTCATGATTAAACAACCAAAAATTATCTACCATCTGATTCATCAGTCTGTTTATACTTAATATTTAAAAATCTTCTTTCATTCTGGTTTCTGAATTACGTTTGGTCCTTCCAGTATAAACTTGGTAGCAATCTAAACAAATTGATAAATGCCAGAATTTTTACTATCAGGAATTCTATCTTTTTTAGAGAAATGTAGCAAATTTTTAATATTATATTTATTTTGAGGAACCAAAGTTATACCAAACTTTTTAAAAAAAATTTGAAAATGTTTATTAATCCAAGGATGATAAGTAAATTTTTTAAAATTATAATTGTCTTATTTTTCTAAGGGTAAAAACATTAAATATATTTAAAATTTTCAATCTTTTTAAGTATAAGGTCTTTATTAAAACCATTAATTAGTGATATTTGTATTTCAACATGCTAAAAATTGAAAAAAGTTTCTGCAAAAATTGGAATAAAATAGGATTGGTGAAATGAATTGTAAAACTATTTGTAGTCGGTTTATTGACACTCGTCACTTACTTTTGGTGAAATTAGTTGCAGGCAATCTTAAGTTATGTGCACAGTACTTCAAATCTGAAAACTTGCAAAAACCTGTTTATAATGTATTTTAATTCAGTGATCAAGTATAAATGTAACGTACCAGAAGATCAAATTAAACTAATTTTTAAGTCATTCTTTGTTCTTTATGTCACTTTTAATAACTTTCAACCTGACAAATACGTCATTTTAAGGTCATGTTTTAGTATTTTTAGATTATCCGAGTTTGGGCTCTAGGAGTAAGCATTTCAATTGTTAATATAGATGTGAGAATAACTTCATTGTGTTAGATTTATTATCCAGATGTTTGATTATGTTGCAGCTTGCGAGCAACTGGTAGTGAGATCGTTTCCTGTGACATCACTTACAAAGGAGAAGAGAGTGACAGTGCAATACTTAGCTCATCTGGACCAGTGGCTTCAGGAGGGCTTACAACTTAGATCCTGTACATTCCAGGTAACATTGCATTTTCCTATATCCACTAACCTAATCACCAACCTTTGTTAAAAATATCCTTAACTCTGGTTTATAAAGTTTTAATTAAAGGCTTTAAAACTTTTGCATTTCATCAAGTTTTTACAACAAATTGTTACTTAATTTTTGTTAACATCAAAGAAGACTATCGACAGCTTTTGAGATGGCAGTGACTGAGATACATGGCTTCTAAATGCAGCGTAATCTGCATATTACAATTGTCTGTGTCTTAACAAACAACTAGTAGGACCAGCTATGTGATTGAGGTGAGAATCACGGTGTCAGTTGAAAAATATACCTCCAGAGGAATTAATTTTTCACCAGACAAAAATTGTTAATTACAGAACTCATTACTAAGCATAGAAGTACACTGTTGTCTGTTTGGCTTAGTTGGTTAGGCACTGGCCTACTGAATCTAAGGTCACGAGTTCAAACCCAGCCTAGACCAACAGTTTTTAAATGTGCTTAAAAGCATCAGACCCCAAGTCAGTAAATTTACTGGTATGTGAAAGAACTAGTGTGGGCTGGAATTTTATCAGTGATCAAGGATTAAACAGATCTCAACAAGAAAATAATTGCTGCTTGAACCTGAATAAAACCAGAAATGGTATCTTTCAAAATTACATTTACCATAAAATGAAAAGTGCTCTTAAAAAAAAAAAAGTAAATGGCTTAGCTTGCTGCAACCATTTTCCAATTTCTAACATATGTTAAACGTCTTATTTCAGGGGCATGCCAATGTTAAGTTACCATTGAATTTACCTTTTTGTTAAAGCTAACACTTCAATGAAACATAATTTGCATTAACTTAAGTGTTAAATCAGTTTAACATTGAATCAAAATTTAATATTTGTTGGTACTGGGCCTAAATGTGTTACACTGACATGAGTTGTATAGATGAGGTTGTCATCAATAACAGAATGAATGCTTCCATGCTGATGCCATTTCTGAAGTTGTTTGTGCTCAGTTTCTGTAGCTGCCCAATGTTCTTTCCTGAGCCTTCTCTATACATTTAATGTTTTTACATTTTCTGTGGCTAGAAACATTAAGAGATGCATGTACATTGTGCTACTGACAAGCAGTGCAGATTACAAAATCCCTACCACAAGACATTTCATTCATTAATGCATCCACCTTTACCCCTAGTTCAGAATTATGTATCTAGACAAAAGACTGTACCATCCATTACAAACCAGAGCACCTATCATATAAACAAACTGTTTTTCTCCACGCTAAGTGCGAGGGCTGTCCAGAAAGTAACAGATGTTTTGGCCTATTGTGGCGATGGGTGGGGCTAGAGCCACCATCTTGGTGTCAGAATGTTCCTACATGCAGTACGCATCCAACAGTTGTAGCGTGAGGACTGTGTGTTCCTTACTTTGCTCTCCGCGAGTTGTCAAAATGTGCCCTGCAATAGAAAATCCCGCCACTTGTGAAGTGCGGTCTGTGATTCGGTATTTGTTGACTCAATACAACAGGGAATCGAGAAGATATTGACACACTGCTTCACTCATACTGTTTTTTCACAGGACATGTTTCAAGAGCTTTTGCTTTTATCAGCTGGTACTCGACTAGTGCAAATTGTAGTGGTTTCCTCTTTCTCGTATCGTCGGTAGATGGCATTATGTACTTGTCAAAGATGTCCGGTGGTGGAGTTTCAAAACTCATGACTATGACAATTTTTGTTAATGAAGATTTTTTTTCCATATAGAAAGGTCTATAGGGTGATTAACGTATTTTATTAAAGATGTTTCCAAGTTGATGTCATGTCTAGTATTCAAAAATGAAAAGCCACTGCTGATTTTTCTGTTTCACCATTTTTAATGTTTCTTAGATGTTCTTTAGTTCTGATGTCAATATTTCTTTTTGTTTTTCCTATATAAATTTTAGGGCAAGTTTCACATTTTATCTCATAGATTCCTGGTTTTTCTTTAGTAGTAATTGAATTTTTTGGAGGGGCCTTTTAAGAAATTTCTGATATTAATTTAATATCAGAAATTTGTTAAAAGCCCCCCCCCCCCCAAAAAAAAATCAATTACTACCAAAGAAAAACTAGAAATCTATGAGATCAAATGTGAAACTTGCCCTAAAATTTGTATAGGAAAAACAAAAATAAATCTTGACATCAGAACTAAAGAACATATAAGAAACATTAAAAATGGTGAAACAGAAAAATCAGCAGTGGCTTTTCATTTTTGAATACTAGACATGACATCAACTTGGAAACATCTTTAATAAAATATGTTAATCACCCCATAGACCTTTCTATATGGAAAAAAAATTTTCATTAACAAAAATTGTTGTAGTCATGAATTTTGAAACTCCACCACCAGACATCTTTGACAAGTACATCATGCCATCTATCGACGATATGGAGAAAGAGGAAACCACTACAATTTGCACCAGTCAAGTTCCAGCTGATGATAAGAGCAAAAGCTCTTAAACATGTCTTTTTGTAAAAACAGTGCGAGTGAAGCAATGTGTCAATATTTTCTCGATTCACTTTTGTGCTAAGTTGTGCTTCACTGTCTCTACGCTTCTTTCAATTTTATACTTTGAGGCCAATTGAAATTAATTGTCAGCTTTGTGATGTTTACGTGAGTAAAAGCGGGGTGAGGCAATGGTGAATTGATTTTTATTTTAAAAATGGCCGTATCAGTGTTCAGGACGAGGACCGCAGTGGTAGGCCTAGCCTTGTGACTGATGGCCTGGCAATGCAAATCAATGACAAAATTCGTGAAAACCATTGTTTCACGATTACAGAACTGTCGGAACATTTTCCCTAAATTTCATGGAGTCTGGTGCATCAGATTGTGGTGGAGAAGGTGAAGAAGTAGACGTTCTTGCAATGGTTAGGACATGGAAAATGTTTTTCAAAAGTTGATTTGTATCATATAGGCATACCATTTTTGGAAGGATAACCACGATACAGAATAGGAAATACGTTTATTAAAAATGAAATTGAAACGGTAGAACCAGACTGAAAAATTCAATGCCATAGCCAGGATTTGAACCACGCATCTTCTGGCTGCCGTCCAGCTGCTCCAACCTTTGAGCTACTATGGCCAACGTGCCGACATGATGTTAAATTCTCCAACTGACTCGTATTTTTCCCTGTAAACCACTTAGGAGTTCTCATAAACACATGAGACAACTACCATAATGGTGACTTACTATGCTGTAAGTACTTTAAGGCCCACTTTAAGTTGTCTCATGTGTTTATGAGAACTCCTAGTGGTTTACCGGGAAAAATACGAGTCAGTTGGAGAATTTAATGTCAAGTCGGCATGTTGGCCATAGTAGCTCAAGGGTTGGAGCGGCTGGACGGCAACCAGAAGATCTGTGGTTCAAATCCCAGCTATGGCACTGAATTTTTCAGGCTGGCTCTACCGTTTCATTGTGTGTCCTACACACGGCTAGTGTGAAAGAACAATTCATTTTCAAAAATGTAACTGTTTCACTCATTTGACTTTCTCTACTCTTATACAAATATTTATTTCTCCATCTACTTGATGTTAATCAAGATAAACATTTGCAGAAATTATCTAATCGCTAATTTTCTTGTAGCTTCTAGAGGATAATGGAAATACAATGGGCTTTGAGCAACATGAGCTAGTCGGTATGTGTCGGTATGTTCTCTTTGCATGGCCAAAGATTTCCCAGTTAAGAAAAGCAGAAGTATTGGAAAATTGAAACAGATAACAAGAAATAACTCTGAAATGGTTCACACACCAATGTATTTGACATAAATATGTGTTTTAAGGAGATCTACATTTTATCTATATCTTATGGTTTACCAGTTATACAAGAAAGAGGACTCCTGAGGGCATTCCCAAACATTTCATTTGCTATGAAAATATCTTAAACATATGCTATTGTAAGTAAGATTTTCAGAGCCATTTTTGGTAAGATAAACATTTTTGAAAAAAAAGTTCCCTATAAAGAGTAGTCTGGAGTGGCACAACTTTTTTTGAAAATCTTTGGAAGATGCTGAACTTAATACCAGTTTCCAACTTTTTATTTATTTATCTATTTATTTATTTATTTTCAGTCCTATAGTATACACAAAAACGGTGTTACGTAGACCACGTCAGTTTACAATACAAAATAATTACAATATAAAATAACCCTATAGACATACAGACAATTTATATAACTTTGAGTCAAACTAATACTCAATGCTCCATTTATTGCTAGTATTTACCTAGAATGCATTTCATTATGATCTTCCTAACATCATCAGCTATTGTCGACTAATGGACGTTGATTTGGTGAACTCATTGGAGGAGACAGGTGCATCTCTGTCGGTATCTTGATGAACTTGAAGTTTGGGTTTGCATCAAAGGTAGTGTCGAAATTAAACAATTTTCTTTCATATTATCTTTATGAAGACTTTTTCCCACTTGGTTAATGCAGCTGGACCTTGGACACTTATTAATAAGTGGATTTCTCATTCTATATCATGATTATCCTTCCAAAAATGGAATGCTACCGCCGACTTACCTATTTCTTTGTTCCTGATGTTCCTAAAATGCTCTTTAAGCCTAATGTTCAAGTTCCTTTTTGTTTTTCCAATGTAAAAGATGTCACATCCTTTGCAGTTTATCTGGTAAACACCTGATTTTTTTTATGTGGGTATCTCCTTTGTATTATGTGATTTCAAAAGGTGTTGTACACTAAATTTGTTCTGTGGGGCCAAAGTAATATTGTGCTCTTTGAAGACTTTTTGGAAAAGGTGTATAGCTCTGGCATGATATGTAAATTTTCTGTATGAAGTTTCATTGCTGATTGGGGAAAGAGTAGTTACTTGTTTGCATCTTTGTTGTGTTTTGAATTTATCAGTTTTCTTTTTTACCAATTCAGAACGGAATCCATTGTATTCTGCAATGTGAATGATGTTATTGCACTTTTTGATGGAATATGAAGCTGATGATGTTAGGAAGATCCTAACGAAACACATTCTAGGTAAATACTAGCAATAAATGGAGCATTGAGTATTAGTTCGACTCAAAATTATATTGATTTTGTGCTTCATTGTGTCATAGTCCTTACACATTGGAATATAGACAATTGTTCTTAAGACCACATCAGTCATGCGATAAAAAATACAAGTTTATAAAATTAACCTAAATATTGATAATGTATATCTGTGCATAGCTACTATTATGTCAAAAACTCAACTATGCTTAAAATGTGATTAATTTCCATTATGGATAAGAAACTCATCTTCATTATAAAAACAATGGGTTAACAAATACATTTTGAGCGTAAGTGACAAGTATTAATAAACCAACTACAAATAAAGTATAAACTTGGAAGAAGCGTAGGGACAGTGAAGCACAAATTAGTACAAAAGTGAATCGAGAAGATATTGACACATTGCTTCACTCACACTGTTTATTCACAGGACATGTTTCAAGAGCTCTTGCTCCTATCATCAGCTGATACTCGACTAGTGCAATTGTAGTGGTTTCCTCTTTCTCCGTTTTGTCAGTAGATGGCATGATGTACTTGTCAAAGATGTCCGGTGGTGGAGTTTCAAAATTCATGACTCTATGACGATTTTTGTTGATGAAGATTTTTCCCATACGGAAAGGTCTATGGGGTGATTAACATATTTTATTAGAGATGTTTCCAAGTTGATGTCATGTCTAGTATTCAAAAAATGAAAAGCCACTGCTGATTTTTCTGTTTCACCATTTTTAATGTTTCTTAGATGTTCTTTAGTTCTGATGTTAATATTCCTTTTTGTTTTTCCTATATAAATTTTAGGGCAAGTTTCACATTTGATCTCATAGATTCCTGGTTTTTCTTTGGTAGTGATTGAATTTTTGGGAGGGCCTTTTAACAAATTTCTGATATTAAACCTATTTTGAGGTGCAAGAGTTATGTTGTGTTTTGAGAAGATTTTTTGGAATTTGTTATAGGCTGATGGGTGGAAGGTGAATTTTTTAAAAAGTTTTTCTTTTTCTCCTGTAGGTACTAGGGTGGTGGTTTCTTTTATTTTCTTAGCTTTGTTGAGTCTGTTAACTGTTTTGTCTACTAAATTTGGGTTGAAACCGTTGGATATAGCTACTTTTTTTATGTGTAGGTATTCTTCTTGATAATCTTCTCTGTTTAGTGGAAAGTTGATCATCCGAAAGATTAAACTGTTGAAAATGGCATGTTGGTGGTGTTTTGGGTTGAACATCAGAACTAAAGAACATCTAAGAAACATTAAAAATGGTGAAACAGAAAAATCAGCAGTGGCTTTTCATTTTTTGAATACTAGACATGACATCAACTTGGAAACATCTCTAATAAAATATGTTAATCACCCCATAGACCTTTCCGTATGGAAAAAATCTTCATCAACAAAAATCGTCATAGAGTCATGAATTTTGAAACTCCACCACCGGACATCTTTGACAAGTACATCACGCCATCTATTGACAATACGGAGAAAGAGGAAACCACTACAATTTGCACTAGTCGAGTACCAGCTGATGATAGGAGCAAGAGCTCTTGAAACATGTCCTGTGAATAAACTGTGTGAGTGAAGCAGTGTGTCAATATCTTCTCGATTCACTTTTGTACCAACTACAAATAGTTTCTGAGATTACATTTTAGCTGCTTTTTAAAAGTATTTCTGTCTATTGATGACTTCTACTGTTAACACATGCACTTCTTTCTAAAAATGCTTCTTTTGGATTCAGGAGGCCTAATTTTCAGTGAGCTCTTGGTATCTAATTTTGGATAGAATGCAATACATTGTACCTATTATGTATGTGGCAGAGAAAGTAATAAGTTCTCTTCTTCTTGGAACTTCTGGTCATAAATACAACCACTGCTACCAAAAGTAAAATCCATTGCTTTTATGTTTCAGCTGATAAAACTAGCATTTGATGAAGAGGTAACACCAGAAAATATAGAAAGCTTTCGGAAGCTTGTTCATCGTATTCGGCACCCACCACATATTCTACATCATTTTGCATTTACTGGTCAAGTTGTGGTACCACAGACACCACTACATAAAGGAAAAGAAAAAAATGCAACTCTAAAGTGAGTGTTTGAATCATAGTATTCTATTCACCTTCTGTTTATTTTTTATAATCTCATGGCTTTTTCAGATTCTATACGAAGAGCTTTTGCATTACCACTATTTATAATATAATTTTGTGCTTCATTGTATCATAGTTCTTACTCATAAGAAGATATTTATGATCCTTAAAATACTCATAAAACTTTTGTATATTATAAAGGCATTGTTCTGTTAAGAACATGAACTACTTGCTGAATTGGAATGACCAAGTATGTATGTACATAGGTGGTCTGAAAAGCTTCCAACCTTATAAAGATACAAGAAATATTTCCTCTTTTTTTTTCTTTTTTTTTTTTCCCCTAATATAGTCTCCTTGTAACTCTACACACTTCTCCCAGCATTGTTCCCATCTCTGTAACCCGTCCAAATAGTACTCTGCGTTTATCTCTGCAAAATAATTGCTCATGAAGGGGATTGCCTTTTCATTTCATGAAAATCTCTGTCCTCCGAACGCAACTTTCAGATGAGGGAACAAAAAGAAGTCTCTTGGGGCTAGATCTGGTGAGTAAGGCAGATGGTCAAGCAGTTCAAACTGTAATTCATGGATTTTCACCATTGCAACCACTGAGGTGTGAGACAGTGCATTGTGTTGGTAAAACACGATTTTCTTTTTCTGCAAATGTGGCCGTTTTTCTGCAAGTTCTGCCTTCAACTTGTCAAGTAATGATGCGTAGTATGTCCCTGTAATGGTTTTCCCTATTTTGAAGATAATCGATTAAAATAACTCCATGACTATCCCAAAAAAACAGTTGCCATCACTTTCCCAACAGGAAAAACATTTTTTGCTTTATTAAAATAAAGCTTCACTGTGGTGTTCCAATACAGTTGAATCTCGATATATTTTTTGCTTTGTTTGGAGCCGGTTCCCCCTTTGCAGACCACTGTTTGGACTGTATTTTTGTTTCGGGCATATAATGGTGTATCCAAGTTTTATCTACAGTAATTAATCAGCGCCAAAACTCGGATTTATTACGCCTAAATTGCACCAACAGAGCATTGGAAATGTTCATTCGAACACGTTTATGGTCTAACGTGAGCAAATGCGGCACCCAACGTGTGGACAGCTTTCTCATGTGTTCATTTAATATGTGACAAACACATTCTTTTGATATGTTCATAGCCTCTGCTATCTCTCTCACTTTAATTTGGCGGTCGTCTAGCACCATTTGGTGAACTTTGGCAATGTTTCTGTCGGTAGTTGCAGTTTTTGGACGTCCCGAACGTTCGTCATCTCCCAAGCTCTTACGGCCAAGTTTAAATTCAGCTGCCCAAAATTTCAATGTGGTAAATGATGGTGCAGAGTCCCCATACACAGAATCCAACTCATTTTTGGTTTGCGTAGGAGTATTGCCTTTCAAAAACAAATATTTAATGACCGCTCGATACTCGATTTTGTCCATTTTCATAAAAACACTCACATCAACTCACTCACATGACTGTTACATAACAACTGAGTGTCCAAAATGGCTGACACTTTGGTGAGCTACTGTCACCAGATGGACATTGAAATTCACTGGCTTTTATTTAAGAGTGCTGCCATCTTCATGTTGAGGTCGGAAACTTTTCAGACCATCCTCGTATGTATGTATGTATGTATGTATGTATGTATGTATGTATGTATGTATGTATGTATGTATGTATGTATGTATGTATGTATGTATGTATGTATGTATGTATGTATGTATGTATGTATGTATGTATGTATGTATGTATGTATGTATGTATGTATGTATGTATGTATGTATGTATGTATGTATGTATGTATGTATGTATGTATGTATGTATGTATGTATGTATGTATGTATGTATGTATGTATGTATGTATGTATGTATGTATGTATGTATGTATGTATGTATGTATGTATGTATGTATGTATGTATGTATGTATGTATGTATGTATGTATGTATGTATGTATGTATGTATGTATGTATGTATGTATGTATGTATGTATGTATGTATGTATGTATGTATGTATGTATGTATGTATGTATGTATGTATGTATGTATGTATGTATGTATGTATGTATGTATGTATGTATGTATGTATGTATGTATGTATGTATGTATGTATGTATGTATGTATGTATGTATGTATGTATGTATGTATGTATGTATGTATGTATGTATGTATGTATGTATGTATGTATGTATGTATGTATGTATGTATGTATGTATGTATGTATGTATGTATGTATGTATGTATGTATGTATGTATGTATGTATTTATTATTATTATTATTATTATTATTATTATTATTATTATTATTATTATTATTATTATTATTATTATTATTATTATTATTATTATTATTATTTATTATTATTTATTATTATTATTTATTATTAATACTATTATTATTTATTATTAATACTATTATTATTTATTTATTATTTATTTATTATCCAATTTTTTGATTCCTATTTTACCCAAAGGTATATTTGGACTATAGTTTTACAAATTTATGAATATAATACAATTTACAAAAACATAACAAATTTTATATCAAGCTGACAAACAGTAAACATCAAGATGAATCATTTAGCTTAAGAAATATTTTGTTTAAGAAAGCCATGAAATTTTGATAAGGTTTGTAATTCATCAGAATATGTGTAAGTGGTTTTGAGAAAGTGTAACCTAAGGATTGAAGCAATAATTCAAGTTCGTATCTTTCAAAACAAAAAAACGGGCAATCAAATAAAATGTGAGGAACATCTTGAAGATGATTTCCACAAATACAATCACCTGTGGATTTGATTTTGAATCGAAATAAGTAAGCTGAAAATTTGCCATGTCCAGTTAAGTATTGAGTGAGAACATACTTAGGATTAACGAATTTACATTTATGTCTGTCAGAAACTGTTGGGAAATATAAATTCTTAGTCAAAGCACTACAATCACTTTTTAACCAGTATTCATTCCAGTCGTTGATGATAATCTCCTTTAATGTTTGCTTCACATAAGAAATGGGGCATAGAGTGTATGTCTCTGGAAGATATGAAGTCGCAGCTCTCTTTGCTAGCTCATCTGCACGTTGATTTCCAGCAATCCCTACGTGTCCTCTGACCCATTTAATACACAGATGAGAACTACATAATAATTGACTTCTTATTTCAGCTGCAATGGGACTGCTGTTTTTGGTATCTTTCAACGCTGCAATTGCTGCTTGTGAGTCACTGTAAAGGCGAGCGGTACATTGTAAGCTGTTGCACCATTTCACTGCTTCATGGATTGCTAATAATTCAGCTTGAAAAACTGAACACTCCTTGGCAAGTCTGAACATGGAAGAATGGCATTCTATGGAGCGAGAGAATACCAGAAACGCACATCCTACTTTAGCACTTTTACTAAGCCCTTCAGCTATCCGAGAGCCATCTGTGTAAATGGAGTACTGGTGATATTCTGCTGCACAATCTTAAGGAGACTAGAGACATCAGTGGCTGGATGAGAAGCTTGTTTAACTGGTTGTTCAAGTTGCAGTTGTGAAATATGTTGTGGCAAGGCTCGGCCATTTCTAATGTTGTTGATATTTGCCTTATATACACCAGTAAGAAAGATGGGTTCAATATTAGCAATAATGAGCGCTGCTGGAGTGGAGATGGTGTGGTATCCTCGGATGATTCTTAAAATGTATCCACGCTGTATTTATAATAATTTAGTTTGTGCCCATCTCTTCTGAAAAATACTTTGCAATGCTCCTGCACAATAGAGAACCATAGGTTCAACCGTCCCTTTATAAATTAACTTCAATAAAGAAGAGTTTAGGCCCCATGTTGGTCTCGTTAAAGCAGTCAGTGCGGTAAGAAGTTTACTAGCCTTCCTGGCTACATAATCAAGATGATTTCGGAATGTCGGACGTCTGTCTAAAACAACTCCTAGATACTTCAAATTGTCCACTAATTTAATCTTTCTATTATTCATGTAAAGGTATAATTCTTCCAAATTTATCTTCTTAGTGGCTAGCATAGCCAATGTCTTGTTGGCATTAAAGTTCAATTTGTTAGTTACACCCCAGGAATGAATGATATGGAGGGCTTCATTGGCTGTCGTCTGTAACTTCTGAAAGGTTGTAGACTTAACAAGTAATAGAGCATCATCAGCATATGCGTATAGCTGGCAATTTTCTGGTAATTGTTGTGTTATGAAATCATCATATAGTAGAACCCAAAAAACTGGGCTACAAATTGAACCTTGTGGACATCCACGAGTCATTTGTTTGATAACAGTTATATTATATAGAATAAAAAGAAGTATTTCAGAAAGTGGAGTGCCATTGTTACTAAAATTAGGCAAGTGAGTCAACCTTGTATATACTTTTCTCCACTTACAAGTTTTTTATGAAGACTAGTTTCTGGGGACTTCTCCCCTATCGTCAGTTCTGTGGTTAGTGTTCATAAAAAACTTGTAAGTGGAGAAAAGTATATACAAGGTTGACTCACTTGCCTAATTTTAGTAACAGTTATATTATTAATACTAAGCTGACTATTTCGGTTGTGAAAATAGTTGGTTACAATCTTATATAAGTTGCTAGGACAACCTTTCACTTTTAATCAGTGTAGTATCTTTGGCCACCAGGCATGGTCAAACGCACCAGATATGTCTAATGAGATAAGCAGACCTATTTGTTTTTCTCTGTGAACTTGTTGGATCCAATCAACTACGTTGCAGATGGCTGATTCTGTAGATTTCCCAGGTCTGAAGCCAAATTGAAGATCGCTAATGAGATTTCTTGGAATCTAAATGAAACAATATGCGATCAATAATGAGCTTCTCTAAGCACTTCCCTAAAACAGGCAATAGGCTAATGGGACGGTAAGCAGATGTTGATGTAGTGTCACTCACAGGCTTGGGAATTATTTTTACTACAGCCGTTTTCCATCTATCCGGAAAAACACCAAGTACTAAACATTTATTATGAAAAAGTAAGTGACGAGTGTCAATAAACCAACCACAAATAATTTTTATATTTATTAAAAAGTTTCTTAAACAGTGTAGGATGTGAAAGGTGGATATTCTTTATATTGGCTGAAAGTCCATCTAGACCTGGAGCTTTCCGGTCATTAAGGTTTAAGATGACATAATCTTCTACTTTTGAAGAAAAAAGACAATCCTCTGTGGTGGCGGGTACTGTATTAATTTCAGCACGGATTAAGCTTTGCTGATCATTATCCGACGTGTCGTCGGGAAAAAATTTATTAGCCAAGGCGTCTGCAGTTTCTTTAGCAGTCATCGTGTTCCACTGTCAGTTTTTAGTGTTGTAAGTATATTATTAAAGCTTTAAGGTTTTCTGGAATATTTATATGCCATACCCCATGGATTCACTTGTGTGGAACAGAAGGATTTCCAACTGTTGGCTTTCGCTTGTTTTATCATAGTGCCATATTCTGATTTTACTTTTCTGTACATCTCTTCATATTTCACTCGGAGAACATTACACTTCGATCGTTGAAATCTACGATAACAAGCTAGGACTCTTTTCCTCATGATGGTGAGATCAGCATTCCACCAGAAATTTTTTAAAGGTGTTTGTGAAAGCTTAGGAAGATGTCATTCACATAGTTTAATGATAATGTCCGTAAACTTATTAACAAAATTATTCAGCAATTCTGGGGTATTAGCATTATGTAGCTGTTGAGTCAAGATTTCAGAATGTCGGACTGTTGAGCTCTGGAAATGAGACCACAATACATTTTTTGTCCGGAATTTTCTTGTTAAGTACATTCCCTGTAAATTGCCACAGGTTTTGATGGTAGGGTTAATTTTAACTTCAATAAGGGCATGATCAGAAAGGGAAGCTTTATCACTAACTGACCAGTCTGAAATGAAAGGTAATAAGTTAGAATTGCAGGCACTGATGTCTATAAAGCTTGTAGTGTCACCACATCTGTATGTAGGTTTATGCCCCTCGTTGAGGATGGTAAGATTGTTCATACAACAAAATTCGTAAAAAAAAGTTTGCCCTGTTCATCAGTCTGAGGACTTGACCATGCAGAATGTTTAGCATTAATATCTCCTGTAATTAACAACTGTAATTAACAAATGATGGTCTTTCAGTTTTGCACAGATTATTGTCAGTTCATCTATTATTTTATGAAGATCCTTGTCACAGTAAATGTTACAAATATACACATTAAACGATTGGATACTTATGTTTACAAGAACTATATCGGGGGTAGAAAATTGTAGCATGAAAATGTTTTTATAGTTTGATACAATAGCAGCACGGTGTCTTTTAGAAATGTCCAATGATTCATAAACTGTGGAGCAAAAGCCAGCCACCTTATTGTCATAAGTATTAGGTTCTTGTATACAGAGAATCTGTACCTCCGAGTTTTGCGAGTGCATAAAGTTGCTGTTAATTAATAGTTCTTGTGTTGGCACAAAAGACCTATGTAAATTCTGCTGGAAAATTGCAATTTCAGCCATAATTGATTTTTGCTTTGATTAGGACAATGATTCTCTTATGGGCTGGGCACTCAACAGAAGTTGTTGCATGGTTATGATCCGAAGGTATAAAATTTTTTCTGTTGGACATTTTTCTATTAAATGTTTTGCAGTTTAAACATTCTGAATTATTTTTGGGGCAGACTGCTTTATCATGTTCCTCAGTACACTCCTGACAACATTTGGAAGACTGGCAATCAGTGGCAACATGTCCAAAACCTAAACATTGGAAGCAACGAACTACAGGTATATAACTTTTCACCGTACAGCGACTGAAACCGATGTAAAGTTTGCCTTCACCCATCACAGCCTTGTAGATTCCCGGCGAAACCTCGATCACGGCATATTTGGTGCAACCATTCTTAGATGTCCGAACAAACAACTTTTTCAGATGTTGTGAATCATCCAGTAGGCGCTGTTGAATTATTGGGTTCTGATTCACAATGGCTTCCATTATTTCCTCTTCGGAAAGATAACCTTCTATCCCATGTATTATAACTCGAGGGTTGTATTTCGCTGGAATTTTGGCAGATATGCTTTTCTGGTCTTTAATTTTCTCCAAGAAAGCATGGCATTCAGTCTTACTTCTGAGTTCTATTATTACCTGCTTATTTCTAATCTTTTTAACGCTTTTAACACCGACAGTTGTACGAGTCAAAATTGCTTTTACTAATTGTATAGTTTGTTCCAAGTCTTTCACGTCTTCAGGATTTGCGGGTGAAACTATCACTATATTTTTGTAGTATCTTCATTATCTGCTGTAGTTTTCACTGTTTTCACTGCTGTAAGATTGTCTCAGTACCTGAGCACTGGTGTCCTGTGACTTTGTAAGAAGATCTTTGAAATTGTCCACAGTAGATTTCACTATTTTAACGGAGTTCAACACAGATTCCCACCACTTCTTTTGACCACTACGATCACTATTTAAAATGTTTATTATTGAGTTTATTTTCTCTGTTGCGGAGCTATGAAGATTTAGCACATCTTGGTTCACCGCCATCTTGAATTTTAATAATAATTTATAATAATAATAATAATAATAATAATAATAATAATAATAATAATAATAATAATAATAATAATAATAATAATAATAATAATAATAATAATAATAATAATAATATTATTATTATTATTATTATTATTATTATTATTATTATTATTATTATTATTATTATTATTATTATTATTATTATTATTATTATTATTATTATTATTATTAATATTATTAAATATACACCCTATAATATAAATAAACAAGATAGGTAAGTTGAAAAAGCTATTTTCAGTTTGTTTTTACCACTCTGTCACATTTTTATTGTTTGAAAAATAATGTAATTAAAAGCCAACTACAAATAGTTTAATTAATTTTGACGTCACTGTTACTAAATTCCTCTAAATACACTTAAAGATAGGTAAGTATGCTGTTTTGTAGGCAGATTTTATTTAATTTTTTTAGTTAATTGATGTTAATTAATCGTTTCTCCACACTAGCCATATATAGGCTAAGATATATGAAATATAAATATTATTATAAAATATTATATATATAATATTATAAAGGCATAGATCTGTTAAGAACATTAACTACTTGCTGAATCGGAATGATCAAGTATGTATGTATGTATGTATGTATGTATGTATGTATGTATGTATGTATGTATGTATGATGTATGTATGTACATAGGTGGTCTGAAAAGTTTCCAACCTTATAAAGATACAAGAAATATTTACCTTTTTTTTCTATCAAATCTTATCAAATATCAAATATCTTAGCCTATATACGGCTAATGTGGAGAAATGATTAATTTCCATCAATTAACTAAAATAATAAGAGTTAAATGATGAAGCCTGGGACTTGAGTACGTACAATAGTAAGTCGCCACAAACCGTGTATCTCGGATGCGAGAGTCCTTAGTGGTTTACCGGGGAAATATAGAGTCAACTGGAGAATTTAATGTCAGGACGGCACGTTGGCCATGGTAGCTCAAAGGTTAAGAGCGACTGGACGGAAACCAGGAGATCCGTGGTTCAAATCCCGGCCATGGCATTGAATTTTTCATGTTGACTCTATCCATCAGACCTTATTTAAATTTGCATATGATTTTCTTTAGAGTTGTAAGCAGTGCATTTCCTTTACTGAATTACTGCACACATTGATGCCATATTAAAGAATGGTCTGAACATAGATTATTGTTAATGCTAAGAGATCGCAGATGTTATTAGTACAGTATGTAACTTATAACTTCTATTGATGTTTGTTGATAATGTGAGACTTCCAGTTAGTGAATTTGTCAATTATCATTCCTAAATATGTTACTTACAGGTATCCGAATTAATATTCTCAACAGCATACAGAGCAATTTTATACAGAGGCATCGAAAAAGTGTACTCACTTTTTTATTAGTCCATATTTCCTGACAAATTTGATTTGACATGACAACTTTTGGCACAGAGAGAGGGTTATGGTATGTGTTAAAAATGGCCATCATTAACTTGTATACAAAACCCATGGTGCTGAACTGCAGACTGAACTATGGCTGTTAGTATATCTGTTGAAATGGCAACAAATGCTTATATGAATGTTGTTGATCTTTGTCGATACACTTCATTCTTGAAGGTCCCTCAGAGGTAGAAGTCCAGAGGTGTCAAATCAGGAGACCAAGATAAGTACTCAACCTCTTCAACACACCCACCATCCAGGTTACAAACTGACATCTCAGTGGTAGTGAAGCAGAGCTCCATCTTGTTGCATGTAGGAAAGTTCATCACCATACCGATTTTGGATTTCTGGCAAAATCCTTATCGGGAGCATATCAAAATATACAGCACCAGTTAAGGTTCCATCCAAGAATAAAGGACCAACCAAACCCTTCACCTTTCTCAATTCACTTTTGTGCCTTCACTAATAACCCACACCACAAAGAAATCCGCAGTACATTTACTGCCCTGTCCACATGAACCTGAGGGTTTTCTAGATGCAGTGTTAGTTCATAGTGGTATGTTTGAATTGGGTCTTGTCAGTCCACACAAACTTCTGTGCAAATTCCTTACCCTTGTTTACCATGTACTGAAACTATTCATAGTATTCCATGTGATCTGGGTCCTCGTTTATCTCATGCAGCAGTCTTGGAATGCAGACTTTCCACTTTGTATGCTTCAGAATGTGTCTTACACTTGACCAGCACACCCCACCATCACACAATCCCTGGTTTACTGATTTTTTGCAGTGTTCAGACAAAATATTGCAATAATGCAGCACTGGTGCCAAACTTGTAGCTGTTCGTGTTCGACCAGATCTTCCCTTGTGAACATCTTCAACAGTTCCATTGGCTTTGAATTTGTTGGGAATGTAAGCAGTTATTCAGTGTGTTAGTAGGGTATTTAACACTTTCTTGCTATGCCGTTATACCTTCTTTATGTTTTTGAATTTCCAATAACTCTTCAGCAAAATTTTGCATTCATTAAACAATAAATGAACTGCAGCCATTGTCGCCACTCATTTCTGATTTATTGCTTCACTCTACCACAATTTATTAGCATGTGCATGGTACAAATTGCCCGATCTGCCAACCACAACTAATTGAATATTTTACACTACACTATCCATTACAGTACTGACTGTAAGTCTGTCTCTCCTTTTTTTATAGAAATTATTTAATTACAAACAGTGAGTACTGTATGCGCAAGATTTCTTGAGCGCTGGATTTATGGTGTAGTGCGGGCAGAGGGAAAGAAAAGAGAGCTAACACACTTTTGTTTCTGCAGTGTGGTCAACCTAGAAAAACACAATGCAGCCAAATTGCAGTAAGATAAGCGAAGATTTGCGCCAAAGGTATGAGATGTGACAACAAACAATTGAACTCCATCCGATATGCTGTATGCTTATATATTTACTGTCCTAAAACACAAAAGTATTAAACAAATATTATGACAGCTATAAACACTCACTCGCTTTGTGATACTTCGATTTCCAAGTCAACTGCGTCGCTTTCATCGCTGGTATCCTCTAATGTGTTAATAATTTCATTAATTGCATTTTCTATTACACCATCGTTTCTTCAATATTGCATTTTCAGCTCTTGGACCTTCTTAGTGTATCCTTCCCGATCTGTCGCTTCTATAGCAAGTTTCCGCAGATTTGTGGCTCTCATTAACCTTGCGTACTTTGTAAACATTCTTTATTTTTGAGCACGCCAGCTCAATTGCATTCAGATCACAGTTATACGGAGGTAGACGAAAAATAGTGTGTCCCCTTTTCGAGAGCCATAACACTGACAACATAGTCTTGCTTTTAGATTTGTTGTAAACTGGTTAACTAATAATTAACCTCAAAATTGCTCAAAATGGTGTGCGTGTGAAAGCTTAGCATATTAGCCACTAGATGTCACAGTGTGTAGCGCATTTCCTGTTTCAAAATTGTCATCTGTGTTTACAGAAATAGGCGAAACCTAGCGAATGAGGACTTGGGACCTGAATGCACAAGAAATCTTGCACATATAGTACACTTTTTTTGGCCCCCTGTGTATATGTAGTTTAAAAGCTGAAGAGTTTATAATTGTGTGAAGGAACAAATTTTCTGTTTATGTATTTGATAAATTAGTGAATGTACACCAGCAGTTCACCTGCCTTCGTTGTAGGTAGGGACAAAGTCATCCAAAGACGTTCTGTAAGGCAAGGCCCATTGGTGAAGAAGTTCTGTTTATCATACCTCCTAAACACACCTCTTAAAAGATCTTCAGTCAGTTTTGCAATCTTCTACATCATTGTGTGGCTAGCACACATGATACCTATCTTGGAAAATGTAACAGACAAGCAAAAGGATGTGGAAGGCTTGGACTTTTACTTGTTTATTAAAAACTACAACTTTGCATTGTAAACTTATTTCTTTTCATATATTTGCACCATATATTTTGCTTATGCTTTATGAATATACTTCTCCTAACAATGGTGTAACACAGAGTATCAAATGTTTTCTTACAAACTTATACATGTTTTCTCCGAGTGGAAACCAAAGCTTGGCTTCTCTTTGCCATTTGCTGGTATAAACTTGTTAAGGTAGGCTGATAATCCTAAGTTCGAATTTTCTATTGGTTGGAACTATTCAGCCAATCAGTTTGTTCTTCAGCCATATGCTATAGTTTCAAACTATTTATACAGAGTGGTCCAAAAAATGTATACACTTTATTAATAATAACTAAACACTAGTAACACAACTTCACTATTTACTTATCTTATTTAAATTCTGGGACCGGTTTCAGAGCAAAACATCTGCTTCATCCTCAACCACTCAGCTTGACACTCACCAACTGACTGACTGACCAACCTTGACCACTACCGGAGTTGCCATGTGGGGAGTGTTGGAAAACAACCAACCACTTTGATAATTTTGACCCTAAGGAGGCATTGCAGTAAAATTCAGTTACAAACACTGCAGTAGCCAAAGGATGCCTAAGTATACAAACTCAAGAATAACTTGCTTTGAATGGATAGAGTCAAACTAACAAATTCAATGCCATTGCCGGGATTTGAACCTCGGATCTCCTGGTTTCCGTCCAGTCACTCTTACCCATTGAGCTACCATGGCCAACGTGCCATCATGACATAAATGTGGAAGTGCCACAGACCAAACTTAAATTTAGATGTGACATACAACATTTGTTTACTGGAAGTGGTTCAGAAAATACAAGAATGAAATTTGTTAAATACAAATTAACAAAGAGTGCCTCCTACATCTGTGTTAACAGTTCTTGTTTTATAGTAGCACTTAAAATGTTTGTCTGAAAAGATTATTTATTTATTTATGCTAAGCAAATTACATTTGAATATGACGAAGCTTTAGCCCAGTCTCATTGTGTGTCATATCCTGTTTAATTCTTAACATATTCAGTTTATATATATTTATTAGAATCTACTCACTATGGTAAGTAAATACTTGTGTTTTCTCTTTTATGTCTTATTCCACTTGTTTCTTTACTTATCTAAAAAAACTGACCCGATTTCTTACTCTTTGTACGGAACATATTTTCTGCTAACTTTAAAGCATTTTTTTTTATATAAATGCTTTTCTCCAAATGTTTGTCCCTTTACATTCAAATATAATATGCTCAATATATTTATTATCACATAAAGGACACTGATCCTGTAGTATATCATTTCTAAAACCATTTAATCTCCATCCACAGAACTGCCCCTTTATTCCTCTTTTATTACCTTAGCTATGTAGATTTCCCTTTCCCATGATCTTTTTATCTGGGCAGAGAAAATCAAAGAGCTGTTATCTGCTGTTAAACTAAAGAGCTTTTCTATTTCTCCTTCTTGAAATCTTTTGCTTGCAGTTTTTCTTTTCTCTCCATACCTTTCCTAGTCCATTAGTTTCCATTTTGTTTTGAAGACTGATTGTCCATCCCCTGGTTCATAAGCTCTACTTTTGATATTCTCAACGTAGCCTTATCATATTTCTGTTATCTACATTTGGGATTGTGTACCAATATTTCAGTGCCCTCTCTATTATCAGTTTCCTACCGCCCTTACAATAACTCAAGGTAGACCTGTGAACAGCGTATTGTTTCCTAGCTCCCACATGTTTATAGCATATAGCATTTTAACCTTTATCACCATGCTATAAATTCTTTCTGATCACAACTTCTATGCCAGGTATTCCATTTTTAATCCTTTGATTGCTGTTATAGCACTTTCTGCTTTTGTTTGATCTGGATTCTTTTGTTTACACCATAAGCCACCTGCAGCAATTTTAACTGTTAAATAAATATAATCTCAGACTACCTTATACTCTGTTCTACACTACTGGATACTGAAAGTGCAAACAAGAGAATTTCAAATGGTATGTTGTTTGGTTGATGTATAAGGACAGATGCAAGGCCCTACTGATTCTGATGATAGGTTCTTTGGACAAAAATTCTGAACTTGCACTTTAGTATGACTGACTTCAGATCTCTAAAGAAAGCAATTGAAATCCTGTAACTTTGTGACATGGCAACATTATTGAAAAAAATGTTAAAGAAACCTCATTTGTTGCTTGTTACAACAATGTAGATAAATATCGAGCAAAAATGGAAGCAACCATAAGAGTGGGCAACAGGGTGAATGGATAGAGTGCATTGAACTTTGAGGTGGTAAATCTTCATAGTAGTGTCGCCGACTGCATTGTTGCGAGGAGGCGCGGCCGAAGCACACAAAGAGACAGATAGTGCAACACGGAGATAAAAGCTTGCCGAAACAGATAAAAGACAGCTGACAGGAAAGTTCAATTTCTTATTTGTTACAGAAAATTCCAGAAATGTATAGAAATACGAGTAGAGATATATAAGGAAGCTGCAACTCGCTAAGAGAGTGGTAGTGGGAACTGATTCATGTGCCTGCAACTGTGTTTCGAAAGTGAACTCTCTTTTTGTGGTCAACGACCTTATCAATTGTATTTGTGTATGTTACGTAATTCTGCTACTGTAAGGGTGGACCAAAGTGAAACTAGGCTTTGTAAATGGTTGTAAAAGTCAAATGGTAGGCAAAATAATAGAGTTAATTAGAGTTGAAGGAAATAACAGTAACATGAATTAGAGGAAAAGTGAAAATTTAGATAGGTAAAGGAAAAAAGAAACAAATGAAAATCAGAATAAAAAGAGTTACATGATTTAAAGTCTAAAAAGTGGAAGTCAGCAAAGGAAGATGTAAACTAAAAGAACAAAAGCAGGTAGATCGGAAATATAGAGGAAAAGTTAGCAGGGGAGAGAAAAGAAGGAGCAAATTTGAAGGGGGTGGGAACTTGCTGTAAGCACAGCAGAGAGAAAGAAGCAATTGCCACCTGTCTATAAAATAGGTAAGTGCTAAGGGGTGCCTAATGATAAGCCTCCAAATCCATCATAAAATATGTATACTTAGGACTTAATAAACCAATTTCATAATCAGTTGTACCTAATACTGCTGAAGGAGAGGTTAAAAAAATAACATAAGGTATGTTACATTATAATTCCTTTCAACTGAGTCATATGTTTTCTGGTAAACCACTAGGGGTTCTCAAATACGTTGAAATATGTACTTTTTTTTTTTCTTTGAGAATTTAATGTAAATTTTTCAGTTTGTCTCTATCCATATCTTAGCCTACACTGGTTAGTGTGGATGATCAATTAAATTTCCTAATAATAACATAATAGTGGTAACCATAAAGCCTTGGACTTAAGTCTTACAGCATAGTAAAGTCGCCACAAAGGTACATATCTCATTGTATATGAAACCCCAAGTGCTATATTGGGAAACATACGAGTCATTTGGACAATTCATGCTGATATGTTGGCAATGGTAGCTCAAAGGTTAAGAGCAACCGAATGGAGACTGGGAGATTTGTAGTTCAAATCCTGACCATGGCATTGAATTTTTCAGTCTGTCTCTACCTAAGAGTACTGAGTTACAAAAAGCAATAGACAAATAAAAAGTGCTAAAAAGCTTCTGAGGAGGAGCAACTTCAAAAAGTTATAAAAGAAAAAGCATAACTGCAAGCTGTTTTAATTGAAACTGCAAGAGCGAAACAGTTCCTAATTTGATATCACACTACCAGATGAACACGAAACGACCATATATTAAGCAGTTTTTTTTTTTTTTTTTTTTTTTTTTTAAATTTACATCCTCCAATGTACATTAGCAGTATTAGGTTGTTTTTACATTATTGAATAATAGATAGAGGAATTTTGGAACAGTGAAAAAGGGAAAGTAGCACACGTGTCACATGTTACAATTATAAAATAAGTGTTCTTTAGAAAGAATATTGTTCATTTAAGAGTTACTTTGCATGTTTTGTTCTGATAAAATAATTGTGTAATCCTTAGATTTACAGTATTTGTCACAACCAAAAGTGTGACTTCAGATGCATTCTCTATCATTTAACTACAATATATAAATGGGAGGGGGATGCCATTAAAGATAAGATGTGATTTATGAAGTAGCGGCAGGAACGTTGCTTACCTGCCTCATGCTGCATACATACTTGGACTTGAAGTCCAGACTCCTTCCTTGCTCTCTGCCATCACTGGTCCGCCATGTGCTTTCCCATTTCCTCTAACTGCTGTGAACTGTTTTCTTCAGCATGGACTCTTTAATGTGGTTCTCAGGAAGTAGGGTCAAGACAACACAACTTAGCAGAACACCCAAGATTTTGTAAACACTTTTTTTTATTCGTTTCTTTAACTCTGATGTGGGATCCGGGCACCTTCAGATTATTCGCATTCTTAACCGGCTGTGACTGCATACAATAAAGGTGGCTTTAGTGCAGAATTTGATATGACCAGCGCAGGGTGAAGGAGTAACCAGTAAGTGAACGCAAGATGAAAATGAACAAAATGGCCTAAATTTTCCTTCTACCCTCATACATATAGTGAAACACAGCGTCAACAAGGAAAATCTAGCAGTTTGTTCACCCGCATAATGGTACCTCAAAATAGCTTAAATATCAACCTATTGCCCAACTTCCGTCCTTTTCTGGGTGTAGCTTGCCGGAGTGCAAGGTCTTTGTTAACTGAATCTGCCCAGGTCCACAATAAAATATATTGCACAGAAAATCACATTCTCAAACTCACAAACATGACCCAAAATATACATTGTATTGTTCTCAGTATAGACAATTATGATCCAATTTGAATAATTATTAATAAGAAATTTATTATACATTTTGTTAAATAATTTAGCTTTACGACCAAAGTTCCTGTTACAAAGTACTAAAGAAAATGTATCTTCTGCTACTCCTGAACTAGGCCCTGGCTCTTTTGACTGTACTTCAGTACATTTACATGCTTAATATGTTTTGCTCCTTAATGGTTTCCCTTTATCATTATCTTGCATCAATGTTTTGTTATTTACCAAATTATTATCTTTCCCTTACATTTTATTTCAACTTATTACATCATTTCCCTTGGCCTGGATTTTCCTAACCTCATGTTTTCTATATTTCTGACTTATGTATCTCCCCTTTCCCTATTATAACTACTAAACTTCACTTGCTGCTTTTTTCCTCTCCTCCTTTGGATTGCCTATTATTTCATCTCGCGCATGTCTTGTCCTCTACCTCTCTTGTCCCTGCTCCGCAGTTTACCAAGCCACTTTCTTTGTCTTGTCGGTGTGTCCTACTTCTGATTCCTCCTGCTTATTTTTCATTTCTGTTTTAATCTCTTGTGTTCCCACACTTGTTTGCTCTGTACTTGCCTTCTTGCAATTACATCTTTCCTTATTATCTTCATCACCGACTGCAATTTTTCAGTTTTCCTCCTTTCCTTTTCCAGTATCACATTCATCACTTCTCGTCTGCCAACTAACACAGCCACTTTTACATGTGTCTTTGCTCTCTGGATATTTTCACCAGATGTCAAAGTTAACTCCCATGTTTATTCCTGCTGTATCTTAACTGGGTTGTTTTATCACTTCTCTCCTGAGCCTCTTGCCCATTAATCCACAGTTTGAAGTTATGTATAAATGCATTAAATGCATGTTTCCTCAACTTCCTGCTTTCAACCATTGAATGGGTGCTTATAAAAACTGGCTAACCATCACATCAACAACAGCAATAATAATAGTAATAATATAAAAAACACAACTATAGCAGAAACTGCAATTCATCCTCTTGAAGTTTGGCTAATCATAAGGAAATCTGTGGGTTAAGATACAAAGCTTGAAATATTATGACCGGTTATTGAAAACATATGTCATTTTGTTTTGTTACAACAAAAGAAGGTCCACTTGGCACTTTGGACAGGAGGCTACACAGAATGATGTGACTGTGTAAGATGACTGTATTGCTATTTTAGTCTTACGTATGTTAGAATCTATGAGCAATTTGTTTTATTGTCATTTGTAAAGCTTTGCTTCTCTTTGCGCTGATATAACCATGATTAATCCATTTTTGCAAGCACTCACTCAGTTTAGTACAAGATGACACAAAAATCAGGAATGTTTGAAATGCGTAATGGCAGCCATGAGGACCTGCCAGAGAATTATTTTAAAAAAAATGTACATTCCATCATTGTTTCTTAAATGGAAAATTGTAAGGTTTCCATTGTATATGAATAAAATGTTTTCTTACAGCATTCTTAGTTTTTTTGTGTCACTTAAAATTTTTCTTGATTTAGTACATTTTTTGCCAATTCTGTATTACTGCATTTCACCAGATGTTTCTTTTGCCTTCCAATTTCCTAATTCTAAGTGCAGTCTGTAGTTCAAAGACTCTCAGTTTTATTCCCAATCTCTTTGTTAATAATTCTTGTACCTCCTGAAATGCTCCAAACCCACTTCACTCCTTCACTCTGAAAATTATAGGCATTAAAGGAAACATTCTAGAGTTCCTATCCAAATTTTTTTATCTATGAGGGCTGTTCAATAAAGAATCATCATAATTTTTTTATGGTCAATCTTATTATATTCTGTTAGCTTAAAGTGAAACAAACACGCCGTAGTAGTTTCATTGTTGGTACTCCCGGTTCCCGCCTGTGAGAACTAGGCAAGTTCAGGCATGTTCAGTATCGCCTACCGCTGCAATGGAGGTAACAGGCAAGAAACAATATGCGGCTTTGAAATTCTGCTTTCGTCTCAACAAATCTTCGGTTGAGGCATATACAATGTTACAGGAGGTCTATGGAGAGTTTGTTCCCTACAGCACAGCTCGAAAGTGGTTTAAAATGTTTAAAGAGGGGAGACAATCAATTTCAAAGGAAGGTGGACCCGGTGCTCCAGTTACTGCTCTTACGGAAGAAAACATCAACACTGCTGCTGCCATTGTGAGAGAGGATCAACGAATTACCTTAAGATCACTTTCTGAAATAATGAACATTTCATTGGGTGCCACCCACACATTTGTGACAGAAACATTACACATGAGACGTGTTTGTGCGCGATGGGTTCCAAGACTGTTGATTCCCGAACAAAAGGACATTCGCATGCAGGTATGCATGCAGTTAAAGTTGATGTTAGAGGAAGATCCGGAGTTTCTTTGAAATGTAATCACTGCTGATGAAACTTGGCTACATCATTTTGATCCTGAGAGCTAACAGCAAAGCTCAGTGTGGACATCTCCTTCGCCAACCTCCAAAAAACCGAAAGTGGTTGCTTCTGCTGGGAAAGTTATGGTCATCTCATTCTTTGATATTCATGGAATGGTTTATCAGCGTGTTATACCTGCACACACATCAGTAACTGGACAATACTACAGGGATGTCCTGAAAACATTGCAAGTCTTATCAGGCACAAAAGACCACATTTCCATGAAGCAGGCTGAATGCTGCACCACAATAATGCGCGGCCGCATATTGCCAATGTTGTTGCTGAATATCTTGCAAAAATCAATGTGAAGTGCATCTCTCAACCTCCCTATAGTCCGGATTTAGCCCCATGTGACTTTTTTCTATTCCCTAACTTGAAGAAACGCCTTCGTGGGAGGCATTATCCATCATCAGAAGCAGTGGTGTAGGCTGCGGAGGCAATGTTGAAGAATCTCTCAAAAAATGGTTTCCAGCATGTCTTCGAAGACTCTCAGAAACGCTGGGACAAGTGTATCGCATTCATGGGAAACTATTTTGAGAAAGACCATCAAAATTATGGGGATGAGTAAAGGTATGTTGTCAAAAAAAAGTTGTGATCATTCTTTATTGAACATCCCTCGTATATACATAGTCCTGCCATAAGTTCTGTCCCTCATACAGAGGCACCTACTGTATACATAAATGATAACTACAACAAACAAATGTGTGTAGCTTGTTTATTAGAACTACACAAAGTATAAATATACATATCACTCAATATGTGTGCCCTTTGCCTTGACATATATCTTCAATCTCTCCGGCCACTCATCTATCGCAGCATGCATGACATCTTGGGGTATTGAAGCATCTGCCTTCACCAAATCTACCTTTAGAGACGTGATATTGTATTGTGATTTAGAGCAGGCCTTCTGCTCTAAAATATCCCATAATCAATAGTCTAGTGGATTTAGATCAGGGCTTTCAGAAGGCCAATCAGTGGTAGAGATAAACTCTGGAACGTTGCTTTCCAGCCAGTGTTGCATGAGTGATTCATGTAATGGAGTTGCCACTTGCATTGGCTGTAGGGAAGTCAATCATGACAATACATGCACTTCACCCACAACGTGTGTTAACTGCAGTGGTAATCATTCATCAAACTCCAGAGAATGTCCCCGTTTTATGGAGAACGCAATCTAAGAGAACCGGGTAAGAGAGAGGGTGTCCTTCGTGGAAGCCCGGAAACTGTGGCATATTCGCCAGCCTTCTGTACCTAGGACCGTTAATTATATTGCAGTTGCACCTAAGCCGGTAGCTAGACGTGAAATCGCAACACAAACCAGCGAAATCAACAGGAAAGTAGTGCCCGAAAGATCAATTACACCAAGATCACAGCCAAAGCAACAAACACCAACACAGTGAGCGCGCCGACCAAGTCCAGTACTGAGAAGAAGGTTTCAGCCAAGTCACCGCCGAAAGCATCTACTTCAAGAACATGTGAACCGGTAATATATATGTATCGCCAAGGAAATTTAAGACCCGTTATGACAGAATGGACTTCCTCAAGGTAAATAGTAAGACCAGTGAAAGGGAAGCTAGCCAGCACAAAAGTCTGCGAACATCTCCATCAACAACATCTGAGGAATCATCTGGGGAGGACGCCGATCGGCGACTTCCATCTTCGCTGGTCGCAGTTTCCAATCCTGTCGAGAGACCGAATTTGAAGTTACCAGTGCGGAAGCTGTCATCTTCCATTGACGATGTGGAGCGGGTGGATCCTGTCCTCACTGCCCAAACGACAGTGAGGAAAGGGCAGGAAAAACCTGCTGAAAGTGCTAGCCCAGCCCCAAAGAAAAGGAACAAATTGGTTCGACCACCACTGGGCAGGTAGCTTTTGTCATGGCAAGTTGATATTGAAAATAGTAATTTTTATGCCTTTTGGTATTTTAGTGGTACTTATAGTTTTTTTTAATTTTTTAATTTTTATTTTATATACCCATTTGGGTTTATTTATTTTATTGTCATTTTGTTTTGATGTTTTTTAAATTTTGAATAATTTATATCTGGCTATTGCCATTAGTTTTTGTAAGGGCGCTGACGACCACTGCAGTTGAGCGCCCTTATAAACATATTATTATTATTATTATTATTATTATTATTATTACTACTATTATTATCATCATTATTATTATTTTATATTATTATTATTATTATTATTATTATTATTATTATTATTATTTTATTATTATTATCATTATTATTATTGTTACCAGTCCGTGTTGTGTGATCTTTGCCTTGTGGGCAGCTGCTGAGTCCTGCTGGAATATCCAATGCTTACCTGCAAATAAGGTGGTGTTTAGGAGCTTCACAACCTTTTCCAAAATGTCGGTTTGGTAGTTGGTGGCATGTGTTTTCACCCCCTGTTCGCAGAAACACAGTGAAGTGATACCCTCAAATGACACCTCCCACCACCAAACCATCACAGATCCTGGATGATGACCTCTTTCCACTCTTGAACTCTTGGCAGCAGCTTTCTGAGATGTGCAAGCATACACGCGATAATTCTGTTAGTTGAGTGAGTTTTTCTTCCATGGTGAAAATTTTCTCATCTGTGAAGAGGATTTGGCGGTGACTGCCATTTGCATGCTTCTCCAGTAGTCTCTTGGCTCTTGTGGCTCTCATGTGCCTTAAAGCTACTGTCAGTCGCTGTCCCTTTCTTCGGTACGCTGAAGCTCCAAGATCTTCTTTTATAATGTGTGATATCGTTCTTGAAGCAATTTTCATTTCCCTTGTCATTATTCTTTGCTTACGGCGCGGATTTCTCCGAAATCTCTCAGCAACAGCTTTAATCACTGCTGGTGTTCTGGTTGTGCGTGGCCAACCACTTCTAGCTCTGTCAGCTAAAGAGGAAGTCTCAGTTTATTGTTTGACACATTGATAAACAAATTTATGCGTAATTTGCAGCGGTCGTAACAACTTGAAAATTTCTACTGGTGTCTTGTTACACTTGTGTAGTGCAACCACTGCGATGCGATTCTCCTTTACTCCCCACTCCATCTTAACCAAGTGGCGGCTGGCCGTGAACTGCATGCATGCGGGAGCTGCACGTATAATGTTGCTCTGGAGAGTGCCAAGCTGCAGGTGTGCTAATCTAATAGTTTGTGGCGGCAACTCAAACTTTGGAACAGAATTAATGGCAGGACTGTGTACATATACGATATGTCGTAGATTTTTCATTCACCATAATTGGCTCTTACTCAGTTTTGATTATAAGTTTGCATGTCTCCTTGAAAAACCTGGAAATTATCTTGAATTTGGTATTCTAATTTTGCTAGACACTGAAGTAAACTTTAATAAGTACAGGGTATTCCTCTTAAGGTGGTTGTAATGAGGTGCCTAGGAATTAAATATTTGCTAATGTAATTAATATACAGTTCAACATCACTTCTGTGTTTCTTGTAGATATATGCTAATTGTTTCAGGCACAGAACTTCGCCCATTAATACTTAGCTCAGTTATACATTTTCTCATCAATATGTCACATTTTTCTATCTCCATGTATAAATTATATTACAAGAGGAATTTCATAAGTAATGTACTCACACTGTTTTGTACTTACAACTTACTATTCAGGTAATGTTGGTAGAAAGGTTGTTCAGAAAAGGAAAACATAGATTCTTTTATCGGGCTCAAATGACCTCGTCGATGGGCCCTAAAACACCACACTCACTCACTAGATTCTTTTAACTACGGGAGTAAGTCAGTATTCTGTATTCATGTACATGTTTACATATGTGACCATGATAATAACAAAATTGAATTGTAACTAAACTCAACTGTACAAGTTGCATGATTGTAAAAGATAGTTCAAATTAAATTGTAAAATATAACAAGTAATAAATTATACAGAAGTAGCTGATTTAAATAGGAAAATAAAATTAGAAGTAATACTAATTTAAAACTAAATTGTTACAAAATGTCAGTTTGCTGAACAAACTTTATTTGTACGTTAAAAAGTCATCAAAGCACTAACTTACACTTAATTCACTGTTGCATACATCTAGAGCAAACCCTACTGGTCCATAGATATTATCACAGCATTAATGTTCACTTAAATCTCTGTTGCACACACTCAGGACAATACAACCAACATTAAATTGTCTTGCACTGTCCACTGAAGACTTCATAACTTTGTGATTCTCACTAAGTGATTGACTCCATGGTCACTTGAGTACTTTCTTATATAGGTCTGGCAAGCAATGAGAATTATTCTAGAAATCAAGAACTTCTTAACTTCAATGTGAGAGAAGGGAAAAATTGGATCAGTGAAGCACTTACTGGAGGATGTGAAAAAGCTCTGGAGTGAGGTGGAACATTCAGAACAAGAGATGCATTTATACAGATAGAAGATAACAGCACAATTTATATGCTGTAAAATGAAAGTAGACTTACTAAATGATTAGAAAACTCAGAGGGAAAGAAGGGAGGGCAGCGGAAAGAATAGAGCCAATTAGAAATTAAGAAAATAAGAGTGATATGAATTAGAGGGAAAGGCAAAACTAGAAGAAAGAAACAAATAATCTGATGTGCAGAAAGTTAAAAAGCTAAAAAGTGGAAGTCAGCAAACAAGGATGTAAACAAAAGTGATAAAAGCAGATTAATACAAAATATGGGGGAATGGTTAGCAGGGGAGTAGAAGAGAAGGATAAAGGGAAACTTTGACCAAAAACATGACTGGGAGTAAACACAGTAGAGAAATAAGAGACCAACTAGCTCTTGTCTACATAATGTGTAGACAATAACAGAAATCCAAATTTATAGGTTGCCATCAGTGTATGCTTAGTACTTAAGTAAACCAATTTATTAAAACAGTTTCAGCAGTATAAGAACTATAGTACATAGTACATTATATTTACCCTGCTGCAGAGGATTTGCCAAGAAGACTCTGTGGAAGACGGCGAGAAAGGCTGGTTTCAAACCCAAGACGTCCTCCAAGAGACAGAAATACGTGTTACCCAACATGAGTAACAGCAGCAAATACCTGACATCTCCTGGACGTATGAGTCTGCCAATAACGGACTCTGTTGACTTTGGACAGGACGATGACATCTCTGGTAAGTGAAACTGCTGTTTGCAAAACATTTACTTCTCTTTACTAAACCTACTATCCTCGACTTTCTTTGTCCAATTTTACTATGATATCCTCTACCTTTTTATTTCTCTATTCTTGCTTGTTAACATTTTCAGTGCAGCTCCATATTGTTCCACTTCTTTTCCCAGACGTTCTGTATTTTTTAAACTTTTGCACTCTGTTAGATGTGTTTTACGCCTTCACGAAATTTGCATATTTCTTTAAAATTTCCAATGTCACTTAAGAATATTGCACCTTATTGCACCTGTTCTCATCCAAGCTTGCTCTATTTACTTTTCTCTACCTCATTCCCTTTTTATTTTCCTGTAAACTTTCAAAAAAAAAAAAATTACTGTCTATATAACCCATATCTCCTGTCTTCCGATATTCTCTACCCTTTTTCCTGACTTGTTTCCAGAATCCTAGGCAATTCCTTTTCCTTTATAACCTTATGTCTTCCAACACTTCCTTCAAATCTGCTCCGCTGCCTTTTTTGGGCCATACATTTCTTTGTCAAGCATCTGTCCAAAGTCTGAAGATGCTCTCTAGTACTATACCTTAGACTTCTCCCTGGGCTAATGTGGTAATACTTGTAACATGGAATTCTGTAGTAAATGTTGTGTTGTTGAGCTTGGCAATGGAACAGGGTTATGTTAATTTGATATATTCTGAGGTTATCCTACAGGAATTGGAGAAATCTAAGTTCAAAATAAACAGGAAAATATGCTCAGAGCCCAAATTTATGACTTTGTATGTTTTTTCTGATGCTATGGCAATGCTATGTGGAAAATATTGGTGGCTCATAATATTTTGAGTGGAATTAAAGCACTTCTAAGGGTTATTTTGAAGCTTATTTGGACAGTTTTATCTGATATGACCCTTTTTACAGGTTTTAAGTCTTTTTTTAAGAATAAATCCAACATTATTTTAGTTAATTGATGGAAATTAATAATTTCTTTACACTATCCACATATAGGCTAAGGTTTTTGATAGAGTTGACATGAAAAGTTCAATGCGGCTGGACAGAAACCAGGAGATCCATGGTTCAAATTCCGGCCATAGCATTGAATTTTTCATGTCGACTCTATCAAAATCCTTAGTCTATATGTGGCTAGTGTAAAGAAATGATTAATTTCCATCACTTAACTAAAATAATGAGAGTTAAATGATGAAGCCTGGGACTCAAGTACTTACGATAGTAAGTCGCCACAAAAGCAGGAGATCCGTGGTTCAAATCCCGGCCGGGGCATTGAATTTTTCATGTCAACTCTATCTATAAATCCAACATTTTGTCAATTTTCCCGAGCTTGGTTGTATCATTCTTATATCAGTACAATCAAGTTTGAGAACTACAAGATGTAAAAATTCTTGGAAAAATATTGAAATGTAGCTTACCTATTCATAGTTTCTTAAACATTAGGACTCAATCACATATTAATATATTGAACTAAACAGTTTACTTGAAAAAAACTATTTGTAGTTTATTTTTTTGACACTTCATCACTTACATTTTTATATTATTGAGCGACTAGTTTCTGCAGATTTATTTATGAGAGCATTCAAAACACAAATTAAAAAGGCCTTCCCATGGATCTTCAAGGTTTGGTATAGGTATGTTGATGACATCTTTGCAATAGTTCCAAACAAACATTTAGATGATGCATTAAAATTACTCAGTGTGCAAGAAAAAAAACTATCAAATTCACAATAGAAAAGGAAATCAATGGACTACTCTCTTTCTTGGACCTAAATATCGGAAATGACACAAAAATAAAATTTGGAATTTTATTGAAGCTAACACGGTAAATTACATAAAAAATCTTAACTATAACCCAATTATACATAAATATGCAATAATAAACAGTCTTACACACAGACTAGTCAACATCCCCATGGATAAAGAAGAATACTACAAAGAACAAAAGCCATACTTCACATAGCAGAACAAAATGGATACAATAAAAGTCTGGAGTTTAAGAAAATTAAAAAGGCTAAACTAAAGAAAACCATTAAGAAAGCAACCACATTCACTAAAGAAAAAGAAAGCAACAGCATATTCAGTGCATATGCATATCACCCAAAAACATTTAATAAATTCAAAAAGATCTTTAAGGAACAAAATATCATCTTGGCACCTACTATTAGGAACTCAGTTTTAAAATTCCTAAATTCAAAAAAAAAAAGATGAAATCCCATCAATTAACAGGTCCAGAATATACAAAATAAGTTGTAAAAATAGTGAAAAATAGGTCAAACTAAAAGAAATCTAAAAATCAGAGTCAAAGAACACTTTAGGAACATAAAATTGAAACATGAAGATAAGTCAGCAGTAGCATTTCATTTTTGGAATGGAAACCATGACATTGACCCAAATCCAAAATTACTAAAAGGAGTGATAAACCAAAATAAACTGACAACATGGGAGAACATACTCATATGGAAAATAATGAACTTGGAAATCCCACCAGTAGATAATTTGACAAAGAAGTTCCTAGTTCCACCACCAGAGAGGAGAGCAGACAAGATGATAGTTGGATAGAGGTTGAAAATGCAAGTGACGGCTCCCGAAGCTAGTCCCTCAATAATATTGTCACGAACCCATTATCTACGATAGCGCAGCTTGTGTACAGAAAGAGCTGGCAAATAAAGATAGCACTTACTGACAAAGATAAGCGAGGTAAATGGAAATTTCTAGTGACTTCTTGATTGGTAGAGATTTCGGTTTTTGGTTTGTTTTAGAATAGTCTAGAAATTATCAATGGAGGTATATATAAGAGATTGTGACATGCCAGAGGAGTCGTAAACAGAAGTAAGCAGTCGTTAACAGATGTTGTAACGAGAGCTGATGTAAACAGAATGCTGTTGTTGTGGTCATCGACCTTGGTAGATTGTGATTCTGTATGTGATGTAATACTGCTACTGTGAGTGTATTTCTATGCAAATAAAGAACGATTTGAATTTCTACAAATTGGACTTTTAATTCTACGAACCCACAAAGCCAAAATATAAAAATTTAAGTGACAAAGTGTCAAATAGCTGACTACACATAGTTTTTTCAATTAATTTTGATGTCACTGTTACTAAATTCCTCCAGTCATGCATAAACAGTTAACGTTTATCATAAGGCAGACTTATCCTCTAAAGGAATAAGGCGTGAATAAAACTACATGCTACTTTTGAGAGTTGCATCATGCATATTTCAAAAATCAGAAGCTAGTGATTTAAATATTATTTGTATTTCATCAATCTGAAAGTAAGAAGTATTTCTGCAAAATTGAAAATAAAATAGAATTGGTGTGTAAATTTGTCTTTGTACTGTCAGGTAAGGAAGACCAGTATTTCTTGCTTTAAGCTGTTTGTCATTGAATTACAATATATTACAAAGTTAAAGTGAAATATGCAAGTATATCAACAAAACTCGATATCTGGGCATCTGTATAAAAATAAACAGTAATTTAATATTTTACTTATCTGCTTAAGTATTCCTCAAGTGTATAAAATCTACCATTTATACAGAACTTCTTTAACTCTCTTTTAAATCTATTTGTCACTTGTATACCTTTTATTTCCTCTGGCAATTTATTGTACAAGTAACAAGCTGCAAAACTGGGTTTGGTTTTGTACAGTTCAATCCTATGAGATACAGCATGAAAGTTACTGATTTCCCTAGTTTTATAATTATGTATTTGACTAATTAAATTAATTGGGAGTCGATTAATGACACAAAACAACACTTACTTTTAAATTTTCCCGGAACTAGTTTCTGAGGCCTTCCCTCTATCTTCAGCCGGACATCGACTGGTTCTCATTGGTGTAGCTGGCAATATTTTGTCATCGGTCTCCTCTGGTGGCGGTTCGAGGAACTTGCTGAACAAATCTTTCTGGGGGATGTCGAAATTGAATACTTTGTTCCTATTTTTTGAAATAAAGATTTCGTTCCCATGTGGACAGTTCTTCATTTTCTGTTGTATGTTTTAGTAATTTTGGTTCTGGATTTATGTTGTGGTTTTTTTCCCAAAAATGCGTGGCAACTGCTGATTTTTCTAATTGTTTGTATTTTATGTTCCTAAAGTGTTCCTTTGCTCTTGTTTCTAAATTTCTTTTGGTTTTTCCAATATAAATTTGACTACAGTCACAGCATTCAATTTGATATATACCATAATTTTTGTTAGATGGAATGGCATCTTTGATGTTTGAGCAAATTAGGTTTTTTAAGGAGTAATGGTTCACTGGAGCTAGTTGAATGTTTTGTTTTTTGAAGACTTTTTTGAATTTATCAAAGGCCCATGGATGGTAAGTGAATTTTTTGAAGATCATTTTAGTTTCTGTAGCTGAGAGGGTTGTGGTTTCCTTTAGTAGTTTCTTCTTATTTGCTAAGTTCACTTTTTTGTCTACTAGTGATTTGGGAAAGTCATTTTTCTGTGCTATTTCAATAATTTTGTTGTATTCTATTTTGTATTCTTCTGCTGTGAGAGGGATGTTGATCAGTCTGTGTGCTAAACTATTAAAGATTGCCTGTTTGTGGGATCTTGGATTGTAGCCATTAGCTTTTATGTAGTTGTCTGTCTGTGTTGGCTTTCTGTAAATGCCAAAGTTTATTCTATTTTTATTTCTGATTCTTTTTAGATCTAAAAATGGTAAATACTCGTCTTTTTCAACTTCTACAGTAAACTTGATGCTCTTTTCTTGAATATTTAAAAGTTTTAGTGCATCACTGATGTGTTTTTTTGGCACTATGGCAAATATGTCATCTACATATCTTTGCCAGAGTTTGAACATCCATGGGAAACCTTTAGTGATCCTTATTTCTAGTGCACTCATGTACAGATTGGCCAGGAAGGGTGATAAGGGGTTGCCCATTGCTAAACCAGAAGTTTGATGGAAATATTTTGTTTGAAACTGGAAGAAATTCTGTTCTATGCATAATTTGGTAAGTTCGATGTAATCTGAAATTTCAAGTGATGACATTCCAAGTGATTTGAGTCATTTTTCTATCAATGTTGGGAGTTGTTTAACTGGTATGCTGGGAAACAGTGATTTAACGTCAAATGAGACTAGCGTGTCCTCTTCATTTAGTTCAGTATCCTTAATGTGTTCTATAAGTTCATAGGTGTTTTTGATGCTTAGGCTATCGAATTTTGGAAATGAGTTGAATTTGTTTATTAGCCACTTTGCAAGTTTGTATGTTGGTGAATTTATACTGCTAACTATAGGTCTCATTGTTATGAATGGTTTGTGTATTTTGGGTAAGCCATAAAGTATAGGTAAGGTTGGGTTATCTGGTTTAACTGCATATTTGTTTGATATTATACTTGATTTTGCTATTGTTTTTTCAAATGATTTTATGCAAGCTGTTAATGGATTTTTGTTAATGGTTTCATATTCACTGTTAGTTAGCATTTCTTCCATTTTTTCAATGTAATCAGATTTATCCATTATGACTATTTTGTTACCTTTGTCTGCCTTGGTGTATATGACGTTTTTTTGTTTCAATGAATGGATAATATTTTGTTTGCTCTTCTGAACGGATCTGGTTTTTATTTCTTCCAAAATATTTTCACATTGGCTTTTAAGTGGATTTTGTTTTGATACTGGTAGACACTGTGCCGAAATGTTTATATCTGCAATGTAGTCCTCAATTTCGTTTGAAAAACTTACGCAAGTTTTTAATCCTTTGTTTAGAAGACCTAATTCTTTTGTGGAGTAATTTTGATTAGATAGATTTACAACGTTTTCAAAGTTTTGCGTGTTTGTTTTTTCGTTTACGCTACTTATTGCCGTTTTGCATTTAGCGTGTGGACTAATTGCTGTTGGACTCAAGTTTCTATTTCCGATGTGTCTCTTATTCTTAAACTTTCTTTCGGTATGGTGTCGATGTAAAGAAATGTTCATCAAATTGGTCAATTTGTACTTTGGTTTTTCGGTTTTTGTTTTCATTTTCTTGCTTAGCATTGCCAAATAGTTTTGTTCAAAGCTATCCCACATCGTGATTCCCAGTGTTTTCGTTAAAACTGAATGAAGTTTATAAAGTTTCAATTCCGTTTCTTCCAAATGTTTATAATGTTTATTGATTTCTAGCTGTAAAACTTTTCTCTCGGCCAATCTGTGTTGTTGATTTCCGTTGCCTGGTTTTACTATAGTAGGATAGCAAAACCAGGAAATGAATGATTATATCATAAAAGAGTAGAGAAAGTCATGTGATTGCAATATATCAGAATTGTTATTATTAAGATTGTACATATGTTGAGGGAGAATTTATGAATATTTTGTCACTGTACAGTTGATGAATTTGAGGTGCCAGGACCAGGTTTGGTGCCTCCTGCACCAACAGATGCAAAGACATTGGAGAGGCTGTCGGAAAGGAGTTATGTGCGAGACTGGTACAGGATTGGTCTGGTCAGTAGCAGTGCACCAACAAACTCAAACTCGAGGCAACAGAATGAACCATTCCGTATAACTACAGTCAATAGCACATACATGATGTGTCGCACGTAAGTATGATATTGTAATAGGTCATTCTAGAGTAGCTACAAAATGTGAATGAACATGGCTTAGCCAATAAAGTATTTGTGCTCTCTTTGTGTTGCCAGTTCTACAGCCAGTAGGCAAGAGATGGAAGATATGTCTGTATTTTTCTCATCGAATCTGCCTAGCAAGTGATCTGAGATGTACATACAGATGCTGACAGCGAAGTTAACTTAATATTTCAGCATGTGTATGACAACATATACAATGAGCATTTTGTGGTAGAATAAACTGATTCTTAAAACCTTGAACTGGAGAACAGTTCACTTACGCAGTTATCATTCATAAGCATCAAAACAAAGTGACATAAATTAGATGCATTTGATGAATGAATGGCATTTTCTACAGTGAAACAAAATACTGACATTTCAACAATTTGTGAATATAGTCTCTACTTTAATGATGCCGTAATTGTATACTGCCTCTAATGGACTTTAAACCAAATTTTTGTTTCATGAAAATACTTAATAAATGCGGAAGAAGAATGTGTATTTATGAAGCAGTTTTACTCCATTTAACAATTTAAATGTTTTGCATTGTTTACTGGGTTATCATTCAGGACCATGCAGGATATAAATGGCCATTGGTGATGCAGATAAATTCTATATAAATAACAGTATGAAAGCCAGAAAATATGAACATTCAAATATAAATGTAAAGTTAAATAATTAATAAATCTTTCTCTTAACAGCAGCAAACCAAGGTGCTACAAAGGAACTGCCAGAATGCCATTCCTGTCATCTTTGGCAGTGGTATCCATATCTTATTCATTGTCCTTGAGGTTTATAATTATATGTATATATATATATTATATATATATATATATATTTATCCAGATTTATGAACCCTATTTTACACAGTGGTATATTAGGGTTATAGTTGATACATAAAAATACACAATTTTAACAAAAATATTTTAAATACTAGAAGGAAGAAAATATGTTATAATCTGATGCATATTAATTTAAACTATTTCAGACGTTTAAACACTGAGTTTATAAACATCATGAAGTACTTATACTTTTGTGGCTTCATTAGCAAAGATGTGAGCGGAGCAGAAAATTCAGTTCCTAGAGAGTCTAGCTTGAATATTAATTCTTGTCTTTCTCTCCAGAAAATGGGACAACAGAAAAGGAGATGAACCACAGTTTGAAATTCTTCACCACACATGCACTTGGGGTTAGATGTTAACCACTTCGCCGATGTCCATTTAAACCCTTCAGGGGCCGGAAACGGATACCCAATAAACAGAACAGGACATTTAAATTGTTAAATGCTGTAAAAATGCATCATATATACAATTCCATATCTTCCGTATTTATTAAGTTATTTAAACGAAACAAAAACTGGTTTAAAACTCATTAAAGGCAGTATAAATCTACAGTAACAATAAAGTAGAGACTACATTAATAAATTGTTGAAATTTCACTACTTTGTTTCACTGTAGTAAAAGTCATTCTTTGTGCCGAACGCGCCTAATATGTGAATCATTTTGTTTTGTGTGTATACGAGCCATAGTATGTATGTTTAGCTACGCAGGCGACTTCTCAGGTTCAAGTTTATTTATGCTATACCAAGCGATAATATGACGAGAATATGTTGCGTCACACACTCACACACTGGAATGAAAACTCTCTGTCAGCATCTGTTATTACAGTGTTTCTCAACCAAGGTTTCTAGTAGCCTTATGCAGCAGTTTTCGCTCTGTATTTCAGTTATTTATACTCTCTCTGTGTTCAGTGTGATTTCTTGTAGCTATCAAGAGCTAAATGTATGGCACATTTGAAATTCTTAAATTTCAATGTTAACCATGGCTTAATTCCGTAATGTAGCAAATAAATTAGCTTGGGTATGATGTGTACAGGCTTCTGATATTACTGTAGAAAATCTGGAAGATTTGTTGTACGATTATGAAGGAGATCTTTAGGACATACGTTGCAGTGACGTGTACTGGTCTACAGATGGCATGTTAGCTACTGCATTGTTTGGGGAAATGGCGGGTCAAATATGGGTGATGCGGATCAGCTATTACTAGCTATCCCTCTTTACGGAAAACAGTTAAATGGTAAAAAAAAAGTATTTTTATACCACTGGATGTAACTATGCACAGTTGTTTAGTAATTTTCAGAGCTGTAAAAGACATTCATCTACCTGTACTTGCGCGTATAAAGAGCTCGTAACCTAATTGAGTATTATAATACTCAGAGGCCTCTTTATACTAGGGGGTAGCAAAATTCACCACATCATCCCTCATACTTGAGAGAAAACACTTTCCTAAAAGTATACCACCCACACCCAAAAAACTTGTAACCATTTCGAAAATGTGTAGTGTGTTGCGAAAAAGAAGTTCGCAAGGAAACCAATATTATTTGGTGTGAATCTGCATATATGCCCTTGGGTGTTTATCCAGGTTTGGAAGTGTACAATTCAAAAAGAAACCTTTAAGGATATGTTTACATTCCTTATAGAACTAATTTAAATTTATTGTAAAACAGCAAGATTAAAATAATAAGCGTTAAATGAGCATTAAATGCATGTATGTGCAGGACGTCTATACACGTCCATATCGGTTTGGGGCATTTTAGCTTGGACGTCATATGACGTCCAGATCGGTGAAAGGGTTAAGTGAAAACGTGATAAGTATTCACCAAATTTACCATGTCCACTTAAAAATTGTGTCAAAACAAAATTTGGTACAAGAGTTTCACATTTTCCTCTGTCATATACACTAGGGAAAAATAATGTTTTTGTTAAACTTCCATTTGGAGTTGTTAGCCATTGTTGGTTCCATTCTTCAAGAATATGTTGATGTATTATTCTCCTTACAGTAGAAATAGGACATAAAGAGTATGTCACAGGAAGATTGGATTCTGCAGCCTTCTTAGCCAAGCAATCAGCTCTCTCGTTACCTAAAATTCCACTGTGTCCTTTAACCCATCCCATGCAAATATGTCCTGGATGGTTTTGAAGCAAGGTTCTGATTTCATGTGCTAATGAATTTAAGTTGTATTTATCATTAATAGCGAGTAGAGCTGATTGTGAATCACTAAGAATACGGGCACTGTTCCCATTAACAGTACACCATTTTATAGCTTCTTTAATTGCTAAGAGCTCCGACTGGAATACAGAACATTCAGGTGACAATTTAAACATGGAATGAGTTCCGTTTGGTTTTCATAGACAACAAAAGCACATCCTACTGCAGATACATTATCTTCAAATTGGTAACGCAATATATATTCAATATTATCCTTTGCAATTTCTTTAGCAAAGTCATTCTCTTGCAAACACTCTGCATGCAACTCGGTATTCTCTCGGTAACCCTGTCAAGAGCCTTGTCCATCAATCGCTCAACATCCACAAGCCAAAATGTGTTGTTTAACTGTGTGACTTCACCCTTTACTTTAGCTCAAATAAGCTCAATGGGATTATAGTGATAGGGTGACAACCGGATAACTTCATGACCCATTTCTAATGCTATCTGATCCAGTTCATATTTCTTTTCCTGATTTTTGTAAGGAGCAATGCAGGCTAATAATTTGGTCTTAGTTTCTGTTGCATCAAAGGGAATATGTGTACAATAGACCATTCCTGTATATCTAATTTTGTGAGCTGGTATTGGGTAACTTTTCTATGGTCATAGAATGATAACTGGCATTACCCATAATGATTATGGAACCCTCCTCCAAAACACTTAAAAAGCTGTTTATAAACCATTGCACTCATATCAGTATGGTAATCAGAGTGCTTGTTTTGTGTTTGTGAACGAAATACCCATTTGCTTTCCAGTATAAAACCAGTTTTCATGAACCTACATTACAAATGATAAGCCTTCCACCTTTGCCTATAGGTACTTTGAATCCTCCTGCCCCCCATCCCACCCCTTTATTCTTCCTGCAGTAATTCTAATAAACCGAGCTTTCATCCAAATACAAAATGAGCTGTGAATCACCTGTACTTCTAATGTGCATTGTGTGCAGAAATTTTAGTCTTGCAGCAACAATATTGCTTCTTTGAAGCAGAAATTTGCAACCATCATTTGTTCTATATTTGAACCCAAGAGATTTCAGAATATTATACATAGAAGATACAGAACCCATATATTCTGTTTTCTCCTTCATGAAATTGGTCAGCTTTCTGGCAGTTGTATATTCACCCTTGTCATTAAAAATCATAAATTGTTCTATTTAAAACACACTTTTGAAAATTGTCTAAGTTGGGAGTACGTTTTTTAGCTGCTCAATGTTTTCCAGGAGACTTAAATATGGAAACTTCTCCTAATTGAGTCATTCCATGTCAAATCGCACAAATTTCGGGGAAAATTGACCTTCATGTCTCTGATTTCATTGATTTTGAGTTTATATGTTCTATGAAGGAAAAAAATGATACATGTATTTTTTGTTAGTCTCTGGTTTAATTATTTTGGCCAATAAAAAGCATTAAACATTTGGGTATTTTGCACGCATCGTTCTACATTAATGTAAATGTATCTGGCTATTTTTGGCAGAAAAATATAATTTTTGGCTCATTTACTAAATTGAAATGCATACTTCATTTACACATTAAACAAAAAATAGTTTGTCTAATATTTATATTTTCACAAAGGCATTAAGATTACAAATATCATTATCAATGATAGCAGTTTACTAAAAAAATTCTGAAAAAAATTTAAAACTAATCTCATGATGTCATATAACCTCAGGAAAAAATTCAGATTGGGATTCCAAATAATAAAAGAGAAATTAAGTAACTTTCCAAGTTGTGCAGCGCTGCTTACAAGGTCAAGATGCACACACACTGTGTGCCAGCTGACCATGTATCTTGCATTGCACTGCCGTCATCACCTACAAAGTCAATTATTATTTCTATTTCCAAAAGCTCGGTGATGATACTATTAATAGCTCTCTCTGATCACATTCATCACACGACATTCCGTAGTTTGAAATTCCAGTCACAAATTTACACTTGCAGTCACCACGTATTTTGTTGCATTGATTTAAAATAAACCATAGATCGGTAAAGGAGTTTTAATATTGTGACTTTGTGGGTTCGTGAAATGAAAAGTCCAATTACACAAACTCAACAATGTTCTTTATTTCTACCGACTTACAGTTGAACACTTGCCAATTACACAGAATTGCGTACTGCACACAATTACAATTTACCAGTTCGTCCGTTACAATTTCACTTGTACTCGCGATTACATAAACTCCGATGCACATACCAGTTACGTAAAGTCTTCCGTTGCACAATCTTCTCGTTCCTTAACACGGCGCTCCTTTCCACGCACGTCACTGACTAACTCTTACACCAAGAACTGCGACTGTCTCCTCACTCACTAACACACTAACCAACTGACTGACTGACTAAACCAACTCAACTCTGTCCGTCTGTAACCCTCTTTATATAGGAATATCGCCGGTTTCTAGTGACCAGGGGAATGTTCCAGATTCCGTAATTTCGAGAAACAGGTGTAGAGAAACAGACGACACAGTCATGTTTTTCCGCTGACCACAGCCTGTCACCACTATAGGACAAACGAGGCGAGGGCGTGGCTAACCGAACCTTCCCTGTCTCCCGCTTTCAGCTGCTTCACAGGGTGTTCCAGCGCTCGCGTTACAATATCCATCACTCTCCCTTCGCTTTGCAACGATAGTTTTTTATTACTGCCTGAGATACAGATATTGGCACAAAAGAATGCAATTGTAAAGTGCCTTGCACCACTTTTGCTTGTTGGTATCTTGATTGAAATATATAATTATGCTTCTTATGTTGACTATCAGAGGAAAAGTTAAAAACTACATTGGAAATATATAATAAAAAGAAGTATTTCAGAAAGTGGAGTGCCATTGTTACTAAAATTAGGCAAATGAGTCAACCTTGTATATACTTTTCTCCACTTACAAGTTTTTTGATGAAGACTAGTTTCTGGGAACTTTTTCCCCATCAGTTCTGTGGTTGACTGATGATGCAGTCCTTATAATTGATTAAAATGGGATTTGAATTTGCAGTGAGATGATAAATACTGATACCATCAAGCATTAATTTGACATTTTCGTGATGAGCACAAACACAAACTGAATGGGTTCCACTAGTTCCAAGAAGTACACATTCCTTAGGCCTTAATTCAGCAAATTTTGAAAATTCCGTTCTTGGAAGTGTTGAAAACAGTGTTATGATAAATTTAAAGGGAGTTGATTAATGACACTAAACAACACTTACTTTTAACATGTTTCAGAGACTTTGCCTCTATTCTCAACCGGCCATCGACTGGTTCTCACTGGTGTAGTTGACGATATTTTGTCATAGGTCTTCTATGGTGGCGGTTCAAGGAACTTGCTGAACAAATCTTTCTGGAGAATGTCGAAATTGAATACTTTGTTGAAATACTTTGTTGAATACTTTTTTGAAATGAAGATTTGTTGCCATGTGGATAGTTCTTGTTTTCCTGATGTATGTTTTGGTAGTTTTGGTTCTGGATTTATGTTGTGGTTTTTTTCCCAAAAATGCGTGGCAACTGCTGATTTTTCTAATTGTTTATATTTTATGTTTCTAAAGTGTTCCTTTGCACTTGTTTCTAAATTTCTTTTGGTTTTTCCAATATAAATTTGACTACAGTCACTGCATTCAATTTGATATATACCAGATTTTTTGTTAGATGGAATGGCATCTTTGATGTTTGAGCAAATTAGGTTTTTTAAGGAGAAATGGTTGACTGGTGCTAGTTGAATGTTTTGTTTTTTGAAGACTTTTTTGAATTTATCATAGGCCCATGGATGGTAAGTGAATTTTTTGAAAATCATATTAGTTTCTGTAGCTGAGAGGGATGTGGTTTCCTTTATTAGCTTCTTCTTTTTTGCTAAGTTCACTTTTTTGTCTACTAATGATTTGGGAAAGTCATTTTTTGTACTATTTCAATAATTTTGTTGTATTCTGTTTTGTATTCTTCTGCTGTGAGAGGGATGTTGACCAGTCTGTGTGCTAAACTATTGAAGATTGCCTGTTTGTGGGATCTTGGGTTGTAGCCATTAGCTTTTATGTAAGTGTTGTTTAGTGTCATTAATCGACTCCCTTTAAATTTAAATTTTGAAAACCCTATTCTGACATCCGGATGCATATCTTTAAAGCTTTGGTAAGTTTCCTTAAGTTTGCAAAGTATCAATTTTTTCTGTTCATGGATTCTCTTACCATTTTCTTTAACAGAAACTTCATTTTTTCTGCCAGGCATAACCCTACTCACATCATCAGAATTATAAAATTCAGACACCTTTTTTAATGCAGATGGATCAAGGCTAAGGCTTTTTCCTGATTTGGTGTCTGGAGTTTCTAAAATTCCTTTTTCTTTAGCCACCTGTTTAGATGTTCGTATCATGTGAGTTGACACATCAAAATGTTGTTTTATTTTCTTGTGAGACCAGCTGTCAAAAGTCATCAGTATTTGTATTTTGAGAGTTTTGTCATCAGTTTCATGGAAAAAATCTATTAGTTTCTGTATTATTTCCGAATGATGTGAATTTTCATTTTAAGTGGAGTATGCAATATGAAATACTTTATGCTTCATTGTCTGCGATATTTTCTGAAACTTATCCCAAGGATAGCGTTTTTGCGACAATTTTTTTTTTAATAGGTGATTCTCCTATTGCCACTAAACTCTCATTGTTTTCTTGCTGCGTCTTTTACTACATCACTGGAGGATGAGGAAAAACTATCACTATCTGTATTTTCACATTCCTCTAGTACTGCACTTTTACTAGCACTTGGTACGCATAACTCAGTTGTACTTTGTTGCTTTGGAAGTTCTGAAATTTTCTTGCGACAATTGTCACACACTTTCAAATTGCGAGTTAGGTTTACACCTTCCAGTTTGAGTTTAATGAGTATTGCTGAAGTTACTGGCCTTAACTTTTTATGCCCTACTCTGTGGTTAACTAGTTTGAATGGATTAAAACAGTAACAATAACTCCTTTGAACCAAATCTGACATGATGAAAAACAACTTCCACAGTTCAGAACTTACACAAAATGTCAGTTGACAACATACTGAGGTTTCAACTTATTATGCATCTGAACGGTAAACAGCGGAAGTAAAATGAAAGCTCGCCCACGCGTTCACAGCACTCTCGGTCCACGTAAATCACCTCACGCAACACTAGTGAAGTATTTATAACACCGCTTTTTACTTCAGTCCCATTCTGAAACCAATGAAATTCGATGCACAATATTTCAAAGATTATAATGATATTTTTTCCGTTTTTATAAAGCAAAAAGTTGCTCATTAAAACACATTTTGAAAAAGTATAAACTTGAAAGAAGCGTAGGGACAGTGAAGCACAAATTAGTACAAAATTGAATCGAGAATATATTGACTCGACTTGAGTCGAGTATCAGCTGAGGATAGGAGCAAGAGCTCTTGAAACATGTCCTGTGAATAAACAGTGTGAGTGAAGCAATGTGTCAATATATTCTCGATTCAATTTTGTACACATTTTGAAAAACTTACTCCTCTAAATGGCGCCCATTTTTTGTTTTCACCGAACCTAAAGGAGTAGTGTATTAAACTGCAATATTTGTACTTCATAATATCTCAAACACTAACATTTCATTATTCATATAATCTTTGTTATAACGATTTTCATAGAATACAGCAGGGGAATATACGGAAAATATAATCAATAAACCTCTAAATAATCATGTCACACCAAAAACAAAATAGATGGGTTATTTAATCTCTTCTAGGTGTTACATAAAAAAAAAATTTGGAGAAAATACAAAAAGGTCATGTCTCAGACGTGTTCGTTTTGACATAGAACGACTCAATTCGGTAAACTGTTTGCCTTGTTTAACATTGTTCATTACAGTACGATCACTCATGCAACAAGCATGTGCCATTAATTCTCGATTCTGAGTGAAATTTGTACCTTGAAAAATGTCTTTGACAACTGTTTGAAAAAGGAATACACATCAAAAATAATATTTCTAGCCTGCTTATGTAAAATCTCATGAGTTGTCTCACAGTCACTACTAGGCGCACTAGTACTAGGCTTGCTAAGCAACATATTTACTAACTTTCGAAAGCACGTCTGCACTCTTAAAAGATCACTTTACTAAATGCAAGGCACAAAATGCAGCCGCAACAAAGCACATGTGTGTTTTTCTTCACTGACAGGTAATGATTCTTTTCTTTCTAGTTGGGTATTATCTTTCCCTATCTCCAAAATCAGATGTCCTCCAAACATGGGGTTTGGATAGTCACCCTCAGAAAAAATAGCTCTGTATCATGGGAAAAACAAAACAATTCTGTAATTAGTATCTTTTGAGTGTGCAAAGAAATTCGCCGTATAGTTCGGCAAAGCAAGCCAGTACCCATGCTTAACTGTACAATGTCTCCCTCACTTCACTGGCTAGTCAGCGATAGACCAGTCATGCCTAGCCCCACCTTATGTTCATTCCTATTTTGCAGCTACCTTAGCCATTTGCACAGTAGTTAATTCCAATAACCATAATAGGATTAGGAATGTGTATGGTGCTCAGAGAAATTATTTTATATACAATGTTTTTAAAAAAATATTTTTAACGTTTTATTTAAATTAAAATTAAAAGACCTTGTCTCTTTGTTGCTTGTTCTTTACCCAGTTTTGAGCTAAATTTGAAGTTTCAAAAGATTTCTGAGGACATTCTCAAAATATTCAAGATATTTATTTCATTTGGCATAAGAATCTTAAACATGTGGTATTTTAATCTAAATCATTAGTAATTTCTGATAATTTTTTTTTTTTAAAGACATTACATGTAAAAGGTAGTGTGGATTGTGTCACATCCTTGGAATATGCTGGATCCTAAACGTGCCTGGCTGTCTTAGAGCATGTATTTCCAGTCAAATTTTGATATTGTTCTGCTGATTAGGAAAGTAAAACTGCCATACAACATACTAAGCATTTGGTGTGTGTATCTTTCACATCAAATTTGTTTTCTCAGGCAAGTTTTTAATCCTCATCTTTTATACTATAGAATTCATTCAAAATGGAGGGTTTTTCAAAGATACCAGGTACTGTATTTGTGTGACTTTTGTGTTTTGAGTTGCCCAGTACTCTTGTCAGTTTCTAAAAGTTTTTCACTTTATTGGATACTTACATTGAGAAGATCGAGCAAGATATTCCACTCAAAAATGTGATACAGAAATTTTACCAGAAATGCATGTTTTAGGGCCCCTAAACCCTGCCCCCCCCCCCCCCCCAAGAAATATTTTTAGAAAATGTTCTCTCTCCACATATGTGTGAAGAGTACGTATTCGCACAAAACATATCTCATAAAGAAAAGGTTTGATAAATACCAAACTTGACTGTTTAAAAAGTCAGGAACGTTTTCGAGACTGCTACAGTCTCGAAAACGTTCCTGATTTTTTAAACGGATGTGAGCGAAGTTACAAGTTTTAAAAGGTATGACTCAATTTTAGTCTTTATACATGAAATTAGCTTCACTGTTAACGCTTTTATTTATAACTATTAAAACCAAACTTGGCATTAAAGCACTGAATCGTTGAACATTTTCAAGAAAATCTACCCTCTCCAAACTCATCTTCATGGAATATTTCTTGAAATGTTCAAATTGCTCAAAACATGTCCCTTAATTTTCATTTATAATGCCATATTCTTAAGATATTTGCAGGACAAATAAAATGAATGAATGATATATTTTCAATTTTCTTGATATCTTTTGTGATGTCCTCTATGTTTGTAAAGAATTTTCTGCAGTTGTTGGAACTGTAGGAGCTAAACAAATCTTTCTACACAAAAAATGTAGAACTTATTTGGTGTGTGTGTGCATGTGCGCGTGCGTGCACACGTGGGCATGTGTTTTTTTTATAATGGATTAACAGCATGCCTCATTACAAGTAATATTACATGCTTTACATTCTTCTGTATTCAAGTTATTTCTTGGTTTGGTCATTTTTTTGTATCCTTATAACTATCGTCCTTATCATTGTTGTTGATATCATTCTCACTGTCACAACTTCAACTCTTAGGTTTTACACTTTACGTACAGTCCTATTGAGTTACAGAAATGTTGGAAGTCTCTCAGATGTTTGGATACAAGCTGTTATGCAGTCGCTGGCCACTTTCCTCCTTTTTTCCTAATTTCTTCTCTTAATTTGGTTCTTTGTTGTAGTACTTCTGGGCATTCATATATTATGTGATGTACTGTTTGTTGTCCTGTGTTGCATGAACATGTAAGGTTATCTATGATGTGGAATCTATGATTGTACAAATTGGTTTTTCAATGTTCTGTGGTTAGAGCTGTTAAACACGGCGTGAGTAACAGATTCACCTTGAGTCTCTCTCAAATGCAGGGGAAAAATATCCTTGTTATTGCTCCTTTGGTTGTGTTCAGCCATCTGTTCTGCCAGTCCTGTATTCCTTTTAATCTTAACTTTTGCTTCGACTAGATTTTGGTATCCTGTTGTAAACTGTTTCTGTTCCTCACACAGAAAATGAAGCTAGTCACAGTGAAGCAACAAATATTACACAAATAAAAATATTTGTAAAAGAATCTCCGCTTAACTTAAGAAGATGATGTTAATACTTCCTTCTTCTTTATAAAATTGATTTCGCTTCAATCATCAGTTACTTCCAAACTCCATTGTTAAGGAAATCTTGGTTACGATGTTTTTTTCTTTTGTTATGTTATGTTTTCAGCATTACCAACATCTGAAGGTGAAACAAACCAAAAAAAACAGAACCAATTGCCAGTATGTCAAAATTCATTACGCAATGTTTATTTTTTAAAATAAATATTTTTTCCCACGCTATTAACTCTATGGGACCATTTAATTGTTTGAATAATTTAACTTCGGGATTTATTTCATGGTTAAATGACCAAAAATGATCTGCTATGGCCGATTTATCAATGTGTTTATATTTAATGTTACAAAAATGTTCTTTCTTTCCGGCTTCCAAACTACGTTTCGTCTTTCCAATATAAACCTGATCACAATCCAAACAGTTAAATTGATAAATACCAGATTTTTTATTATTAGGAATTTTATCTTTTTTTAGAAAATTGTAATAAATGTTTAATACTATATTTATTTTGAAGAAGTAAAGTTATACCAACTTCTTTAAAAAACTTTTGAAAATGTATATTAAACCAAGGATGGTAAGTAAATGTTTTAAAGTTATAATCATCTTTTATTTTTTTAAGATTAGAAATATAATTTTTATCATTAGAAATATCAGTTTTTTCTATTCCTGTTTTTTCTCCTGCTTACTTTGCTAATTTGTCTGCTTCCAGGAATGCCGGTATGTGCTCTTACCCACTTGAAGTATATTTTCCAGTTTTGTTGATTAAGTGCTGTTATAATTCCATGTATATCTGTGTTATGGCATTAGGTTATAGATTTCTGTCATAGCTTTTAGGATGACTAGGTTTACTACGATTATTAGGTTTGCTCCTTTGAAAATTGCCACACCTGCTTGTTTGCTATCGTGCTGCCATCTGTGTAGACGTAGGTTGTGATGTCTGTAGCTTCTGTCATGTCGATTTTAACTTTGAGCTGGATGTTTCTATTTATTAAGTTCCAGTGGTGAGTCATAGTCTTCTTTAGCTTTTAATATAGGTCTGCTTTTGCTTTTATGGTTATAGTTATAGACTGTACTCCTGCTGTGACACAGGACGCATCATAGGAGATTGAGCTGAAGGCTTTTGCTATCTTTATATTGCTTAATCTTTAGACTGTTGACAATTTTAATGTGTCCTTGATTCTCTGTGCAGCTTCTACCCCTCCTCCCTGCCTGCCTTGGTAGTGTAGATGGTAGTGTATCTGCCTCACATTCAAGTGGTCCCGAGTTTGAATCTCGGTTAGGGTGAGTTACCTGGATAAGATTTTTTTGGGGTTTTCTCTTATCCTAAAAGACCATTGCGGGGTAACTCTAAGCTCCATGGACCCTGGGCTCATTTGAGCATCATTTCACCCATTCCATTCATTGTCCAATATGACTTAACGTTGGAGGACATAAATAAAAAAAAATAAAAAAATAACTTCTACCCAGACTGGCGCTCTATATGTAAGAATACATGTGATTGCCCCTTTATTTATGATGCTTAATACCTTTGGCCCCAGACCCCACTGTAGTTTTGCTGTTTTGCACAGTGAGTATTAGATTTGTTGCACGTGCACTTTTTACCCCCATTAACTATTTCTGGGTGTTCTTTTCTATTGCTTTGAATTTTCAAATACTTCTATCAAGTAGCAAGCTACTGGTTGTCTTCTGTTGTCATCAAGCAAATGGTATGAAATTTTATAGCTATCACATACCAACCTGGTTAAGGAACTGGTTTGCTTTTATTATCTTATTATACCTCCGTCCTGTGGCAGCATAGCGGGCTAAGGCAGCATGCCTTGGTCCGTGGCGACGGAAAGTGACCCGGGTTGGATCCCACCCATGTGGTGGGGATTTTAGATCCCGGGTATAGGACCGGTGCCCACTCAGCATCGGGAGAAAAGTGAGGGGCTTACGCTAGGTAAGCGGCCCTGGTTACGAAAACCAACATTCCGGCTGGGGGATGCCGATATGCTGACCACATCTCCTCCCTGTTTCAGTTGGATGATCACCCACCTCTGCCGTGTGTAAGTGGGCGTGAGGCCAGCAGTCGGGTTTGTAGGCTTAGGCCCACCATGGGTTATGTTATTATACCTCCAATGAAACATGTAAATGTGTAATGAAATTTTATCTCAAGAAGAGGTACATGGAATCCTTTTGCAAGAAGAATGAGTGGAGAAAGTCTAGGAATATAGCATGCAAGTTTTACAAATGATTGTTTTTCTTTTGTTTTTTAGTTATCCAGCACTTCTGGTGATGCCGGCTGCAGTGACTGACGACAGTATAAGAAAGTTTTGTCGATGTTATAGACATGGTAGAATTCCATGTATAACGTGGCGACATCCACGTACCAGAGCCCTGCTGGTTAGAGGTTCTGGATATCATGGCAAGGGAGTCATGGGTATGCTCAAAGGTCATCCATCATCTACAGGTATGCCCTGCTATGTATAGGAACCCATTTTAACTGGAAAAAATGTGTTTTGAAACCCCTGAATCTTTAAAAAATAAAGGAAAAAAAGCATTTTTGGAAAATGTTTATGCATGAATGGCAACAGCATAGCTTAAAAATAATAAAAGTTGGTGAAATACCAAACTTGGTATTTAAGTTCAGCATATTCCAAGGATGCAACAAAGACTTTCAAGAAAGTTCTCCCATCGCAGACTACCCTTTACATGCAACATGTTTTTTAAATTTTTATTTTCTTAAAGCTAGCCAACAATGTGTATTAAGATACAGTAGAATTTAAGTAATACTCAAATATTTCAAAGAGCTATTTGCTATGTGATCCATCCTCTTTTTATGGCTGAGAGATAGACTTCCCATTTGAGAAAAATATAACTGTTGGAAAATTCAAACAATAAAAGTGTAGTCTTAACAGAGTAAAAGGTTTCCATTTTTCTTGAATCGACTCTGCTTTGTTTATATCCATAAAAGCAATTCCTTTCTTGGAAGTGTTGAAAACAGTGTTGTTATGATAAATTAAATTTAAAGGGAGTCGAATAATAATAATAATAATAATAATAATAATAATAATAATAATAATAATAATAATAATAATAATAATAATAATAATAATAATAATAATAATAATAATAATAATAATAATACTTTATTATCACCTTATGTTTTACAAGCATTGTTGAAAACAGGCAAGTCGTCAATTATATGACACTAAACAACACTTACTTTTAAATTTTTCCGGAACATGTTTCAGAGACTTTGCCTCTATCCTCAGCCGGCCATTGACTGGTTCTCATTGGTGTAGTTGACGATACTTTGTCATAGGTCTCCTCTGGCGGCGGTTCAAGGAACTTGCTGAACAAATCTTTCTGGGGGATGTCGAAATTGAATACTTTGTTCCTATTTTTTGAAATGAAGATTTCTTCCCATGTGGATAGTTCTCGTTGTTTTTATGTATGTTTTAGTAGTTTTGGTTCTGGATTTATGTTGTAGTTTTTTTCCCAAAAATATGTGGCAACTGCTGATCCCACCGCTGATCTATCAACTTCCACCGTTGATAGAAAAATGGCTCAAATCACTTGGAATGGCATCACTTGAAATTTCAGACATCGAACTAACCAAATTATGCATAGAACAAAATTTCTTCCAGTTTCAAACAAAATATTTCCACCAAACTTCAGGGTTAGCAATGGGCAACCCCCTATCACCCTTCCTGGCCGATCTGTACATGAGTGCATTAGAAATAAGGATCACCAAAGGTTTCCCTTGGATGTTCAAACTCTGGCAACAATATGTAGATGACATCTTTGCAATAGTACCAAAAAAAACACATCAGTGATGCACTAAAACTTTTAAATATCCAAGAAAGAACCATCAAGCTCACTGTAGAAATAGAAAAAGATGAGTATTTACCATTTTTGGATCTAAAAATAATGAGGAATAAAAACAGACTAAACTTTGGCATTTACAGAAAACCAACACAGACAGACAACTACATAAAAGCTAATGGCTACAACCCAAGATCCCACAAACGGGCAATCTTCAGTAGTTTAGCACACAGACTGGTCAACATCCCTCTCACAGCAGAAGAATACAAAACAGAATACAACAAAATAATTGAAATAGCACAAAAAAATGACTTTCCCAAATCATTAGTAGACAAAAACGTGAACTTAGCAAAAAAGAAGAAGCTAATAAAGGAAACCACAACCCTCTCAGCTACAGAAACTAATATGATTTTCAAAAAATTCACTTACCATCTATGAGCCTTTGATAAATTCAAAAAAGTCTTCAAAAAACAAAACATTCAACTAGCAACAGTCAACCATTTCTCCTTAAAAATCCTAATTTGCTCAAACATCAAAGATGCCATTCCATCTAACAAAAAATCTGGTATATATCAAATTGAATGCAGTGACTGTAGTCAAATTTATATTGGAAAAACCAAAAGAAATTTAGAAACAAGAGCAAAAGAACACTTTAGAAACATAAAATATAAACAATTAGAAAAATCAGCAGCTGCCACACATTTTTGGGGAAAAAAAAGCAAAACATAAATCCAGAACCAAAACTACTAAAACATACATCAGGAAAACAAGAACTATCCACATGGGAACAAATCTTCATTTCAAAAAATAGGAACAAAGTATTCAATTTTGACATCCCCCAGAAAGATTTGTTCAGCAAGTTCCTTGAACAGCCACCAGAGGAGACCTTTGACAAGAGAACCAGTCGATGGCCGGCTTAGGATAGAGGCAAAGTCTCTGAAACATGTTCCGGAAAAATTTAAAAGTAAGTGTTGTTTAGTGTCATTAATCGACTCCCTTTAAATTTAATCCATAAAAGCAGTTTGTCATTTGTTTATGTGCATAGAAAGTTGTCTCTCATTTATTTATCAGGATATTCCTCTGAAAGTTCAAAAGTTGAATGTCATAGGATGTTCCTTGGTATTTCTAAGGATTTTGATCACAGAACTTGGCCTCTTTAAGATTGTAATGCCAAATTTGTTGTACGAGGGCTGTTCAGTAAAGAATGATCATAATTTTTGTATGGTCATAATTTTTCACACTAAAATTCAATCTTATTATATTCTGTTAGCTTAATGTGAAACAAACACAGCATAGTAGTTTGTGTCGGTAATCCTGGTTCCCGCCTGTGAGAACCAGGCAAGTTCAGACATGCGCAGAATCACCTACCGCTTCAATGGAGGTAACACGCGAGGAACAATATGCGGCTTTGAAATTCTGCTTTCGTCTCAACAAATCTTCAATTGAGGGCTATACAATGTTACAGGAGGCCTATGGGGAGTCTGTTCTTCCCTACAGCACAGCTCGAAGGTGGTTTAAAATGTTTAAAGAGGGGAGACAATCTATTTCAAAGGAAGGTGGGCCTGGTGCTCCAGTTACTGCTCTTACGGAAGAAAACATCAACACTGCTGCTGCCATTGTGAGAGAAGATCAACGAATTACCTTAAGATCACTTTCTAAAATAATGAACATTTCATTCGGTGCCACCCACATGTGGGTGACAGAAACATTATACATGAGACGTGTTTGTGCGCAGTGGGTTCCAAGACTGTTGATTCCCAAACAAAAGGACATTCGCATGCAGGTCTGCATGCAGTTAAAGTTGCTGTTAGGGGAAGACCCGGAGTTTCTTTCAAACGTAATCACTGCTGGTGAAACTTGGCTACATCATTTTGATCCTGAGAGCAAACAGCAAAGCTCAGTGTGGAAATCTCCTTCATCACCAACTTCCAAAAAGCAAAAGTGGTTGCTTTGCTGGGAAAGTTATGGTCATCTCATACTTTGATATTCATGGAATGGTTTATCAGCATGTTGTACCTGCACACACATCAGTAACTGGACAAGACTACAGGGAGGTCCTAAAAACGTTGCAAGTTCATATCAGGCGCAAAAAACCACATTTCCGTGAAGCAGGATGGATGCTGCACCACGATAATGTGTGGCCACATGTTGCCAATGTTATTGCTGAATATCTTGCAAAAATCAACGTGAAGTGCGTCCCTCACCCTACCTATAGTCCGGATTTAGCCCCATGTGACTTTTTTCTATTCCCTAACTTGAAGAAACACCTTTGTGGGAGGCATTATCCACAATCAGAAGCAGTGGTAAAGTCTTTGGAGGCGATTTTGAAGGATCTCTCAAATGATTTCCAGCATGTCTTTGAAGACTGGCAGAAACGCTGGGACAAGTGCATCACATTCAGGGGAGACTATTTTGAGAAGGACCATAAAAATTATGAGGATGAGTAAAAGTACGTTGTCAAAAAAAATTGTAATCATTCTTTATTGAACAGACCTCGTAGATACATATGGATTTTGTAGTACACTGAAAACAACATCCAATGAAGTATTTCCATTAGCCAATCTGGGCAAGTGCCTCTCCATTGTAGTAAGATCATTGCTTGTCTCCATAGCCAACTATCATTAACATTAGAATGCTTTTCTTTTCATTGAATATTGGATAGAATATTATTTAATGCACTAGATGCAACATTCAGTTCCATAAATCAGTAAATCAATCACTGTCAAACATATTGAAATTAACTATATTGGAACACCACAGTGAAGTGAAATAATTATTAAATTATAGATGAGTCGTATTTATTACACATCGGCTTCACTTAGTACCTATATTGAGGACATGTTTCGTGAACCATCGTTCGCATCGTTGGCTCTTATGCGACTAAAGCTTGATCCAATGGTGTGGGTAGTGTTGGAGTTGCTGCTGCCATCTGTTGATTTTGTGATGAATTTAAATGTGGGGTTCTCTCCTGGCGGGATTTCAAAGTTCATTAGTTGGTTTTTATGTTTTTCTATGTATATTCTCTCCCATATGACGAGTTCACTATGTTTTTGTACGTATTTTAGTAATTTGATGCTATCTTTAATTTCATGATTTTCAGACCAGAAATGAGCTGCTATTGCAGACTTATCAATATTTTTGTATCTTAAGTGCCAAAATGTTCTTTGTTTCTAGTGCTTATGTTTCTTTCTGTCCTCCCTATGTAAATTTTTTCACAGTCTTTACACTTAACCATGTAAATGCCTGCATACCAGAAGAAAAGTCAGGCTTTACAAGATTAAGAAAGAACATTTTAGGCACTTATGATACAAAAATATTGATAAGTTTGCAAGCTCATTTCTGGTCTGAAAATCATGAAATTGAAGATAGCACCAAATTACTAAAATACGTACAAAAACATAGTAAACTCGTCATATGGGAGAGAATATACATAGAAAGACATAAAAACCAACTAATGAACTTTGAAATCCCTCCAGGAGAGAACCCCACATTTAAATTCATCACAAAATCAACAGATGGCAGCAGCAACTCCAACACTACCCACACCATTGGATCAAGCTTTAGTCGCATAAGAGCCAACGATGCGAACGATGGTTCGCGAAACATGTCCTCAATATAGGCACGTAAGTGAAGCCGATGTGTAATAAATATGACATCTATAATTTAATAACTGTCAAACATGTTTTCATGGATACAAATGAGTTATAAACAAATTTTCATAACAAGGATAGTCAAATACAGAAAAATACTAAACTTTTTACTCTGTTAAGCTCTACAGCATTCTTTGTTTAGCAGTAAATAATTGCACAAATTTATCCATATGCATACGTGTTGGAAGCTATTAAAGAGTGCTATCTGAATCTATGTCTTATTTAATAAGAAAGTTTTAAAGAGGTTGAAAATGGAGGCAATGGCTTTTGAAACTAGTCCCTCGATAATGTAAAAAAGTGACAAGTGTCAGTAAACTGACAAATAGTTTTTACGATTAACTTTGACATCCCTGTTACAAAATTCCTCCAAACACACATAAGAAATTAAATTTAAAGGGAGTGGATTAATGACACTGAACAACACTTACTTTTAAATTTGCTGCAACATGTTTCAGAGGCTATTTGCCTCCATTGTCAATGAGACATCGACATTGACAATTGAGCAAATAGCCTCTGAAACTTGTTCCGGGAAATCTAAAAGTTAGTGTTGTTTAGTGTCATTAATTTTTAATTTTAGAGTTATTAATTTAACAGCACTGTTTTCAACACTTCCAGGAAAGGAATTACACAAAGTTTGTGTTAATTCTGGTCATCGAAAAGTAGCAAAAAATTGTTTATATACTTGTTAGTTCTCTGTACGTGACTACGTCCATACATCAGCTTTCATGTTAATCAGTCACATGCTTCAGAATTTATTTAGTTGGAACAGGACTTTAAACTAACTGTATGTATATGAGATGGTATTTACAATAATAATAATAGTAACAGCAGTGGTAGTGGTAGTTTACTCCAGTTAAGATGCAGAATTAAAACTAGTGTGACTTTGGGGGTTCGTGAAATTTAAAGTCCAGGTTACAAACACTAAAAATTGCTCTTTATTTTCATAGAAATCAATCTGACAGTCCAGAATTATGTCACATACACAATACAATTTGCAAGGTCATGGACCACAAAGTCCACACAGCTGTTCACGTGCACGCGTCCAATTACCAACTCACTCCAGGTTGTTCTTGTTTTTTTTTGTGGGGGCGGCTCCACACCTGCCGCCCCCGGTGACGATCGTCCACCTGGAGGCTACATCGTCTCCTCATGCACATGTGGTTAGTAACCTAACATGCAGCTAATGGGAAGGGTGCTGTAATGTTAATATATGTGCAGTGGCATGCAAAAAGGGGATTTGTTTGTTATTTTCGGGTTCCGCTAAAGCACCCCGGTTAGTATCGGTTAATTCTACTCTTGCTAGCGACCATACTAGCGTGTCTGTTGGCTTTACGGGCGCCAGCCATGACAGAGCCCTGACTGACGCCCGTGGTTAGATCATGCAGCATGCATAGGGGGGATTAGTCTAATGGGATGCATTAAGGGCTACAGCTTAAAATTAAATGAGATGAAGGTGGTGTGGAAGGCGGCTCCCTTTTTATAGCTGACTCACTATCCGTAATATTCTCAAACAATCAAAACAATCAAGACGGCACTCGAAGAAAGACAAACTCTCTAATCTCTGTTTCATATAACCTTGCCCCGCTGACATGTATCACTCCGTGTGCAACTAACTTCCCCCTCATCCTAATTGGCTAATGTTTTCGCACCATAGGCCATAGACGGTGCCTTCCCATCACATTGAAACCTGCAGTAAACGTCATAATAATTGCCAGGAAGATAGAAATAAGAATATGAAGGCATGCAAAAATAATGAAGTTTATAATGAAACTGAGCAAGTTGAAACAATGAATGAGCAATGAAACTGGATCAAATTTATAATGAAAGGCCTTCGGCCTTTTCCGCTGGGATGTTTTTAAACCGGCACACATACCTTGCAAAAATGCTTGTCTTTCAGTCTTAAAAGTCGTGTGATGCCATACTTGTGTGTCCTTCAAGGTAGTCTCGTCAAGGTAGTATATTTTGCGATTTGTATCCCGGTACACTCTGATTGTCCTTAAATAACGTCTTCGCCACACAGCAATATTGCCCCTGGAGTGGTAAGTTTTCCCGTTGTCTCAGTTTCATGTCACGATGTTCCTACGCATCTAACACTCACACCTTTCAGAGCTCAGCTGTTCGACTTCTCTCATTGACAAAGACGGATTCTTCTCTGTGAGTGCATTAAACACATGCAACACAATTCTTTTTTCACCGCTTTCTAAAGGTATTTCCTTGCGATGCTTCAGCGAAAAACTGGCAGTAGACTCTGCCATTATACATATAATAAGTACACATGCAGTAAACGATCAATAAAATAATTTAGCTCTCGCATTCGGCATAGCACACCGTCGAATGTTGATATATGACTAATCCAGTTCAAAACAAGGTCAGTGATAAAAGTCATATAAACAAATATGTCATCACTATCGCTAAAACACGTGCTATCATGCCTTGTGCTTGAGAGCAAAGAAACCTCCTCTTTAGTTCGTTTAAGAATTAACATGCATTTCAGATAAATCAACTCTGTTGCGTAATATATTTCATTAAAACAGTTAGGAAATTATAAATTTGACAATTCTCTTCCAACATATTGTGACTTTGTGAGTTCGTGAAATGAAAAGCCCAATTACACACATTGTTCTTTATTTCCACCGACTTACAGTTGAACGCTTGCCAATTACACAGAATTGCGTAATGCACACAATTACAATTCACCAGTTCGTCTGTTACCATTCCGATGCACGTACACAGTCTTCTCGTCCGTTCACTAGCTCGTCAAGCACTGACTGACTCAATTCACTCACTGCAGCCCTTTTTATAGGAATATCGCCGTTTTCTCGAAGCCTCTAGTTTCCGTGAATCACCGCGAAGGTTCCAGATGGCAGTGGAAGGGGGGGAGGAGGCGGCCAGCGACAAGTGACACTTCCCTAATCATCCCTTCAGTTAGTGACAGAGACTAATGGGTGGGTGTGGGTTGGCTGCCTCTGGCCCCTTACTCAGCTGTCGTTGGTTGTGCTTTCCGCTAATTTGGTGACAATATAAAGATATATCACCATGTTAAATAACGAACTAATTTTTACCACACAACAGTCTGCACCACACAGCAACCAATGAGATGTGATAAGGTCACGTGACCGTTAGGAGATATGGGGCAAGCTTACGTGAATCAAGGATTAGAAATCCGTGTCCTTCCCCCCACCGTTTTGGCGAGCTTTTATCTCCGCAGTGCACTGCCCATCTCTTTGATCTCGTTGCCCGCGCCGCCTCGAATCAACAATGCGCTCAAAATAATAGTTTTAACCCCTTGAATAAGATATTTGGTCTTTTATACGAAAAACCTGTGCTTATACTATTACAACACACAGTAACCTCTAGAAGGTGAGTGTATAAATACATTAGGAAGGCTTCAGCCATGCTCTGCATTCTTTTATGGTTTTATTTGCTTCTAATGTTCATCAACATTGAATAAACAGCACAACAATTAAAAATCTGCAGTGAAACACATTGAGCCTGTAGCTTCAAAATAAGAAAATTTCAGCTGCAATCTTGATTTGGAACCTTTTTATATTAACAATCACTAATTTGCAATTCCTTTCTTGGAAGTGTTGAAAACAGTGTTGTTATGGTACATTAAATTTAAAGGGAGTCGATTAATGACACTAAACAACACTTACAACATGTTCCGTAAAAATTTAAAAGTAAGTGTTGTTTAGTGTCATTAATCGACTCCCTTTAAATTAGTCACTAATTTGCTAATGAGATTTACCAAATTTGAAATGTGTCAAGTTTTTTTTTCAAACTCTTGTGCTTAAAATTTCACGTCCCTTTTTGCAGTAGTTCGTAGAAAAGTAAAAGGCAATTTGGTTGGGTATAAGTTCTAACCTGACACTGTGATAGGGAGCATTATCCATCACAGTAATGCTATTTGAATTTGGGGAGAACTTTTTTAAATCAGGATTTGAAAACATCATCATTCATTTCTTTGTGATAGTCTGTGGTTGTTTAGGAAATAAGCACAAGCTTGCCATCTTCACTTCCTATGTGCAGCATTAGAGGCAATTTTTATGCCCTGTACTTAAACCTGACTTACAGCGTATGTCTTTGGTTTTATGGTGGTATCATTTATTGCTTTACCTGACATTTGCTTGGAAATGCGTTGTCTAACTTCATCACCAATGAACTTCTCTTAACTCGCAGCAAATGCTTGTAACTGACACACTGGTAAATTCAAATGTTAATTTTATCATTTTATCTGAATACTCGTTATAAGCCCCACCCACCAAAACATAGTATATATAAAAAGCCGGATATAGTCATATCATTCAGGTCCTGAAGAAGGCCATGGAGTATACAATGGCCAAAAGCTTAACTTTCATTAACCTGACATGGCTGATCACCCACGAAACCTTTATTAATAACACTTGCCATGAAAGCTGCAAGTCTTACACTCTTTATTAAGTTGTGAAATTCAGTATTATTGTGTTTTTGCTACATGGTAATGCTTTGTAACATTAAGTTGTCCAGCCACATACGAGTTTAGCACCACCTCCAGCAATAACAGATGAGATGAAGGAACCACAGTTACTGGCTTGACCACTTAGCTAGAAGCCATACTACCAGAAGGTTACTCAGAGGTAAAGCATAACTTGTCAATGTAGGCTCTGTTGGATCCATTTGCCAACACTCAGCCCTAGAGTCATCCTGTAACTTGAAACAGCATTTGCCTTCCCAACAGTTGAAAAATCACAGAAAAAGCCATGGTCAGAGTAAATGGTTACCAGGGATTGAACTCAAACCCCTCTTATATATGAGCTTTACACATTACCACAGAACCAAGTTTTTGAACCCTTTGTTGGAAATTCAGTAAAGTGTGTTTAATATTATATAACTGGTTGGTGCTCAATATTTTGTGCTTTAATAAAAATAAAGTGAAGTTGCTTTTAAAGAGTGGATATGTAAACAGTTTTGTTTACGTCCTCTCACTACACAAAGATTAGGATTAACATTAGAACTTTGCTGAAATACCTCATGAACTTAACACTTTTATAAAATGTGTAAAATTCCAGTGTCAACATCTGAAACAACTTCTTCTGTGGAACAAGAACGATATCTGTCTGTACTGGTATCTGCAACACCACTGTCTGTACTGAGACAAGGGTCAGCATGGGGTATGTCAGATAGCACCCTGAGTATAGATTCACTGTTGTTAGCTGCAGAGGATCATACACAGGCTGCAATGACTCCAGAAGTTGCACGTAGAGCAGCCAATCCTTTCAACAAAGCCATGGGCACACTCAGGTATGTGGTATCAGGTTGCATGTAGTTGAAGACAGGTAGAAATCCCCTTAGTCCTATGGCAGCAAGGTATACTGAGTTACACAAAATTCGGTGTGATGAGATAGTCTCATACAGTGAACTCAAACATTGTTAACTATTTTTTGCAACTTCCAGTTCAGCCACAATTGCCTGCAACTTTCTTATTTAAATGGAACATCCTATATATTTTTTACAGATTTAGATAGTATTCTTTAATAGTTTTTCAACTTAGCTAAGTCTATGCAATACACTATTGCATTATCATCCGGTTTTGAATTATTTTTAGTTTCAAGTCTCCACTGTATTGGGAAGTAGAAGAAAATAGTTAAAATGTTTTAAAATTTGTAATAACAGTGAAAGCATTATTGGATATATTTGTAAAGTCGTAATTAACATGTTTCTTCCGGGCTTAGAAGCCGTGGTCTGTTGAAGTTTTGACCTCCAGAAAGGAAGAAGCCCTCAAACTAAACAAAATCTGGCATCCGGTACTTGAATACATAAAACAAGCCTAAATGCAGAGAAATCATGCGAACCAATCAGCTATGAGAGCAGAGAAACCCCACCCACAGAGCGCACACCCTCTACTCAAGCTGAGCCAATCCCCTAAGAGCAGCCCAGATATAAATACGACCTCCAGCAAGTGTCTCAGTTGTGCCTCAACCTTTGCCAAGAAGACTTTAGACCATGCCACCGATGATGTCCACTGCAAGTGTGGACAAAACGTCTGGACATCAAAACTCCAGCAGACCACGGCTTCTAAACCCGGAAGAAATTTGTGTTAATTCTGACTCCAGCTGTGAAAGTTTCCGAATACTCATTTGTAAAGTCTGTTTCCTTGATTGTAAATCTGTGGAATGTCTTAAATAATCCGGATGAGTAAATTAACAAATGTAAATATCATGTACATATATTCTCTTGGATACCTTCACTAGCCATTCATTACTGATCACAGAAACCACTAAATATCTATGCCTAACTTCTAGTGAATTTGATAAGTATTATCTAATAACATTTTTAGTCAAACTAATACTCAATGCTCCACTTATTGCTAGTATGTACCTAGAATGCGTTCAGTGAGGATCTTCCTATCATCATCAGCTGTTGTTGACTAATGGATGTTGGTTTGCTGAACTCCTTGGAGGTGATAGGGGCGTCTCTGTTGGTATCTTGAACTTGAAGTTTGGCTTCTCTTTAAAGGTAGTGTTGAAATTGAACAATTTTCTTTCATGTTTCTTTATGGAAAATTTTTCCCACGTGGTTAATGCAGCTGGACCTTGGACACTTTTTAATAAGTGGATTTCTCGTTCTATGTCGTGATTCTCCAAAAATGATACACTACCGCCGATTTATCTATTTCTTTGTTCCTGATGTTCCTAAAATGCTTTTTAAGCCTAATGTTCAAATTCCTTTTTGGTTTTGCAATATAAAAGTTGTCACATCCTTTGCAGTTTATCCGATACACACCTGATTTTTTGTCTGTAGGTATCTCCTATGTATTATGTAATTTCAAAAGGTGTTGTACATTGAATTTGTTTGTGGCACCAAAGCAATGTTGTGCTCTTTGAAGACTTTTTGGAAAGGGTGTGTAGCTCTGGGAGATATGTAAATTTTCTGTATGAAGTTTTATTGCTGATTGGGGAAAGAGTATTTACTTGCTTGCATCTTTGTTGCCTTTTGAATTTATCAATTTTCTTTTTGACCAATACAGCACTGAATCCATTGTATTCTGCAATGTTAATTGTATTATTGTACTCTTGATATATTCCATCTTGTTTAACCAGCCTGTAAGTTAAACTGTTGATAACAGCATGCTTGTGTTGTCTTGGGTTATATCCATCTGATTTTATGAAATTTTCTGTGTGTTTCCTTCCTATGTATGCCAAATTCTAGTTTTGTATATTTTCTGATTAGTTTCAAATCTATGAAAGGCATTTAAATGTTTGTCTCTTTTTCTATGGAAATTTTTATTGCAGGATTTTGTAAATTAAGTAGTTTTAACGCATCATCCACTTGTTTTTCATTTACTATTGCCCAAATGTCATCCACATATCTATACCAATGTTTGAAAATTAGGGGGAATGCCTTTGTGATATGGGTGTCAAAAAGCTCATGAAGAGGTTTGCCAAAAATGGGGAGAATGGGCCCATAGATAGTCCTGATTTTTGTTTGAAAAATTTTGTATTGAATGCAAATATTTGTTAAGTGAAGGTATTCCTCTGTGATGTTTTGGTCTAACTGTAGGGACTGAAGCCATATTTGCATATACTCCATTAGTTTGTCTCTTGGTACACCTGGGAACAAAGAGTTTACATTGAAAGATACCATTCGGTTGGTGGGAGAAAATTTTAGGTTTTTAGTTTTGTTGATGAATTCCAACAAATTTTTAATACTGTGGCTTTCAAATTTTGGTAGCTCCTTAAATTTTTTGTTTAGCCATTTGGACAGTTTGTAGCAGGGTGTGTTTATGTTGTTATTGATTGGGCACACCTTATTTCCTGTTTTATGAATTTTGGGTAATCCATATATGTTAGCCACTGTAGGGTTGTCCAGTTTCAAACTTTGTTTTATTTCTATTGGTATGATCATTTTATCCCTGATTGTTTCATTTAACCGTTTTACACACTTATTTAAAGGGTTAGATTTTATTTCCAAGTGGAGGAAATGGATAGAAGAGACTTGTACTCCACGCTTAACAGCACAAAGGAGTTAGAGAAAGAAGAAGAAGATGAAGATTTTATTTCCTGGAATTCATCACTTGCCAATAAATCTTTCATTCTAGAAATGTAGTCCTGTTTGTCCATGATGACCGTCATATTTTTTTTTTTTTTTTTTTTTGTCTGCTTTCATATAAACATCTTTTTTATTCAGAGATTTAAGTATTTTCAAGTACGGTATGGGTTTACCACTTTCCCTTTCTATTATTTCTAAGATCTTCCAACATTTGCTTCTAATTGCTGATTTCTGCCTAGTATTTAGACCCTCAGTAGTACTTCAATGTCAACTATATAATGTATGTCATCGGAGATATCTACGCAAGAAGAATTCAATTTGGAAATTTTTCACTGCACATGCTCTCCAACTGCCTCCTGTAGAGAGCTCTTCTCTCGGCCATTATTCTTCATGGCAACTTCACAGTGCTCGGTCCGACCTTGCGCTTTTGAATGACACTAAGATTGCTACTCAGCATTCTGTGTTTCATCAAGCTATCACCGAACTGCCGGGCCATTATTTAAACTTGACTATGATCTTTACTGGCGGATCTCAAATGGGTAGTACTAAAGGTTCTGCCTTAGTAAATAACAGTGAAGCTCAAAAATATCACTTTCTGATTTTCCATTTCCATTTTCACTCTCAAGCTGTTTGCAATATTTGATTTCTTACTGTTCATGCCCACCTTAGTTCCTGGATGTTTTATTTGCTCTGGCTTTCTCAGCATTAGCCAGGCCCTGCAACAATTTATTTGCTTAATATAAAAATTATTTATGGTTGGTTTATTGACACTCGTCACTTTTTCATATATTTATGAGAGACTAGTTTCAAAGGCCCTGGCCTCCATTTCTCATAAATATATGAAAAAGTAAGTGACGAGTGTCAATAAACCAACCACAAATAATTTTTATATTAATTTTGACGTCACTGTTACTAAATTCCTCCAAACACACATTTATTTGCTTGTCTGCATTGGTTTTAAAAATAATGATGCTTAACCCTCAGTTGCGCAGTTGCGCAACTGAGTTAGTTTTTTCATGGCCCCAGGCATTCTCAGCAGTGAGGAGGCAGATGCAGCTGCTAAATCCATATGCCATTTGCCGCGATGTTCCACAGCCACTGTGCATTATCAGGATGTTCACCATTTGATCTCGCTTGGGCGACTGTCCTAAAAAGCATTGGTGGGCACTCAACTCCGGTAAATCAGGGACACCGTCCAGTCCTGACAAACATCCTGTAGGGAATCCCAGAGGTCAAAGATTATTCCAATTTGATTATGAATAGGTCACACATACGTGACACAAGGCCGTCTTTTGCATGGGTTACCAGCCTATCTGCTCATTTTAGTTGATGACCCGGTAGCTGTTGTTGTGGTTTGTCGCCAATATTGGTTTTAATACAGTATCCTAACTTGTATTTTAGATTTGCAGGGTTATAGATTCTTAAGATTTCTGATGTAATTTTTAAACTTTTACTTTTGACATTTTTAGTCTTTTGTTTCACACTTTGACTTCTTGTTTTAACTGTTTAGCACTAAATTGTATATGTTTTTTTAGTGTTTAAGTTTGACATTGGGCCCAAATGACCTAGTTGTCAACAAGCCCTTATACCACACTCACTCCTTCCCTCCCTCACTCCCTCCAGTTGTCTTCTTATTCATAACCTAATGTGCTCCCCACGTGGTCACTATTAGTGGCAAGTTACCTCTATGCAAAATGTCAGTTCCCTTCTTGATTGGTGCCAAGTATAAGAAGGACTATTATAGTATAGACAAATTTAATTAGGATAATGTGACTTTGTGGATTCGAAGAATTAAAAAGCCAAGTTGCGCTAACTCAAAATGTTCTTTATTTCCGCCAAATTACACTTGGTACATGTGTGTTTGGAGGAATTTAGTAACAGTGACGTCAAAATTAATATAAAAATTATTTGTGGTTGGTTTATTGACACTCGTCACTTACTTTTTCATATATTTATGAGAGACTAGTTTCAAAGGCCCTGGCCTCCATTTTCAATCTCTTCCCAACTGGCAACTGTTGTTATCTGCTTTCTCTGGTGGTGGAACTATGAACTTTTTTGTCAAATTATCTGCTGGCGGGATTTCAAAGTTCATTACGCGATCCTTATTTTTCCAGATGAATATGTTCTCCCATGTTGTCAATCTATTTTGGTTTATCACTCCTTTTAATAATTTTGGATTTGGATCAATGTCATGGTTTTCATTCCAAAAATGAAATGCTACTGCTGACTTGTCTTCTTGTTTCAATCTGATGTTTCTAAAGTGTTCTTTGACTCTGGTTTTTAAATTTCTTTTTGTTTGACCTATGTAGCATTTTTCACAATTCTTGCAATTTATTTGGTATATTCCAGATTTGTTACCTGAAGGAATTTCATCTTTTGTTTTTGAATTTAGTAATTTTAAAATTGAGTATCTATTAGTAGGTGCCAAGATGATATTTTGTTCCTTGAATATCTTTTTAAATTTATTAAATGTTTTTGGATGATATGTGAATGAACTGAATATGCTGTTGCTTTCTTTTTCTTTAATAAATGTGGTTGTTTCCTTAATGGTTTTCTTTAGTTTAGATTTTCTAATTTTCTTCAACACCAAACTTTTGTTGTATCCGTTTTCTTCTGCTATGTGTATTATTGCTTTTTGTTCCTTGAAATATTCTTCTTTTTCCATGGGTATGTTGACTAGTCTGTGTGTAAGGCTGTTTATTATTGCATGTTTATGTGTAATTGGGTTGTGGCTATTATTTTTTATATAATTTTCTGAATGTGTTGGCTTCCTGTAAATTTCAAATTTTATTTTTGTATCATTCCTGATGATATTTAGATCCAAGAAAGGTAGTTGTCCATTGATTTCCTTTTCTATTGTGAATTTGATAGTCCTTTCTTGCAGATTGAGTAATTTTAATGCATCATCTAAATGTTTACTTGGTACAATTGCAAAGATGTCGTCAACATATCTATACCAAACCTTGAAGATCAATGGGAAGGACTTTTTAATTTGTGTTTCAAATGCACTCATAAATAAGTTAGCCAAAAAAGGTGAAAGTGGATTGCCCATTGATAGTCCTGATTTCTGCTTGTAGTGTTTTCCATTAAAGCTAAAGAAGTTTTGTTCAATGCATATTTTTGTTAGAGAAATATATTCTTCTGCTTCTATTGCTTCCATATCAATTGTAGCTAGCCATTTTTTTTAACACAGTCTGCAATTTTTCTGTTGGTATGCTTGGAAATAAAGATGTGACATCAAATGAAACCAGTCTGTCATTTTTGTCCAAATTTATATCTTTGATTTTTTCTACTAAATCTAAAGAGTTTCTTAAATTTGCACTTTCAAATTTTGGAAAACTATTAAATTTACTTAGTAACCATTTGGCCAAATTATATGTGGGGGCATTTATGCTACTAGTAATAGGTCTCATGCCTTTCCCTGTTTTATGAATTTTTGGCAGCCCATATACTCTTGGTAATGTTGGATTATCTTCTTTAATTTTGTGCAATTCTTTTTTGTTGATTATTTTGCTCTCTTTTAGCGTTTTATTTGTGGTTTCAATGCAGTACTTTAATGGATTGGTTTCTACTTTTTGGTAATTACTGTCTTCTAACAAATCTTCCATCCTCTTTGTGTATTCTTCTTTTTCCAGAATTACTAGTTTATTTCCCTTGTCTGCTTTAGTATAAATAACCGGTTTCTTTTTAAGAGCTTTTATGATTTGGTTACTAAAATTCTTTTTCTTTTCATTTTTAATCTCTTCTACTATTTTGGAGTAGAAGAGATTAAAAATGAAAAGAAAAAGAATTTTAGTAACCAAATCATAAAAGCTCTTAAAAAGAAACCGGTTATTTATACTAAAGCAGACAAGGGAAATAAACTAGTAATTCTGGAAAAAGAAGAATACACAAAGAGGATGGAAGATTTGTTAGAAGACAGTAATTACCAAAAAGTAGAAACCAATCCATTAAAGTACTGCATTGAAACCACAAATAAAATGCTAAAAGAGAGCAAAATAATCAACAAAAAAGAATTGCACAAAATTAAAGTAGATAATCCAACATTACCAAGAGTATATGGGCTGCCAAAAATTCATAAAACAGGGAAAGGCATGAGACCTATTACTAGTAGCATAAATGCCCCCACATATAATTTGGCCAAATGGTTACTAAGTAAATTTAATAGTTTTCCAAAATTTGAAAGTGTAAATTTAAGAAACTCTTTAGATTTAGTAGAAAAAATCAAAGATATAAATTTGGACAAAAATGACAGACTGGTTTCATTTGATGTCACATCTTTATTTCCAAGCATACCAACAGAAAAATTGCAGACTGTGTTAAAAAAATGGCTAGCTACAGTTGATATGGAAGCAATAGAAGCAGAAGAATATATTTCTCTAACAAAAATATGCATTGAACAAAACTTCTTTAGCTTTAATGGAAAACACTACAAGCAGAAATCAGGACTATCAATGGGCAATCCACTTTCACCTTTTTTGGCTAACTTATTTATGAGTGCATTTGAAACACAAATTAAAAAGTCCTTCCCATTGATCTTCAAGGTTTGGTATAGATATGTTGACGACATCTTTGCAATTGTACCAAGTAAACATTTAGATGATGCATTAAAATTACTCAATCTGCAAGAAAGGACTATCAAATTCACAATAGAAAAGGAAATCAATGGACAACTACCTTTCTTGGATCTAAATATCATCAGGAATGATACAAAAATAAAATTTGAAATTTACAGGAAGCCAACACATTCAGAAAATTATATAAAAAATAATAGCCACAACCCAATTACACATAAACATGCAATAATAAACAGCCTTACACACAGACTAGTCAACATACCCATGGAAAAAGAAGAATATTTCAAGGAACAAAAAGCAATAATACACATAGCAGAAGAAAACGGATACAACAAAAGTTTGGTGTTGAAGAAAATTAGAAAATCTAAACTAAAGAAAACCATTAAGGAAACAACCACATTTATTAAAGAAAAAGAAAGCAACAGCATATTCAGTTCATTCACATATCATCCAAAAACATTTAATAAATTTAAAAAGATATTCAAGGAACAAAATATCATCTTGGCACCTACTAATAGATACTCAATTTTAAAATTACTAAATTCAAAAACAAAAGATGAAATTCCTTCAGGTAACAAATCTGGAATATACCAAATAAATTGCAAGAATTGTGAAAAATGCTACATAGGTCAAACAAAAAGAAATTTAAAAACCAGAGTCAAAGAACACTTTAGAAACATCAGATTGAAACAAGAAGACAAGTCAGCAGTAGCATTTCATTTTTGGAATGAAAACCATGACATTGATCCAAATCCAAAATTATTAAAAGGAGTGATAAACCAAAATAGATTGACAACATGGGAGAACATATTCATCTGGAAAAATAAGGATCGCGTAATGAACTTTGAAATCCCGCCAGCAGATAATTTGACAAAAAAGTTCATAGTTCCACCACCAGAGAGAGCAGATAACAGTTGCCAGTTGGGAAGAGATTGAAAATGGAGGCCAGGGCCTTTGAAACTAGTCTCTCATAAATATATGAAAAAGTAAGTGACGAGTGTCAATAAACCAACCACAAATAATTTTTATACACTTGGTACACTTACGAGTCCCACACACAATTGCGTAGCACTCCCAATTACGCAACACTCACAGTTGCAATTCACCAGTTCGTCTGTCACAGGTCCACGCCACACTCACTACTCGCCTTGCCTTAAAACACTGAAACAGCTCAAAGACTCAAAACTGACTAAAACTGACTGACTCGTCCAATGCATCGCTTATATAGACAAATCGCTGTATCTGCAAGTTTCTGCCTATTAACGAAACATCACAGTCCTCCAAAGCGGCAGGAGAAGGGGGTCCAGTAGTTTCTCGTTATTTCTCTCCACACAGCGTCTCTACTCGGCAGGTCACTAGCGCTATGCATTAGCATAGGCATGGCCTAGCACCATTCATCTCCCTTACTTCCACAGAAGAGCCATTCGGTCACATGAGTAGGCATGGCCTCGATGACATAAGTCCCCCTCTATTGGCCATCTCCTTCTGGAGCTGCTCGTATGCTCAACGATTGGGTAACACTGCTCCCTCCTCAAGCCTGGTCATCCCAAACAGCACCATCGTAGCGGGCCAGACGATCCAGATGTACCACCAACATATTTTCCTCGGGGCACCTTCTGGATGCGGCAGACCACGTCGTTAATCCTCCACCCAGTACGGTTCTTGCTGCTTCGGGCAGCATACCTTGTTTCGGGTAGGGCGGTACAACCAGACCAGGTCACCTTGCTGGGAACCCTTGGCTGTTGGCCTGCCTGTCGTATCGGGTCTTCATGCGGTCGCTCGCCTTCTGGATGTTCTGGCGAGCCATCTCGTGCATGTCGTGGAGGTCTCTCCACATACTCGGTCGCTGGCTGTCTCACTTCCGGAGCGCTTCCAAAAGCGAGGTCACAAGGGAGAGGCATAACTCTCGGCTGAACATTAAACTGGCTGGCGTCATCCCCGTGGTATGGTGTGTTGACGAGCTGTAGGCCAGCAAGAACAGTGGCACCTTGACGTCCCAGTCTCGCTGATGGCTGGCCACGACCTTCCTCAGGTGTTCCTCTAAGTTATTGATGTATTTTTCGACCATGCCATCCAACTGTGGATGTGGGGCTGTTGTGTGGTTCTTGTTCACCCCAAGTCTCTCCAGTGCCTCCTTCATTAGGTTGGACTCAAAATTGGTGCCCTGGTCACTGTGGACCTCTAAAGGCACCCCAAATCGGCAGAACACTTGCTCCACGAGGCAGTCTGTGATTACCTTTGCCTCTTGGTTCGGGATGGCATACACCTCCGGCCACTTGAAGAAGTAGTCCACAACCACCATCAGGTACTTGTTGCCTCGGTCAGACACTGGGAACGGTCCAACTATGTAAACGGCGATCTGTTCGAATGGCGCTCTGACGTTGTACTACTGCATGCGACCCCGGCTCCTAGTCTGGGGCCCGCGACTCGCTGCGCACATGTGACATTGACGGCACCATCTCTCAGCGTCTGCTCGGAGCCTCAGTCAGTAGTAGCGCTGCCGTAGTTTGTCAATCGTTCGGTTCGCTCCCCCTGAAGTACCGGCGTGCACTTCCTCCAAGACTTCCGGGACCTTACTCCGGGGAAGTATGAACTGTTCTCTCTGCGTCTTCCCATCGGGTGATTCCCATACCCGGAACAGCACGCCCTCTCTGATACTCAGCGAGTCCCATTGGGCCTACTAAGACTTGTAGGTGGCGCTCCTCGTTGCGATGTCGTCCCAGGTTGGTCTTGTCGCTGCCTCCACTTCTCTCAAGAGTGGCCCCAAGTCTGCGTCCAGCAGCTGCTCCCTTCTCAGGCCTGCGCTATCCCAGCCATCCGCAGGCACTGCCGTTACTACTTGGACTGCTGCGGCACGCTCCTTCTCTTCCACTCTTATGCATTGACCGCACTCCTCCGGGCAGGGTCTTCGGGACATGGCGTCTACGTTACCATGGCTCTTACCTCTACAATTTTCAGAGGTGAAGTCGTACTCCTGCAGCCTCTGAACCCAACTTGCGGTCTGTCCTTCCAGGTTTCTAAAGCTCAGTAGCCAGGTTAGGGCGGAATGGTCAGTCCTCAGGTGGAATGGCTGACCATACCGTTACTTGTGGAAGTGCTCCAATGTCTTTACTACCGCCAGTAACTCTCGTAAAGTGACGCAGTAGTTCTTCTCTGCCTTGGATAGCGTGTTACTGTAGTAGGCTATCACCCGCTCATGGCCATCCTGGATTTGCGATAGGACGCCTCCAATTCAATGGTCGCTGACGTCAGTGTCCACAATGAAAGCGCTGGCTGGTTGTGGAAATCGCGGAATAGGAGCACTGCACAGTGTCTTCTTCGGGAGCTGGAAAGCGCCTACGGCATCCTCCGTCCACACATAAGGTTGGTGTCCCTCTGTCAGGCGGGTGAGGGGTTTGGCGAAGTTGTAGAACCCCATTATGAAGGAACTGCACAGCCCCAGGAAACTGCGCAACTCTCGCTTATCCTTTGGCCGAGGCCAACCTCTCACGGCCTGTGTCTTCTCCGGGTCTGTGGCCACTCTGGTTGGTGAGACTATGTGGCCCAAGTAGTTGACTTCCTTGTGGAAGAGCTGGCACTTCTTCGCATTCGGCTTCAAGTTGGTCGCCTGCAGTCTCTGGAGCACCTTGCTGAGATTCGCAGGATGGTCTCCAAAAGTCTTGCCGACGATGATGATGGTGATGATGTTGTCCAGGTATAGCAGGCAGGTGTCATAAGTCAGTCCTCTCATCACTGACTCCATGAGGCGTTGGAAGGTAGCTGGTGCGTTGCAGAGGCCAAAGGACATAACTGTGAACTGCCAAAGCCCTTGGCCTGTCGAGAATGTGGTCTTCTCCTTGTCTCTCGGGTCTAGAGCCACTTGCCTAGAGCCACCTAGACCCGACTTCAGGTCCAGGGTCAAGAACCACTGTGCACCAGCTAGAGTGTCCTTCAGGGTGACAGCATTCAACTTCCTGTAGTCCACGCAGAAGTGTAGCTAACCGTTCTTCTTTGTCACCAGAACTACAGGGGAACACCAAGGGCTGTCAGACTCTTCAATAACTCCCCTGGATCTCATGTCCTCCAGCATGTCTCGTACCACCCCTTGTTTTGCCAGTGGAACGCGTTTTAGGTGGTTGCCGAATAGGCCGGGCGTCCCCGGTGTCGATGCGGTGAAGCACTTTGTCCGTGCGGCCGTAGTAACTGTTACCTTGGCTGAAGACGCACTGGTATCGTCTCAGCAGTTGTGGAACTTTCTCCAGCTGTCTTGCAGTCAGATGGTTGGCCACCTTCTCCAATAAGCCTCCTAGCCGGGGCCCCAGGTGTTGCGTCGGCACCGGCTCCTGTGTCTTGCCGATTGCTGTTACGCTTACCACGGGCTCGCATGTTCCCAACTCCGTCCCAGCCTGAATGTCGTTATCGGTGTCCGTCAGGTTGAGCAGCCTCACTGGCACTTCTTCTCGGCACGGCAATAATGTTCTGGCTATACATAGCCCGTGTACAGGTGTCTTCTGGTCCAGCATCATGTTCCTGGTTCGCTGGCCTTCCAGTCGCGCCGTCACCACCACCTCGCCTCTAGCGGGGACAACCACGTCTTCCTTCAAGACAACCCTGCAGATTCCGAGGCGCTCTTTGGGTTGACGGATTATGACCTCTTGTCCGTTAAGCCGCAGGACCTTCCTGCCGACGTTGACGGTCGCTTCGTGGCTCCTGAGGGCATCCCGTCCCAGAATCACCTCCTCATCCACCTTCGCGACGAACACCCACAGACGCACGGCACTCCGTCCCAAGGTGTCGCCCGATGTCGTCATCAGCTGATATGGTCGGCTTGGTTTCCTGAACGGCAAACCCTTGGCTATGTCAGGTCTGATGACGGTCACGGCTGTCTCGGTGTCCACCACGGCGTCCCTCTCACCCAACCGTCCACGATGAGGTTGTCATCCATCCGCCGGCTGGCGGCGCGCAGTGTCACTCGAGGTGATGGCGCCGACATGCCCCTCGCCACGACGGCCCTTAGTCGTTTCCCGGCTGCTCTCCTTGGTGTGGGCAGTCTCTCCAGGTGTCCCGGCTCTTCACACCCTCAACACGTGCCACTAGGTCTTCGCCGGCGTCCCTCGGCTGGCCTTCGGTCTCCCGTGCAGCGGATACTCCTGGTTCTTGATGTCGGGGTAGCCGTCACCTTGGTCGCCTCCATCCTCAATGCTGCCGTTAGCGCCTTATGAATAGTTGTTAAGTCGCCGAGCATTAGGCGCTCACGTATCTCGGTGTCTCGTACCCCGTCGACAAATGCGTAGGCGGCTTCCCGGGATACGAACTCCGGCGGGAGGTCAACCAAGGCCTTGCTAGCCAGCTGCTCGATTGCCAGGGCGAACTTCTGCAGCGTCTCTCCTGGCTATTGCGACCTTGTCTTCAGCTGACTGCGATAGGCTGCGGCTAGGCGGTGGTTCCCAAAACGGTTCTCCAGGGCCTCCCAGATATCCGCGAGAGCCGCCGCTGTCTAGACCGCGTTTAGGACTTCTGCGGCCCGTCCCTGGAGGCTGGCTTTAAGCTGTGTGGCCTCTTCCTCCGGTGACCACTTGTTATGCCTGGCCACCGTGTCGAACTGGCGGCGGAAGACCTCGAACGTTGACGCGCCGTCGTATTTGGGAGGTTTGACGCGCGCAGATTTGTGGCGTCCCGGCGCGTCGGCCTTCAAATCCTTCAACCTCCTGCCGACGACGTCCTCCACCATGGCGTTCAGGGACTTGACGCTGCTGTCGGCTTTTTCTTCCGGCTCATTAACGCGGCCCGCCAGGTCTTCGACGCGCTCGCCTAACTCCGCGACGCCCTCTTTTACGCCGGCCAACTGTTTTTCAAATTTCTCGGCGAGGACCTCGGCAGTCTTCATTTCCGATAATTCGGCCTTCATTTCCGTGGCCAGGTCGTCGTTCGCTGCTCTCATGTCCGTGGTTAATTCTGTCATCTTCGCTGTCATCGTGGCCAAGTTGCTATTTGCAGCTTCCATCTTCGTTGTTAATTCAGCCTTCATTTGTTCCAGCTCGGTGATGAGGTTGTCCATTTTCTGTAGAATCTTCTCCAATGCCGCCTCCATGTCGTAATATCCCACTCACTAACACCAATTGTGACTTTGTGGGTTCGAAGAATTAAAAAGCCAAGTTGTGCAAACTCAAAATGTTCTTTATTTCCGCCGAATTACACTTGGTACACTTACGAGTCCCACACACAATTACGTAGCACTCCCAATTACGCAACACTCACAGTTGCAGTTCACCATTTCGTCTGTCACAGGTCCACGCCACACTCACTACTCGCCTTGCCTTAAAACACTGAAACAGCTCAAAGACTCAAAACTGACTAAAACTGACTGACTTGTCCAATGCATCGCTTATATAAACAAATCGCTGTATCTGCAAGTTTCTGCCTATTAACGAAACATCACAGTCCTCCAAAGCGGCAGGAGAAGGGGGTCCAGTAGTTTCTCGTTATTTCTCTCCACACCCCGTCTCTACTCAGCAGGTCATTAGCGCTATGCATTAGCGTAGGTGTGGCCTCGATGCCATAAGTCCCCCTCTATTGGCCATCTCCTTCTGGAGCTGCTCCTATGCTCAACGATTGGGTAACAATAATTAAAATTATACTGTGTCGTCTTAGAGACTGTCCACACGTTTTGCTTCCACTTGAGGGCATTATCAAGAAATTGTCAGTTTTTGAATTGACAACTGAGTTGACGATTTCTTGATAATGCTTTGAAGTGAAGGCGAAACAGGTTGAAAGAAAATTTGTGGTATGTGAAGTACAGCCTCTAAGTAGACTATAATTTTAATGATTACTTACTTTGCAGTGTTAATTGCAATTTACTTTTCATACTGATAAAGATAGTTCAAAATGTTTGAAGTTTTAAAATAAATAAAAAAAATATATATATTTTTTTTAACAAAGCCTATTGTAATGTAAATTTTCCTAATGGCTAATAAACATTATTGTTCTTTTCATCATCAACAATCACTGGAACTATTGCTGAATAGCATTTTATTTAATTTTCAGTGATGTCATACCACATGTTTTTATTAAAAATTATGTATCTTTTTATCAGTTTTTTCCTCCTAAAGTGTCTCCTTTACAAAATTTAAGCTACTTACAGGCAGACAGCTTACTTTATAAACTCAATAAAGCTTTATTGTAAATATTTAAGTTGTTTGCAAAGTTCAACTTGCATTGTAAAACACAAAAGTTTGGAACGATTATGAAACAGACCCCCTCCTCACCTCTAGAGCGTAGGTGGTAGCATGTCTGCCTCACGTTTGAGAGTTCGCAAGTTCAAATCTCGGTCAGGGTGAGTTATCTGGATAAGGGTTTTCTTTCCAGGGTTTTCCATTTTTCTGAAAAGATGAATGTTGATTAACTACAAGCTCTATGGACCCTGGGCTCATTTGAGTGTTTCACCCATTTCATTCATCGTCCGATATGACTTAACGTGAAGGACGTATATAATGCGTGAAAAAAAAAAAAAAAAAAAAAAAAAAACCAGATCACTGAAGTCTATTTTCTAGCTGCTCTGTTCTGAAGTGTGTTTTATGCAATATGTTGCAGTGTTTTCCCTCGTTCCAGTGGGGGGAAGGGCCCAAAGAGTTTTGGGAGATGGGGTTCACTGAAGGATAGACGGCACAGTTCACAAGGATCTCTCACAACTCTGTCAGTACCTCACCGGGGAAATCCTCGGCACTCAGCAGATTCAGATTCTGGTACCGAGTGTGTTCAGACATTCCAGAGAGCAGCACTCTACATTCTTGGCGAGAAGGCCCAGATGAAGGTATCACTGTTTTAGTTGCTTTAATCAACTTATGTTAAAAATTTTGAACTTCATGTTTGTTAACATTATGTTTAAACAAGTTTTCTTTTTCAGGAAAGTTAATGTCAAAGACAACTGCTTTGCAGACCTAGCACTCACTTTGGTCTGTGCATTGTGTTGATTGTTTGATGATAGAACTAGTGTTTCTCTACTACATACGTAAGTAGGGGAAGTATTGAATAACACCCAAAAATTTGATACCAATAGAACACCAGGAATACTTGTTTTGGAACCCCTAAATCTTAAAAAAGTATTTTTAGGAAAAAGTTTATGGATGGGGAAGGCAGGTGGAGAGAGAGAGAGACACACACACACACAGGAGCATTTTGAAAACCAAAAAGTTAATTAAATACCAAATTTGGCATTCTTCAGGGATGTGAACACAAAAATTTTCAGGGATATCCCCATCCCAGACTATGCTTTACATAGAACATTTTTCAAAAATGCAGATTTTATTAAAAATGATTATAATATCAGTTACACTGATTGCCTAAACCTTCTGTAACTTAAAAGTGTAATTTTTTGAGGCAAATGATTATACAAAATACTAGTCTAGTAAGTCTATGACAATTTAATTGGACATTGCTGGATGTTCTAGTATGGTGGTCATATAATTGAGAATTCAATTGCGGAAGTTTTAGGTTTTGTTGAATGAAATATTTCAGAGATATTCCTTGTTTTTAGTCTGTATTTTCAAATACTTTCTCAAATGGGAAGTGTTTTCACTTATTTTAATATTTTGGCCATAGATTTTGTCTCTCTTTCAGTTTACCAGTCATACAAAAGTCTTCCAGAACTTCAGAAACTATTGCCACAAAATTCAAGACAGATTTGTAGTGGGTTTTAATGGTGATGGGATGATGTTAATGTGGTGCAATGATGCACCACATCTCAAAGCTGTACCTGAAATTCCCAGTTGCAATGGATTCTGGAACTTACCACGCGTTCTTTCTGCAGACTTATGGACTAACACGTCCGATCTCTACGCTGGCTAGTTGCAGAAGCCATATTTAGTGTCCGTCCTTGACGGAATCTTTTCACAGAAACATATTTTCCGTCTGTACACTGCTACGTCTAGTTGCAGAAGCACACCAACTTTGGCTAGTTCCAAGTCAGTGATGCTGCCATTGCTATGTCAGTTCAACATATTTCCATTGGTCCATGTCACATTCCATTGAAACAGTGTTCGTTGCCATATTTAATAATATTTTTATAATTTTTCTATTGAATCAGTTTTTACACTATTTAACATTAAAATAAAATTTCTTTAAAACTTATAATAATATTGTCTTTATTAAAATCATTAATATTCAGCTCCCTTTTCTCCTATCACTTTGATCACTATCTCATTTTCAATTATTCTTTTTAGCCTCTATCCACTAAATCATAAATAATTTTAAATAAAATTAAATCTAAAATAACTGTTTCAGATGTCATTTGGCAATAAAAGAAACAGATGGTCAACATATGGTTATTTAATTAAACTATTGGAATCATTTCTAGATATGTAAAGGATAGTTTGGATTGACAGTTTTTTTGGAAATCTTGTTGCAAACTTAGTAGATGCTGAACTTCGGTGTTTAACTGACTTTTCATTTTTTAGTTTGCTATTCACAAACAGACCTAGACCTTTCCTTAAAAATTCTTTTGTTTTTATTAAAAGAATCTTAAACTATATATTTCTGTTGAAACACTGTATCAAATAGTCTGGTGAAATGGAATATTTTCTCTACAGTACATAGCAAAGAAAAACAAGGGAAAAAAATGAAGTTTTGTAGAAGACTATTGAGAAAGTCATGTCCACCTTTGTTTTCTCTCTCTCTCCCTCTCTTTTTTTTTAATGCAGATAGTTATATTGCAGTAGGGAAGTGCTTCCATCCTTGAAAGGTGCTGGATCTCTCTTTTTCATACATGAAGATGTTTTTGGATTTTGTGAGCCTCAAAATGAGTAAAAGTTTAAAGTTAAATATGGATATAAAATTTTTGAGTGGAGTTGAATATTTCCTCTACCTACAACAGGTAAGTTAAGCAGCATGAAAGATATTAATGTTTGAAATATTTTTCAGGGAGTGAAGGCAGAGGCTGTGCCAAAAACAGACTTCATACCAGTTGAGTATTATGAAGTGAGGCATACAAAGGCAGCATTCAAGAAATTGATGCGTGCATGTATACCTAGCTCTCCAAATCCAGAACCTGAACAGAGCTTCCATAAGTAAGTTCAACAACTTTCATGACCAGAGTCAATATAACTAAAAGTTTTGCCATGGTCTGCAGAAGACATCTTAAATGGTGCAGTCATAATCTCCTGAGAAAAAGTTGCATTGCATTGACTGTATCATTATATTTATACCGAGGGCCCTCTGTACATTGGTGCTGGCTGGCTTTTCTTGTCTTTGATAACTGGATGCCAGTGGCTGTTGAGCATTGGAGCATAATCTTTCTTATTGAAATTGTTCTGAATCCTCATACACTACAGGAATTTAGGGAAAATATTGTACAAGAAATCACAAGAATACCTGAGCAAGAATATTTTCATGAAATATGCTGCCTGTTCGAGAGCAGAAGGTAGAATCTCCAGCATCTTTTATAAGGTAAGGATTCTGGACCACCTCTGCCAGCATACGCTCCCTGGCGACTGCCGGCCATCTTGCTTAGTAGAGAGAGGCCATGAGTGGGTTCAGTTATAATTTAACTACCCGGTATATTATGGATGAAAGGATGCTTGTCTCCTCTGCTTCATTGCCTGTTTGGCCCAGGTGACAACAACTCTAAAACTTAACAACAATTAGCATCCAAGAATTGGTTCATATTAGAGAAAAAGCCAGTCAGAATGGAGTGACACCAGGCTCCCTCTGTCATCACATGTCCAGCATCTGGACCAGTCAGTAGAGCAATCTCAGTATAAACACAGCAGAATGGACAGTCAATATTGAAGATGTCCATTGCAGTTGTGGATGAAACCAGCAGACTGGGCTTATAGACTGATATTATAGAGTTGGAGATTAAAACTAAAGAGTTGGAGAAGGTAAAAACCAAGATAGAAAAAATGGGAAGTATGGAAGACTTCATAAGAAAATACAGTTTAATAATTTCTGGGATAGAAGAATGAAAAGGAATTGGAGCATTTCAAGAAGTACAAGAATTGTTAATGAAGAGGCTAGGGATGAAAATGAGAGGCTTCAAAGTGCTGGACGTATTTAGAATTGGGAAATTGGGAAGCAAAAGAAATATGTTGGTGAAATTCAGCAATATGGAATTCGTAACAAAAGGTTTAAAACAAGCAAAAAAGCTAAGGGAAACATCTATTTATATTAATAAGGATCTTTCTTACAAACAAAGAGAAAAAAGGAGGAAGCTGATTGAAGAAAGGAGGGTGCTGAGAAAATAAGGTGTTAATGCATTCATACGAAATGGCAAACTGTGGATTGATTGGCCAGTGGCTGAGCAGAGAAGCAGCATAAGGAACATCCAAGATGCAGAGCATACAAATGTTGTTGATGCAGCAGACTTTAATTAAGTGATGTGAATGTCCAGAATGCACATGGAATAAATGAAGTGTGCATTGACAGAGGGAAAGTGATGAGCAATGTAAATGGAGGAGAAAAGGGGGAAATCTCAGAAATGGCAATCTGTGGAGTGAAGAAGAAAATACATTGATTACAGAGGGAAACAAGAATGGGAATTGGGGTGATTAAGAAAATGAGAAAAAAGGTGTGGGGATATAAGGGATCAGGGAAAAGCAGAGTGAAACGAGTGGGAACCCAAGGAGTTAGAAAAGCGGCGAAATTGAGGCACGGGATATTGAGATGTAGGAACATGTCAGCAAGGCATAAATATGACTTTTATGGGTAAATTGTAGAAAGGAAGAAATAGAATTGTGTCGTGAGAGGTATAGGAACAGATTTGAATAATGTGATACAGCTGTACAAATTGCAGAAACCTGGAAAAGTACTGATATCACCTTCAACTTCCATGATACTTGAGTGTACACAAAATCAAGTTCTTGGGTTAATTACTGACCTTACAAGCATTTACATCTAATAGACCAATAATGACAGATTTAGAAGTGGATGCCATTTTAACATATTAAAAATGCTTGAGAGAATAAAAAATGGGCAAAACACCAACATCTACCTTCATTTTGAAAACTCAATAAGGCTTCATACAGAAAGTTGAACTACTAAGAATATCCATGTGAAATAGAACATCTAATACCTCTTAAAAAACCACTGAATGTCATTGAATCTAATTGCAGATTTTAACAACAAAGTTCATCAAAGAAGCTAAAACATATGCCCCTGAAACCATAAATGTAAGATATTCAGATGATGAATGGCTTCCTTCACAAACAAGAAGATGGAGCAGGAGCTACCTGTAAATTTTTTCTTTCTATAAGCCTATTGGAAATTATTTCACAAGCTTTAATGGAGAAATTGATGCAATTTATACTTACAAAATCTATTTGCATGGACAAATAAGCTTTCCAAAATGGTTTTCTTATTAGATTCCAAAGCACATACTTAGGCTATTATTCCAAATTATTGCCCTAATATGCAAAAAATAAAGGAAATTCACAATATGATTAAACATTTTCAAAGTTTAAAAAAATGTATAGTTTTCCAATGGTTTCTATCCCACTGTGGAATTTTTGGGTATGAGCAAGTGGATGTGTTGACCAAGAAGGGTTCCAAAATTGCAAGGAAACAAAATATCCCCTATGAAACATCTGTAAGATTAATGAAAAACATTTTCATAACCAATTGCATCAAATATCTTACTTCCTCTTAAAAACTTAATTGGAAGGCTCTCCAAAATAAACTTTAAATAAATTAAATTTAAAGGGAGTCGACTAATGACACTAAACAACACTTACTTTTAAATTTTCCCGGAACATGTTTCAGAGACTATTTTCCTTCATTGTCAACCGGACATCGACTGGTTCTCAGTGGTGTAGCTGGTGATATTTTGTCATAGGTCTCCTCTGGTGACAGTTCGAGGAACTTGCTGAACAAATCTTTCTGGGGGATTTCGAAATTAAAGACTTTGTTCCTATTTTTTTGAAATGAAGATTTGTTCCCATGTGGACAGTTCTTGTTTTCCTGATGTATGTTTTAGTAGTTTTGGTTATGGATTTATGTTGTCGTTTTTTTCCCAAAAATGCGTGGCAACTGCTGATTTTTCTAATTATTTATATTTTATGTTCCTAAAGTGTTCCTTTGCTCTTGTTTCAATATATTGGAAAAACCAAAAGAAATTTATAAACAAGAGCAAAGCAACACTGTAGGAACATAAAATATAAACAATTAGAAAAATCAGCAGTTGCCACACATTTTTTTTTGGGGGGGGGGGGGGAACACAACATAAATACAGAACCAAAACTACTAAAACATACATCAGGAAAACAAGAGCTGTCCACATGGGTACAAATCTTCATTTCAAAAAATAGGAACAAAGTCTTCAATTTTGATATCCCCCAGAAAGATTTGTTTAGCAAGTTCCTTGAACCGCCACCAGAGGAGACCTATGACAAAATATCGCCAGCTACACCACCGAGAACCAGTCAATGTCCGGTCGACGATGGAGGTAAATAGTCTCTGAAACATGTTCCGGGAAAATTTAAAAGTAAGTGTTGTTTAGTGTTATTAATCGACTCCCTTTAAATTTAATTTATTACAACACTGTTTTCAAAACTTCCAAGAAAGAAATTGAAGCTTTAAATAATTCCAGATTTACCTAGAAAATCATCTGTTACAATGTTCAGATTAATCATTGGCCATGATCGAGTGGATATTTGTTCAAGATTGGATCAATGACTTCCCCACAGTGCTTTGTATGTGGTAAAGGTGACTTAATGAACATTGGTCACCTAACTGTATGTGAAATTATCAAAAATCATTAAGATCTAGTCTTAGAATACTGGGAAGTAAGAAGAAGAATGAACATTAGGTGCACATACATGCATGCACATTTGTGAACCTATTTGTTACAACAAGAATTCAGTCATCGAGTATTAGCATTATTGACAAATGGTTATTTAGTCTGAGAAGTGAAAACAGCTTGCTATCCCACCAAGCCTCTATCTGTTGTTCAGAAAGCAGAAACAACTAAGAAACAAGGGCACAGTTTTCCTGCCATAATATTGCAAAGATGTTACCAATCAAATTGAGTACATACTTCTGTGCCACAATTTTAAGATGATTTTCAAGTCTATAAGAAGTTAGGTAAAGATCTTTAGGAGCCTTTGTCATCAACTGCTGTGTATCATATTTCCTATTCTCACTTTGTTTTATATGGGAACTTAACTCCAGGCTTACAAAACAAAAGAAGCTGCCACCTGGACCAAACAGAAGTCTGTAGTTGCTGAACATGCCATTCAAGCAGAAGGCAAACATCATTAAGCTCCAGAGCATTCTTTCACCCACAATACACTACCATGTCCAACTATGGCATGAACCTATTGAAATTTACAAACATTCAGACAATTTCAATAGGAAATAAGGTGCTCAGAGACTCAACAGCCACTGGCATGCATGAATCGGCACATAACATGAGAAAACAAAGCAAGCCAATCAGAAGGGAGCAGTACCATGGATGAAGCCAGCCCACCCAGCATCCAAACCAATCAGCGGAGAGTGCTCTCAGTCTACACTTAAGACACAGCACAACCTTTTCCGAGGAGACTGACCATGCCACTCAAGATGTCTACAGCAGTTTTGGATCTTAAGCAGATCATGAATAATAAATAGCCTGGATACAACTCCCGGTTATCTTAATTAAAAATCTTTGTTGCCAATCTGCAACACTATGCAATAAATGATGCCAATCTTTTAAGCCTGGGAAATTGCAGTTTGTGACATGGAGCTCACTTGCAAATTGCATACAGTATAGCCCGTCACCAAAGTGACTCCCTTTCCAGAAATAAGATGACCATGATATTTTGGGTGTTGTTTGTTTCAGTTTAATTGAAAGTTCAGACTGGCTGCAGCAACTTCAGAACATAATGCAGTTGGCAGGAGCTGTGGTGGATCTTCTGGATGTTCAAGGGTCGTCTGTGATGCTGTGTCTTGAAGAAGGCTGGGATATAACGGCTCAGGTGAGAGGGATGCTTCATATACATGTTAAAACTAAATGTAGAGCAAATACCAAGTTGTTCCAGAGAGTACCACAAGATTCAACAACAACTTTAGGTGACTAGTGAGAGCAAACAATCAATATCCATAACACATTAGCAATTGATATTCCAAACAAAAGGTAAAAGAGAATGTTTGGACCCACGAAAAAAAAAAAAAAAGTAAGATGGGAAAACTACCAAATTTGGATCCAAAACAAAAAACTGCTACATATTAAAGATTCCAGCTTAAGACTGCACAAGACACTGCTAGTCAGCCTGCATGCCTTATAATGCTTAGCCATAGTAGACTGTAAATTCAAGAACAGCTTGAAACAGTTTAGTTAATTCTTAAAAAATAGAAGCTAGCAACAGTGAAGCAACAAGTATTACATAAAATATAATTATTTGTAACAAGCTTCGCTTATCTTTTAAGAAAAATTGATGAAAATTTCACAGAATTCAATTGAGACTAGTTTCACAAACTTTGTTTGCATCTTCAGTCACTTCCTTGTCAGTGTTGCGGTTACTAGATGTCGTAATATTTTTGTATGTATTACCAAACTTTGAAAATGAAACAAACTTAAAGACAGAATAGATTGGCAGTATTTCGAAATTCATTATGCAATTTCTGTTTTTAAAATAAATATTTTTTCCCAAACCATTAAATCTATCAATTTAATTGGTTTAATAATTTAACTTCTGGATTTATCTCACGGTTAACCACTTCAGCGATGACCATTTAAACCCTGCACAGGCTGGGAACGGATACCCAATATAAAGCTTAAAACATTTAAATTGCTAAAATGCTTCTTAAATACACATTCGTATCTTTGTATTTAAGTTATTTTAACGAAACAAACTGGTTTATAGCTCATTAAAGGCAGTGGACAACTACGGTATTAAGGTAGAGACTATATTCATAAACCATAGAAATGTCACTGTAGAGAAAGCCATTCTTTGCATCGAACACATCTTATTGTGAGTTGTTTAATTTTATCGTGCATATGAACAATATGTATATATTAGCTGTGTAAGCAAGTTCTCCGTTTCAAGGAGAATAGCGAATAAGATTACGCGAATATAAATATTTGTAACAAAAGGCTTCACTTATCTTAAGAAAATGGTGTATTACGAAGTTGACTACAAAGTTGACTGATGATGAAAACAATCTGTTTTTGAAATCGATCTCCATTAGAAAGAAGAATTAACACCATTTTCTTAAGATAAGTGAAGCCTTTTGTTACAAACATTTATATTTGTGCAATATTCATTGCTTCACTGTAGTTAGCTTCATTTTCTACGTAATCACCAAATCAGATGTGTACCGGATAAACTGCGAAGGTGTGTGACAACTTTTACATTGGCAAAACTAAAAGGAATTTGAACATTGGGATTAAAAAGCATTTTAGGAACATCAGGAGCAAAGAAACAGATAAATCAGAGGTAGCGTACCATTTTTGCAATGATCATGATATAGAACGAGAAATCCACTTATTAAAAAGTGTTCAGGGTCCAATTGCATTAACCATGTGGGAAAAGATATTCATAAAGAAATATGAAGGAAAACTGTTTAATTTCGACACTATCTTTGAAGAGAACCCGAACTTCAAGTTTATCAAGATACTAAGAGAGATGCCCCTATCGCCTCCAAGGAGTTCACCAAACCAACATTCAATAATCGACCTTAGCTAAGGATGTTAGGAAGATCCTAACAAGATGTGTTTTAGGTAAACACTAGCAATATATGGAGCATTGAGTACTAGTTTGACTCAAAATTATATTAATTTTGTGCTTCATTGTAGCATAGTCTGTTTAACTGACACACAGTTTTTTTGAAAATACTTTTTTGGATCCAGGATATGTCAGAACATGTAGTTGCAGTAAAAATCTGGAGTCCAATACCTTCTCTACATACTGTGTATGTGAGCCGAGTTAGGGTATTTAATGTTACAATGGACAGCAGAATAGATTACCTTTCCAACATTAGCATGTATGGGAGAAGAATTTTCATAATCATAATCCTTTATTCACCATTAAGCTTACATGAAGCAATAGGTTTCGTCAGTTATAAAAAGTATTTACAGTGTATTTACAAGTACAGAAGGTTTACAAATTAATGCATATAAAATTCTAGGTGAAATCAGATTATTTGCATGGCTTAAGTTGGTAATTATCGTAAGTTAACTTTACTATAGTAATAATAAAATTAAACAATTAGGTACCTACTACTATAATTTACAATAGTTTTACATAAATTCACTAGCATGTATGTTATATTCTAAGTATTCTTGTACAGTTTAAAATGTTTTTGTTTAAACCAGTTTTTTAATACTATAAAAAATCTGTTTTGTGGCAGTTCTTTTATTTCCAGAGGAAGCTTATTGAATAATTTTAACTGTTGATAACAGTGGCTATTTATGGTCTTGCTCAATCGGTTGTGGGGTGTATCTAAATTATGTTTGCATCAAGTGTCACAACTGTGTACTGAGGAACGATTTATAAATAAGTTTTGATTTTCTTTAATGTGTATGATATTGGTGTATATATACATTGATGGTAAAGTCATTATATTATGGTCTATAAAGCTAGGCTTACATGTATCCTGTTGTCCTAATCCTAGAATTAGTCTGAGAGATTTCTTTTGCCATATGAATGATTTTTTTGAGGTAGCACAATTACCCCAAAGCCTAACCCCATACAGTATATGTGGATGAAAGAAGGCATAGTAAGATGTTATTAACATATCTCTACTAACACATTTCTTTAGTTTCCCTAGAAGATACCAGATTCTAGCAAGCTTTTTACAAAGGTAAGGTATGTGTGTTTCCCATGTTAGTCTGTTGTCTAAATGTAATCCTAAGAGATTTACTGAATTACTGTGGGTGTCATTATGTTGCAATGTAAATAATATATTTTCAGTTTTAGACATTTAGACTTAGATTGTTTAAGGTGAACCAGACTTTTGCACTTTCTAGGGATAGTTGCATTTGTTGCTTTACTTTATTGATATTATTACTTTTGCTCAGTAAGGTAGTATCATCTGCCTATAACATAGTAGTGCAATGTAAGTTATGGCTTAAGTCATTTATATAAATTAAAAATAAGAAAGGCCCCAGCACCGATCCTTGGGGTACTCCTGCTATCACTGGAGCTAGCTCCGAGTTTTTGTTGTTCACAACTACCATCTGCTGTCTTTGGCTAAGACAGGATGCTAGCAAATTTAATTCATGTCCATTTATTCCATTATAATTTAGCTTACTAATCAAAATATTATGTGAAATACAATCAAAAGCTTTGGTTAAATCTATCATGGTAGCAGCAGTTGTCTCTTTTTTTTTCAAAGTTATCTATAATTTCATTGATCACATATTCAACTGCTTTTTCAGTAGACAGTCCCTTTCTAAATCCGAGTTGTTTGGGGTATAATAGGTTGTTGGCTGTAAAATAGTTGGCTGAGAATACACGATTCTACCACTTTGCTTATTATGGGTACTATTGTTATAGGACGATAGTTTGATGGTGACGTATTATCACCTTTCTTAAACACAGGTATAACTTTTGAGATCTTTAGGCTGGTAGGAAATACTCCCTGTATGAGCATCAAGTTAATTAAATAAGATAACGGTAAAGCTATTACATCGATTATTTTATTTATTATGTGGTTGGAGAAGCCATAAATATCCTGGGTATGAGATATGTTTAATGCTTTGACTGCAGCGATAACTATTTCTGGAGAAACTTCATGCCAGTAAAAATTATGGATATTTGGGGAGCCCGAGTGTTCAAAGTTATGTAGCATATCTAGAAATGTACAATTATTTGTTATAAATGAATTTATTGGCTCGTAACATACATTTTTAGAAACATTAATAAAATATTTGTTAAATTCATTCGGTTGTATAGGTATGTTTTGTCTTTCAGTGGAGGTGTTCGTAATTTTTTTTATGATAGACCATGCTGTTTTACATTTGTTTTTTGCTGATAAGAGAAGATTATCATTGGCTCTAATTTTTGCCTTTTCTATGTTTTTCCTGTACAGTCTTCTGTAGTTTTTAAAGCTCACTCTATCTTATTTGTTGTTAAGTTTGAATTTATTGTACAATATCAGTAGCATATTCCGCATTTTAAGAAGTTCAGGAGTAAACCAGTTTAGTTTTCTAGCGCTTGTTTTTGTATGTTTTGGTTTTACTTTAATAGTTTTCCTAGGACATTCCATATTAAAGCAGGAGGTTATGACTTGATTAAAGTATGAAAATGCATTTTCTATATCCTCAATACTGTACATCGCTGCCCAGTCTATTTCCATTAATTTTCCTCTGAGAGAGTCTATTCTTTCTTCTGACACTATATGCTTAGTAAAACATGTTCCATGTGACATACCATTGTTTAGCCTATTTTTATTTATCTGAAACTCAACCCATATGCCGGCATGGTCTGATATTATATTTTGCTCCAGAAAGGAGCACTTATAAGATGTACTGTACAAATTAGTTACTATATTGTCAAGACATGATGCATTCTGAGTGGGCTAATTATGAACACAATATAAGTTGTGTGACCTTAGCATGTTTAAGAACTCAAATGAGTGTTGAGACGAGTCTAGTATATTAACATTGAACTCACCAGCCAATGCTATGTAACAGTCAAAATTAGACATTAAGTAACTAGCTAATTAATACAATTTTGAGTCGAACTAATACTCAATGCTCCATTTATTGCTAGTATTTACCTAGAACGCGTTTCGTTAGGATCTTCCTAACATCAGCTGTTGTCGACTAATGGATGCCGGTTCAGTGAACTCCTTGCACCTATCACCTCCGAGGAGTCCACTGAACCGGCATCCATTAGTCGACAACAGCTGATGATGTTAGGAAGATCCTAACGAAAAGCGCTCTAGGTAAATACTAGCAATAAATGGAGCATTGAGTATTAGTTCAACTCAAAATTGTATTAATTTTGTGCTTCATTGTATCATAGTCCTTAAACAACGGAATAACTAGCTAATGTTTCTAAATGGGGTGTAAATAGATTTACATTTGTACTTTGGGGTACAGTATACTGACACCACAATGAAGTTATAGTCGCACAGACGGATGGCTACAGTTTCACATAAGTTATTTATTAATATAATTGTTTTGTTTACAGGTTTCTTCGGTTGCTCAACTGTGTCTAGATCCCCATTATCGTACACTAGAAGGGTTCAGAGTTCTTGTTGAGAAGGAATGGTTGGGCTTTGGTCACAGATTTAGCCATCGCAGTAATCTGGCTGCCACTTCCCAGGCCAGTGGTTTTGCTCCAACGTTTCTTCAATTTCTCGACGTCATCCATCAGGTAACCTGACTTGAGTCACTTTATTCCCTGTCTATCTGGTACAATTTTGCAATGAGACTTCAGACTTAATACATAGCTCAGAACTATGCTGACAATGCAATATTAACTCACTTTAAGAAAACCACCCACTCCCCTCCAATCTAGCCTTTTGAATTTTGATTAAAAGGATAAGTTAATAATATGTTTTGTACATGTTAACAGATCCATCAACAGTTTCCCCTAGCATTTGAATTCAATGACTACTACCTGCGTTTCCTGGCATATCACTCAGTGTCCTGTAGATTTCGAACATTTCTTTTGGACTGTGAACTCGAGAGAGTGGAGTGTGGCATTGCAGCAGTAGAAGATAAACGAGGATCTTTGGCATCACATCACAAGAGTGTTGACACTGGCTCAGATGACGAAGGTGTCTATCCAGGTAAAGTTTAGTTTAATTTATTGAGATTTAACTGTATTGGAACACCACAGTGAAGCGAAATAATTATTAATTTATAGATGAGTCGTATTTATTACACATCTGCTTCACTTACGTACCTATTTTGAGGACATGTTTCGCAAATCATCGTTTGCATCTTCGGCTCTTATGCGACTAAAGCTTGATCCAGTGGTGTGGGTAATTCTGGAGTTGCTGCTGCCATCTATTGATTTAGTGATGAACTTAAATGTGGGATTCTCTTCTGGCGGGATTTTAAAGTTCATTAGTTGGTTTTTATGTTTTTCTATGTATATTCTCTCCCATATGACGAGTTCACTATGTTTTTGTACGTATTTTAGTAATTCGGTGCTATCTTCAATTTCATGATTTTCAGACCAGAAATGAGCTGCTATTGCGGACTTATCAATATTTTTGTATCTTAAGCAGGGGCGGCTGGTGGCTCTGAAAATTGGTGGTGCACAAAGTTATCCATGCAACATAATTTTTTAAAGTAACAAAATTTCTTTAAGCCTGTCACTACAGACTGCTCTACACACAAGTTAACGGTAATTCACAGCATATAACACAACATTCACATTTCACAAATACTCTAGAATATTTATCGTATACATCGTTGTTAAAGTTCCTGTTAAAACCTCTTGTTTTTGTTTTGACTATCTGTGTGATGTTTAGTTTCAGCGTGGGTCTTCCAAGTCGCTTAAGTTCAATTTTTCCTTCTAAGGTGAAGCAGTAATTATATGGGTGTACACAAGTTCCACGTTGGAACGCCAATTTGATGCAAATATGATTGGCGAGCAATGAGGTTTCTCTCAGGGTATGCGTGGATGGGTGTGAGAAGGAAATTTTACAACACCGGAATGCCTGTCTCCAAATTATTTATTCACTGCTTCTTTTCAAACCTCGAAATGGAAGTTGCCGACCGAGGGTTACCAATCTCGATTTAGAATTATTGAATGCTAATCGTTTATTACTCGATAAATTTTTATGACCCGACAAATATTCAAGACAGAACAAGTTGACCGCTCTAATAGGCTTCACGTCTCAGACTCCCCTCTTAGCTGCATGCCGAAGACTGTTTATAATGGCTTCCTAGCCGCGAACTGTCTCCATCGGCCTTATGCCGGAGAGTGCTCCCTAACCACAGCTGCGCGTGTATATATCCCTAACTTTCACTCTCCAAATTCCTTTTTCAAACAAAGTCCCTTTGTGGCTGTTTTGGTCGCCATTGTAAATGATCCAAAGAATTCCCTATTCATACATATCAAGTGACAATTCCTTTAGAAATCTTCTAAGGACACTGCTTCTTAAATGGCTTTGTTACAGACTTTCCCCAACTGAACTGGCCTTGCCCTTGGTCGTCACAAAGAACCAACATTCCTTTGACGTCTATCATGATTCTTTGCTTCTGGCAAACCATAATTTCGGTATCAAAGGTCATGTTTGAAAAAAATGTGCTAAAAGACACTTTATGGAATTCATTGTTTCTTCTTATAACACAAGTTACCTGTATTTATATAAATATTTCTGATGCACTACTCAAAACAGGCAGAGGTAACAAAACACGGCACAAACCATGTGGCTATGTACTCGTAGGTTACATTTAACATAGGCACAATAGATGCCGCTGCTGTGATGAAAGAATGACCAGGTTAGGCATCCACTATTCTCTGGCAGCTAGGTTAACCAACCACATGCAGCCATACGCCCCGTATCATCCCCCTACTTGCCTCGGCAAATCCTAGGTTCGTCCTGCCCTATACCTCCCTATTGTATGCCAGTGGTTTGCATCTGGGAGTGAACTACTTGGCACCTGCAAAAAATACAGCGTGCTCAGGTCCCCTGCACTAGATAAGGTCGAAATGAACTCCAAATGGAACATGCCATTACATTAAAGGGAGACCCAGCATTTTGGTTGTAGTGCAAACATGCTACCCCCTTCAGAAGCCGCCCCTGATCTTAAGTGCCTGAAGTATTCTTTCTTTCTAGTGCCTATGTTTCTTTTTGTCCTCCCTATGTAAATTTTTTCACAGTCTACACTTAATCTTGTAAATTCCTTACTTTTCCTCTGGTTTTATCTTATCAGTATTAATACTGTTAAGTAGGTTTTTAATGTTGTAATTGTTTTTTGGTGCCAATGTTATATTGTATTTCTTGAATATTTTTTTGAACTTTTTTGTGGCCCAGGGGTGGTAAGTAAATTTAGCAAATCTAATTTCTTGTTTTATTGGTGTGAGAGCTGTGATCTGTTTTAATCTCTTTTGAAGTTTGAACGATTTTAGCTTTTTATCTACAAGGTCTTTTCCATATCCATTTTTAATTGCAGTTTTTAAAATTTGATGGTATTCTTTTTGATATTCTTGCTGGCTGAGGGGTAGATTTACTAATCTGTGTGTGAGACTGTTGATGGTGGCATGTTTGTGTGGAATTGGGTTGAAACTATTTGCTTTGATGTAATTATCTGTGTGTGTTGCTTTTCTATGAATACCAAATTCTAGTTTTTCATTGCTTTTTGTGATTTTAAGGTCCAAAAAACGTAGAGTACAGTCCTCTCGATCACATAGAATATTTTGGAAGCATCTTGTCAGGACTCTAGTAGCAGAGTGCATGAGAGTGCAAAAGCTATGCTACATCAAGTGGGGGTCGTATTTCTCATGGCACAAGTTTGGAATAGCTGAATGGGTTTCTGCACTTCATGGAGAGAAGAGAACAGGAAGTTGGGAAAATCCCTGTGCAGTATTTAAGGCAAAAAAAAAAAAAAACAAACAAACAAACAAACAAAAAAAAAAAAACAATCCAATCTATTTTTGCAGGACTTGCTTCAAGAACAATTTATTTTTGCAGAACTTGCATTTTGAAGCCTCCCCAGCATCCAGATATATTACACAAATATAAATATTTGTTACAAAGGCTTCACTTATCTTAAGAAATTGGTGTTAATACTTCTTTCTAATGTTATGTTTTTCTTTCCGTTAAAAAGAAGTATTAACACCAGTTTCTTAAGATAAGTGAAGCCTTTGTAACAAATATTTATATTTGTGTAATATTTATTGCTTCACTGTAGCTAGCTTCATTTTATACGTAATCCAGATATATGTTTCAAAATACTGGATTAGCCTAAAAGAAATAGACAAATTTAGTGGTCCACCAAATGAAGAGTTTTAATGACATGATAAAATAATTTACATGAGTTGTAGGTTACACCTTGATATTTTTGTGGTACAACTACATATGTTCTATGTGTGATCCTTTGGATACATGGGCAATATCTAGTCTGTAGTCCAATTCTTCCCAAACACATGCCAAAGTGTGACTGTCAACCAATGCGTCATCTGTGATTCGTTCTTTCAGTTCTGTCTGACTCTCAGGGAGGGGAGGAACATACACCTTATCCTTGATGAAGTGCCACAGAAAGTAATCACACGGTGTGAGGTCTGGACTACTTGGTGGCCATTTTGTCATAGCCCTGTTCTCATCAGTTGAACGGCCAATCCACCTGCCAGGAAGAACTTATCGGAATGCCAGTGTGGTGGGGCTCCATCCTGCACAAATGGGAAATTGTCACAATCATGAAGTTGTGGCATCAACCAAATTGGCTACATGTCCAGATAGGTGATTCCAGTAACAGTTTTTTCTGGGAAAAAGTACAAACCATGTACCTGTTTTGGTGATACAGTGCAAAAAACATTAACTTTTGGGGGAGTCCCTAATGTGCTCCACAATTGTGTGAGGCTTTTCACTTCCCTATATATGCACGTTATGTTTGTTTATGACACCACTAATGTGAAAGGTAGATCCATCCCCAAATGTAAGCAGCTGACTGAAGTCATTCTTCACAAAGATTTTGTATGAAGATACAAAACTAAACGTTTTTGTTTGTCATTTTCGCTCAGACTTTGCAGTAATTGCAATCGATATGGATAGAGCTTGAGATGTTTGTGTAGAATGCTCCACACAGTTTTTTGATGGATATTAAGTTTCTTTCCTTGCACGTGTCGTGGATTTCTGCGAGCTGCTGTGCATTTGTAGCTAGCACAAATGCTCTCAACTGTTTCATTTTACACTGGAGGTCTTCCTGTGGATTTCTTATTACAGGGACTGCGTGTTTCTTCAAATTTATGCTCCCAGTCATAAATGGACTGCCATGTGGGTGGTTGTTTCCCATACAGTACACGCAAGATAAGAAGAGCACTGGATTTACAGGGTAGTGCGGGTAGAAGGGAAATTGCGAGAGCTAACGCTCTTTTGTTTCTGCAGTGTGGTCAAACTTGAAAAACACAGTTCAGCAAAATAGCGTGTAAGCTAAGCGAAGATATGCGCCGCAAGTGTGAGATTTGTGGACAAACAGTAATTTGAACTCGATCCGATAAGCTGTACATTTGTATACTTACTATTTGTGAAACACATAAAAACAGTAAACAAATATTATGACAGCCATAAATACTCATTCGCTTTGTGATTCTTCGATTTCTGAGTCCACTGCATCAGTTTCACTGCTAGTATCCTTTGATCTGTTGATAACTTCATCAATCACATTTTCTATTACAACATTATTTTTCCAATATTCCATTTCCAGTTTTTGGACCTTCTTGCAGTATCCTTCCCAATCCGTCGCAGTTACAGAAGAGAATGCTTCTATAGAAAGTTAATGCAGATTTGTGGCTGACATATCACCAGTAACGTTGTGTCCTCTGTAAACGTTCTTTATTTTTGCCCACGCCAGTTCAATTGCATTCAGAATACAGTTATACGGAGGTAAACGAATAATTGTGTGTCCCCTTTCGAGAACCATAACATCCACAACATAGGTAAGTCTTGCTCTTAGGTTTGTCGGCCTCTATTAAATACCGGTGTAGCTTTGGTAATGGAGGGAAATAGAGAGCTATGTAGAAATATACAAAGGGCTCAGAGCAAGAGAAAAAGAAAGATGAGCAAGATATAAGGAAAAGGAGGAAGGAAAGGACTGAAGGGAAAAGAAGAAAGAAAGAAAACATCACTATTAGTTATTATCATACACAGATCACAGCCTGACCTGCTCTTTCCTGTGTTTTTGGAGATTCATTGGGATGAGATGCACAAAACAATTGAATACGCCTGACAGTGCTGACGCTTTTTCCTGTGTAAGCAGCAGCTCGTTCTATTGATTTGCTGAGTAGAAACATAAACTGGTTGCTATCCTTTTCTATATCCAGCTTTCTGTAACTTTCGCTATTATTTTGCGGCCATCACTATGCACAGCTGTATGTGCATGTTTCCGAGTCGGAGTTCGTTGCTCGGAAGGTACATATGATGAGTTTGGTGTGCCCTCAGCCATAATTACAAACTGGTTAAGCTGTAGTAATTAACCTCAAACTTGCACAAAACGAATGCACACGAAAACAAAGAGCGTGCGTAAAAGCTTAGCATATTAGTCACTAGATGTCAGAGTGTATTAGTGTAGTGTACTAGTATAGCGCATTTCATGTTTCTAAGTTGGCATCTGTGCTTAAGGATTTAGCCGAGAACTACCGAGTGAGGACTTAGGAGATGAACGCTCAAGTTAAATTGCGCATACTGTACTTAGTCCTATAATGACATTGCACTACATTAACTGAATTTGTCTTAGCATATTCCACAACACACAGAACGTCTTCTCAACTTGACTTGCCATATTCCTCTAAACGATGGCAAGGCCACCTGTGTCACACATACGTCACTGAAATAAAATACAAAATGTCAGGCACAAAACTTAAACTATGTATGCAGTAATACATGTGAAATGTTTTTCCTGAAATAAATACATAACATTTTCTACACAGTATAGCTTGTCTATTTCTTTTAGGCTAACTCTGTATATCATACAAAAGAACAATTTTTGGGAAAGATTTGACACTTGAACATTAGAATATGTTATTGATATACTTCCCTGTGCAAATAATACTGGGATAAAAGAATCGGTTTCAAAATTGTATATAAATATTAGCTACCCTGCCCTACCTTGGTGTAACCTCACATTTCTATCAAAATTATGAATTATTATTTATTATTACCATTGGTTTTTTTAAATATAAACAATACATATATTTATATGATAGTATTTAGTTCCTAAACAGCTCCTGGTTTATTTGTAAACACACGGCATCAGAGGAACTGTAAACAACTGGTTTGCCTCATATTTAAAAGACAGGAAACAGATAGTGGAATTACAATTTTTAGATGCAAAGACTAATACACTTTATGATGAATATTCTGAAATGAAAATTATGAAATGTGGGGTCCCTCAGGGTTCTATTTTGGGCCCCCTTCTATCTCTAGTTTATATTAATGATATAACCCATAATGTAGATAAGGAAAATATTAAACTTACTATTTTTGCAGATGACACAAGCATACTCATCACTGGTAATGATAAAGGTCATTTACTTCAAAATGTAGATGAAATTAATGAAACTATTATGCCATGGCTTGATCAAAACAGACTAAAAACAAAGATAAAACAGTAGCAATAGGTTTTCGGCATAAAGTAAATAGAAGTATTACCTTCCCTGACCTTAATTTGGATGGCATCAACATTTCATATGTAAAAGATACAAAAATTTTAGGTTTATGGTTAAATCAAAACTTGGATTGGACTGTATATATAGAAGATTTGAAAAGCAGTGCTATGCTTTAGAAACATTAAAAATGATAGCAGATGTAAAGACAGTCCGAATGGCATATTTTGCATATTTTCATTCCCTTATGAATTGTGGTATCATCTTTTGGGGTAATTCAGATATGTCAGAAAAGGTTTTTCGAATGCAAAAAAGAGCCATAAGAATAATAGTGAACCAACCTGCACATGTGAACTGTAGAGTGTATTGTAAGGAACTGAAAATTATAACCCTGCCATGTTTATACATGTACAAAGTTCTTTTACATGTAAAAGCTAGTTTAAGTTGCTTTAAAACATATGCAGTGACACACCAGCATGTTACAAGAAACAGTTCAAACCTACTAGCACATTATACAAACATTCCTTCACTTATAGTGGTACCCAACTGTACAATAAGTTACCTCTTTATTTAAAACAGATTGACAACCAAAAGATTTTTAAATTGAAACTAAATAAATTTTTAAGTGAAGCATGTTTTTATTCTATTCAAGAGTATTTAGAAAGTTAAGTTATATTATTATATTTTGGCATTTAGTCTTATACATTTTTGTGTGTGGGGAGGGTGGGGGTGTGTGTCCACAATCATGTATGGAGATTTATAGGACGAATAAATGGATTGATTGATTGATTGATTGTGTATGTACGAACTGTGTGAAGTAAAATGGAAAAATGCTAGTTATGCTGATTTTGCAGCAGCATTTTATGCAAATTAACAAATCTTCTCTTGGAAGACAAAATGGTGGAATTCAACAAAAACCAAGGTATAACATGTTCTTTTTAATACACTTGAGCATGATAGTGTACTTCCAGTTGTATTTTGCAGAGTTAAATATTTTTATAAAATTACCTTCTGCTCAGAGTCCATAAAACATGTCCACTTGGGGAGGATTAAGCTGAGAATCAACTACTATTGTTTTCTCTTCATTTACAAGTGACCTTTTGACTTTAAATCACTTTAATATTTTTAGTACAACTGATGTTACACGTTTTTCAAAGCTTTTGTCATCCTTTCCTGCAATTAAAATGCTTGTATCATTTTGCAAAAAACATGATTTTGGCATCCAAGTTGTTCTTAAGACACAGTAGTAGATCATTTATATACAATAACAGCAGGGAGCCTAGAATAGATCCTTGGAACTCCTGATACTACAGGTCTTTTTTGTAATAGCTCCTAATTGATTTCTTTGTGGCCTTTCTTGTGGAACTCCTAATACTACAGGTCTTTTTTGTAATAGCTCCTAATTGATTTCTTTGTGGCCTTTCTTGTGGAACTCCTGATACTACAAGTCTTTTTTGTAATAGCTCCTAATTGATTTCTTTGTGGCCTTTCTTGTGGAACTCCTGATACTACAGGTCTTTTTTGTAATAGCTCCTAATTGATTTCTTTTTGGCCTTTCTCTGTAAAATTGATCTCAACTACATAGGTGGTCTGAGAAGTTTCCGACCTAATAAAGATACAAGACATTTTTTCAGTTGTTTTTCTGCCCCTTCAACATTGTCTCCTAGTAACTCTATACACTTCTCCCAGCGATACTCCCATCTCTGTAACCCATCCAAATAGTACTCAGCATTTTTCTCTGTAAAATAATTGTTCACGAAGGTGATTGCCTCATCATTTGACAAAAATCTCTGTCCTCTGAGCGCAATTTTCAGATGAGGGAACAAAAAGAAGTCGCTTGCGGCTAGATCTGGTGAGAAAGGCAAATGGTCAAGCAGTTCAAACCGTAATTCATGGATTTTCGCCATTGCAACCGCTGAGGTGTGAGATTGTACGTTGTCTTGGTGAAACAAGATTTTCTTTTTCTGCAAATGTGGCCGTTTTTCTGCAAGTTCTGCCTTCAGCTTGCCAAATAATGATGCATAGTATGTTTCTGTAATGGTTTTCACTTTTTGAAGATAATTGATTAAAGTAACTCCATGACTATCCCAAAAAACATTTGCCATCATTTTGTTGTTGACTAATGGCAGTAGGTACAATACAATGTTTATTAGCCACAGGAATTCATACAGAATTATAGGCATTGTCAATATAGTTACAGTATTTAACAACATTTACAGTTCATCAATGAGGTATTTACAATCTTAAGTTTCAAATAATTTACACAACTACACTTAATTTTAATGCTTTGGCCAGCTAAAATTCTTCATTGGTGAGTCTTCCAATCTCGGACACATGAAACAAGAATAGAAATAGAATACATTAGTATAATTATGCACAACAAACTAATTTATGCTTTACCTGATTTGTATTCTAGGTATTCATTTACTGAGTAAAACTTATTTTTTTTTAAAGAAATTGTGAAGCTCTGTCTTAAACTTTTTTATAGAGGTTATGTTTTTTAATTGATTTGGCAAGTGGTTGTATAGCTTTAAACCCATGTATCTGACGGAAGTCTCAAATAGTTTTGTTTTATGAATATAGGTGTGTAATTTGTTTTTATTACGTGTGTTATGGGTGTGTATTTTAGCATTTGTGACATAGTTCGCAGTATTAGTCTTCATGTAGATCAGTAACTGTTTCATATATAAACTTGGTAGGGTCAAGATATTCAAATCTCTGAAGTGATTTCTGCAGCTTTCCATTTTTGGAATACCAATCATAATTCGTAATGCTTTCTTTTGTAGCTTAAATATCAACTTACTATTTGTGGTATTTCCCCACAATGGTAGTCCATATGATATTAGTGAATGAAAGTAAGCAAAGTAACAGGTTCTGAGTGTAATAAATTCTACTCGAGACTTCAGCTGATGTAAAACAAAACAAACACGGCTCAGCTTCTCTGCTAACTTTTCTATATGTTTGTCCCAACTTAAATTTTTGTCTACCCATAGTCCTAAGAATTTAGTTTGCTGTTCAAAATTTATCAATCCGGAGCCAATTCTGATGCAAGGGTTTTCCATTTTCCTACAAGCCTTATGCTGAAAATTTAGTGCTATTGTTTTTCCTTCATTTACAAGCAACTTATTGACTTTAAACCAATTTAAAACATTTACTATAGCTGGTGTTATATTTTGCTGAAGGCTATCATCATCCTTTCCTGCAATGAAGATACTTGTATCATCTGCAAAGAGTGTGATTTTAGCATCTAAGTTGTTCATTGGACATAATGGGAGGTCATTTATATACAGTATATATAGTTGATTTGCATCATTTTCCCCCTGGTTTCCCAATATAAAGCCTGTAGGTTCTCACTTTTGAGACCATTACATTTTTCCAAATGGTGTTTGTTCATGATGACATCCTCTTTACAGATAGTGCACTTGGGTGTAGGTATGCAGTGTATTTTATAAAGTTGTTCTGCAAGACAATCATGACCAGTTTCCTTTCTAAATAGGGCCACTACAGTTTTTCTTGGCAATTTTTGTATGTCAGTTTTGTCTCCAATGTTCTTATAATCCTTATCTTTCAGTTTATCTTCTTCATCAAGTCTCTGCTGTCTTTTAAAATGTAGCTTAATGTTGTTTAATTTTTTTATTAATTTCAGTTTGTCTTACAGGTTTTATATTTTGAATTGCACCTTTTTTTGCTAGTTGGTCAGCATGTTCATTACCTAAAAGTCTAACATGGGCTGGGATCCATTGCAGGGTGACATGATTTCTTGATTCAACAGCTTTAATTAAACTTATTTCTTTGATGTTTATTGTTGTTTTGTTTTTATAATTTACAATCTCATCTATGGCCAATTTTGAATCTTTTAATATAACTATGTTTTGCTTTATGTATGGTCTGTACAGGACATTCTGCAGTGCTGCTTTTATGGCTGTTTTTTGTAATTGTACATCCTCCAACGTTAAGTCATATCGGACGGTGAATGAAATGGGTGAAATGATGCTCAAATGTGTCTGGGGTCCATGGAGCTTTGAGCTACCCAACACTCGTCTTTTTGGATATATGGCTGTTCTCCATCATAATGGTTTGAAGTTTCGTCTAGTGTTAGATACTGTGCAAAATGTCTGCAGTATACTCCTGCACCAGCATCTTGTTTGTTAATAAAGGATCCATCTGTATATATTCGGAGCCATTCTTTTTCTGGATATCTTTCATTTTCTGTGACTATTGTTATTGCTCTCATTTCATTTGGTAAATTGTTTTGCTTATGTATTGTATGTAACAGGTCATTCTTATACTGTATATCAATATATTCTGTTGGGCTCGTTTCCTCTACTGTTATATTTGTTGCTATTATGTTCTTGTGTTTTGATTTATTGATGTATGTTCCAAAGCTTGTTTGGGTGTTTAGATTGCTTATATTATCTGCTGTGTGATACCACTTGTGTCTATTTCTGTTAACGAGCAGTTTTTGTGCTAGGGTAATTGCCTTTAGTTCATGTTCCAGTTCTATGGCCATATTTTTTGTAAAGCTCTGTAGTATGGCAATTGGTGTTGTTTTCACAGCTCCTGTTATTATTCTTAGTGAATTGTTTTGTGAAGTTTCTATTTTCCTTTTGAGTTTCTTGTTTACTGTTGCCAGCAGTTCTCCTCCAAATAGTAGGTTGGGTTTTATGTATGTTTTATGTGTGTTATTAAGGAGGTCCGTATTTCCACCCCATTTTTTTCCTGCTAGGCGTTTTAAGATGATGTTCTTTTTTGTTGATCTTATTTGTTACATTGTTTACATGTTCTTTCATTGTTAGTTTCCGGTCTAATTCTATTCCTAGATATGCTGTTGTAGATGCTTCTTGTAAATGTTTGTTATTAATTTGCAGACGTATATTTTCTGTTTTGTGTTGCATTGTGAACAGTTGATATTGGGTTTTTTCTGTGTTTATCTCCATATTGTTATAGTTAGTCCATTGTTCTAATATTATAATTGCATTCTCCATTGTTGTTTGTAACTTTTTATAATGTTTCCCAGAACTTATATTCTTTTCCGAGGTCCGTATTACTAGAGCTGGTATTGTTTTCCGGGCTGTTGTGCCGTGGTCTGCTGGAGAACAAAGTTCCAGACGTTTCGTCCATGACTGCGATGGACATCTTCAGTGGTAGCGCGGTCGAAGTCTTCTGGGTGAAGGTATCGCTGCGTTTGATCCGATGACTGTAGTTACTGCGGTATTTATGCTATGATCACTCCTCTCTGATTGGGTCGGTGGGTGCGTGGCTAGTGGTGGACTGGGTGTGGCTAATGTGCTACTCTCTTCTGATTGGCTTGCTCTGTTTTTTGTAGTTAGATGACTATTTCTGTCCAGGATTACTGGATGCCAGTTGCTGTTGAGTTTAAGTAGCTCTTCTTTCTTGTTGAAGTTGTTGGGATGTTTGAAAATTTCTATAGCTTCCCGCTGAAGGCGGGCATAGTAATGTGTTGTCGTGGAAATGATGTTAGTGTCATTAAAATTAATTCTATGTTCTCCTTCCTCTTCTATGGCGTGCTGAGCAATGGCGGATTTATCTGTCTACCCAAGACGGCAGCTTCTGATGTGCTCTTTGAGTCTAGTCTTGACACTGCGTTTTGTAGTTCCGATATATACCTTCCCACATGAGCAAGGGATGCGGTATACTCCAGCTGATGATAGAGGTTCACGTTGATCTTTTGTTGAACGTAATAAATTTTGAATTTTGTTAGTAGGCCTAAAGATGGTCGCAATGTTATGACGTCGTAATAAGTGGTCTATCCGATCTGATAGGAGTGATCATAGCATAAATACCGCAGTAACTACAGTCATCGGATCAAACGCAGCGATACCTTCACCCAGAAGACTTCGACCGCGCTACCACTGAAGATGTCCATCGCAGTCACGGACGAAACATCTGGAACTTTATTCTCCAGCAGACCACGGCACAACGGCCCGGAAAACAATACCAGCTCTATTGACTCCGGCCGTGAAAGCCTTCGTTCTCCGTATTACTAGTTCATCGGCATACATTCCCACTTGTATGTTATCTAGTTTTTTTCAGTGCATCTGCTAGGTTGTTTATAAATATATTAAAGAGAATAGCACTTGTAACAGACCCTTGCCATCATTTTCCCAGCCAAAAAAAAAAAAAAAAATTTTGCTTCTTTTGGAGCCGGTTCCCTCTTTGCAGTCCACTGTTTGGACTGTATTTTTGTTTCTGGCATATAATGGTGTATCCAGTAATTAACCAGCACCAAAACTCGTATTTATTGCATCTAAACTGTGCCAACAGAGTGTTGGAAATGTTCATTGGAACACATTTTTGGTCTAATTTGAGCAAACGCGGCACCCAATGCACTGACAGCTTTCTCATGTCTAAATGTTGATTTAATATGTGACAAACACATTCTTTTGACATGTTCATAGCCTCTGCTATCTCTCTCACTTTAATTCGGCGGTCGTCTAACACCATTTGGTAAACTTTAGCGACGTTTTCATCAGTAGTTGCAGTTTTTGGACATCCCGAATGTTCTTCTCCCAAGCTCTTACAGCCACGTTTAAATTCAGCTGCCAAAAATTTCACTGTGGTAAATGATGGTGCAGAGTCCCCATACACAGAATCCAACTCATCTTTGATTTGCATAGGCATATTGCCTTTCAAAAATAAATATTTAATGACAGCTCGATACTCCATTTTGTTCATTTTCATAAATATACATCAACTCACTCAAACGACTGTTACATAACAATTGAGCATCCAAAATGGCTGAAACTTTGGTGAGTAACTGTCAACAGATGCACAACAAAATTCACTAGATTTTATTTACGAGTGCTGCCATTTTCATGTTGAGGTCGGAAACTTTTCAGACCACCCTCATACCTGTTCTCTCATTTCCAGGTATGACTTAAACCAATTAAAGGCATCCCTCTTACACCATATTTATGCTGCTTATTTAGCAAAATATCATTATCCACCATGTCGAAAGCTTTGAATAGATTCATGAATACTCCCATTCCAACTTCTCTTTAGTCCAGCATGTCATCATCTATACCTTCAACACAATTTGTTACTGTCACACTCTTTCTTTGGAATCCATATTCACTATTACTATTAATGTTATCTCACACTGAAAGATCAGCTATTTATCAGATAAATTGTGGAAGTGTAATATATTGTAAATAGTAGGTTGTATAAATAAATTATATTCTTCACATTTAAGTTTGAATTTATGAGTCACTATGTTTACACTCAGTCTTCACTTACTTGTTGTATAATTGAAACGTTTTCAAGATCATTCGATCTCATCATCAGCTGATTGGTGACTAAATGAACCTCCCTCTTCTTCCACTGCTACGGAGCTCCGATCACTCTGCCATCTGGTGTTAGTGGCACTAAGTTTTAATACTTCATTTAATGCCGGGATTTCAAAATTTATAACTTTATCACGGTTTTTGTTTATGAAATTTTTTTCCCAAATATCCAATTCTATGGGTGTACTTAAAGATTTTAACAGTTTAATGTTGTGGCCAATGTTGTGGTTTTCTGTCCAAAAATGGTGTGAAACTGCAGATTTTTCTGTTTGTTTCAACTTAATGTTCCTCTGGTGTTCTTTTTGCCTGGTTAACATGTTTCTCTTAGTTTTTCCTATGTAGCTTTTTTCACAGGTTTCACAATTAATCTGATAAATTCCTGATTTCAAATTGTTGGGGATTGTATTTTTCAGTGGTTTATTTAGTAGGTTCCTCAGACTGAATTTGTTTTGGGGTGCTAGTTTTAAGTTTAGTCTTTTGAAGATTCGTTCAAATTTTCTAAAAGCCCATGGATGGTAGGTGAATTTTCTATATTGCCAATTTGTGTTATTAAGTGGTGTGAGAGTGGTATTTTTTGATCTTATCTTCAGTTTTTCTTTCCTCTTCATCATATTCCTTATGATGGATGGGTTGAATCCATTTAATACCGCTATGTCTTTTATGTGTTGTTGTTCTTTCAAAAATTCATCCTTACTCAGTGGGACGTTGTATAGCCGGTGAATTAGACTTCTAAAGGCAGCTAGTTGATGTGAAACTGGGTTGTATTCATTTTTCTTTATGTAATTATCTATGTGTGTGGGCTTCCTGTATATTCCAAAATCTACACCATGATGATTTCTAGTTATCTTGAGGTCCAGAAAGGGTAGGGTGTTGTCTCTTTCTACTTCCATAGTAAATTGGATGTGATTATCTTGCAGGTTTAGTAATTTTAGAGAATCTTCTCTAAGTTTTTCCGGAATGATAGCAAAAATATCATCAACATATCTCTGCCAAAATGTATAAATCTGTGGGAAGGCCTTTACTATGTGTGTTTCAAAATAGCTCATGTATAGGTCTGCTAAAATAGGCGAAAGTGGGCACTTTTTACAAGCATTCCAGTAGAAGAAATATCTACATTCCTCAAAAAATGGCTAACCCAGACTACAACGGACCCCAGAGAAATAGATGATATTATCAATCTTACAGATTTATGCATAAGGAATAATTACTTCATGTTTAACCAAAAATTCTACAGACAATCAAAAGGTTTAGCAATGGGGAGCCCATTTTCGCCTATTTTAGCAGACCTATACATGAGCTATTTTGAAACACACATAGTAAAGGCCTTCCCACAGATTTATACATTTTGGCAGAGATATGTTGATGATATTTTTGCTATCATTCCGGAAAAACTTAGAGAAGATTCTCTAAAATTACTAAACCTGCAAGATAATCACATCCAATTTACTATGGAAGTAGAAAGAGACAACACCCTACCCTTTCTGGACCTCAAGATAACTAGAAATCATCATGGTGTAGATTTTGGAATATACAGGAAGCCCACACACATAGATAATTACATAAAGAAAAATGAATACAACCCAGTTTCACATCAACTAGCTGCCTTTAGAAGTCTAATTCACCGGCTATACAACGTCCCACTGAGTAAGGATGAATTTTTGAAAGAACAACAACACATAAAAGACATAGCGGTATTAAATGGATTCAACCCATCCATCATAAGGAATATGATGAAGAGGAAAGAAAAACTGAAGATAAGATCAAAAAATACCACTCTCACACCACTTAATAACACAAATTGGCAATATAGAAAATTCACCTACCATCCATGGGCTTTTAGAAAATTTGAACGAATCTTCAAAAGACTAAACTTAAAACTAGCACCCCAAAACAAATTCAGTCTGAGGAACCTACTAAATAAACCACTGAAAAATACAATCCCCAACAATTTGAAATCAGGAATTTATCAGATTAATTGTGAAACCTGTGAAAAAAGCTACATAGGAAAAACTAAGAGAAACATGTTAACCAGGCAAAAAGAACACCAGAGGAACATTAAGTTGAAACAAACAGAAAAATCTGCAGTTTCACACCATTTTTGGACAGAAAACCACAACATTGGCCACAACATTAAACTGTTAAAATCTTTAAGTACACCCATAGAATTGGATATTTGGGAAAAAAATTTCATAAACAAAAACCGTGATAAAGTTATAAATTTTGAAATCCCGGCATTAAATGAAGTATTAAAACTTAGTGCCACTAACACCAGATGGCAGAGTGATCGGAGCTCCGTAGCAGTGGAAGAAGAGGGAGGTTCATTTAGTCACCAATCAGCTGATGATGAGATCGAATGATCTTGAAAACGTTTCAATTATACAACAACAAGTAAGTGAAGACTGAGTGTAAACATAGTGACTCATAAATTCAAACTTAAATATGAAGAATACTTCACTGTTAATAATGCTTCTGCTTTTAATATTTATAATATTTAAAATTATATTCTATTTGTACAAATTTATGCAGTGAAAAATTATAGGACTTTAAGATACAAACTGTTCTATTTCAGATTGGACAAAAAATAAGAACATTTAACTGATTTTATAAAATCATTAATAATTGTTATACGATTCAATTACCGTAGAAGAAAACAATTTTCATAAAATTATCTCTTAAATGTGTATTGGTTTTTAGTTAAAATTTGGGTGAAGTTTACATTATTTTGCAAAGAATACAAGTTCTGTGCCATATAACTGAAAAATACTAATTCGGGATTCAGTGAACTGTGATTTTTTTTAAAGCTCATAACAATAATTATGCAAATGTTTAAAACTTTTCCCCCTTCATTTTTAAGTATGGAACATTTCATGCACATTATTCTTTCTAATATCAGTTGGAGCATGGATCACAAGTTGCTCTTTATAAAGATCTAGAAATGTATCGAGGTTTATATTCAGTTGAGAGAAATTATGACTGGAGTTTAAATAATGTATTCACTGCTCTGTTACAGGTGGTCGTCTCGCTGGAAGCAACTCTGGTCCCAACTTGGGCCAATCCGTCTTCGATTACATAGAGAAACAGCATGCTAGGTCACCACTGTTCTACAACTTCATGTATACCCCTGACTCAGAACATCCGGTAAATATCACAGCTTAGTGACCTTTCAACTGTTTGCTCTTGACCAAATTTCTGTATTAGAAGAAATCTTGTGTGTTGTACTTGCCTAGCTTTCCCTACTCTTAAACACTTATTGCTCTATCTACTTCATGTTCATTGTGATGAACATTGTTATTTTAGGTACAAGGGAATATGGGTCAGTAGACTCTAAGTGATGGTCAGACATCTTAAAAACTCCTGTGATTTGGAAAGCCTGTAATTATAATGTATAATAGTAATGATCAGATGCTCTTGTAAAGAGCACATTTGGCCACATTTGTCTCTCAGTGACTTTTCCATTAAGAAATAAAGCAAATGTGGAGATCATGTTGTTTTAGGACAAATCATTTTTTATGGAAGATATGGTCTTGTATTGTCCAGGTCTGATATCTGGAGGTGCACAGGAAAGTAGACCACTTCTGTCCAGGTCCTTTACGGTTTGTAGGTGGTTATTTTTTTTTCTCTACTATTAGTGGAAGTAATGTAGTTCACCAAAAAATTTGCAAATCTCACAGCAACTACATGTTTTGGGCCCCTAATCTAAAAAAAAGCATTTTTAGAAAAAGGTCTGTTCATGGGCATGTCAACAGCCTAAATCATAAATGAAAAGTCAGTTAAATACCAAACTTGGTAAAACAGAATAGAAAAAATTGAAATTACTGACGGTGGAGCAAATATAGTTCAATTAATTATAATAAATAGTGACTAGACTTCACTTATATTTGATATGAACAAAAGGCAATCCATTACCTAGTAGCAGTAGTGATAACAGTAACAAAGAAGGTGGCAAATGATGGATTTGTGAAACTAGCCCTGTTATGATATACATTAATATCAAAGATAAGTGAATATTTCCAAGAAGGTCCCCCCCCCCCCCTATTCCAGACTGCCCTTTAGATGGAACATTTTTAGAAAACTTTGATTTTCTAAAGAAATTTCTCTTAACCCTTCACGAGTTGAGGATTGCTTGAAGTCGGCTCTTTTTGCTCAAATAATTCAGATATAGTTTCAGTAGATGGCAGGAAATGTTCTTTCAGACATTTGTGGTCAGTAAATCCCCAAACTTGTTGTGTCAGGAATTCCTTTCGTTCTCTTCACTGAAGCAATAAACAGCGCAGCAAAAAAAAAAAAAAAAAAAAAAAATTATAAATAGAAGTATTTATAAACAGTGGAGCTTCATCAGCAAAACCTTTTTAAACCACTTTTTGAACTATAAAAACACTTAAGCTCCACTTATATTTAAAATTAGGACATGTTTCAAGGACCCCGCGTCCTCATCATCAGCTGATGTTCGACTAGTTCTTCAGGTGACCGCCTCTCCTGGCGCTGTTCAATGAGTTGAATGATGTCATCTACTAATGGTATTTCAAAGTTCATAGTTCTTTTTTTATTCTTAAAAATGTATATATTTTCCAAACTGTTAATTCCCAATACTTTTTTGCCGGTACCAAAAGTTTTATGTCTTTGGAAAGATTATGATTTTTTGACCAGAAATGATGAGCTATGGCTGATTTATCTGTCTGTTAATAAATCAGCCATAGCTCATAATTTCTGGTCAGAAAATCATATTTCCAATGACATAAAACTTTTGGTACTGGCAAAAAAGTTTGGGAAAATATACACATTTTTAAGAATAAAAAGAGAGCCATGAACTTTGAAATACTGATAGTAGACGATGTCATTCAACTCATAGAACAGCATCAGGAGAGGGAGGCGGTCACCTGAAGAACTAGTTGAACATCAGCTGATGATGAGGACGTGGGGTCCTTGAAACATGTCCTAATTTTAAATGTAAGTGGAGCTAAAGTGTTTTTATAGTTCGAAAAGTGGTTTAATAAGGTTTTATAAACAGTGCAATGTTTGCAACTATACTGGTTGCCAAACTAGAATGAGATTGACAGTTAGTAAGCACATGGAAGAACGCTTGGAGGAGTTAAATCAACATCTACATGCAGACCATTATTTAAAAAATTTAAAATCTTACCTCTCCCATGTATTTTCATTTTTGAAATTTTAAAATTTACAAAGACAAATTTAATGAAAGGAAATGGCCACGGTACCTTTAATGACACAGTTCATAATCATAATACTAGACAGATAATGGATATTCATGTGAATAGAAGTAACACAAGAGCTCATCAAAACAGTGTAATAAACCTAGGAATCTCTTTTTTTAATAAACTGCCTATAGCCAATAAAACCACTTGCAATTTTTCAGCATTTAAAAAGTCAGTTTTGGCATACTTGCTGGATCATTGTTTTTATTCTGTTAGTGAATTTATGGAAAGTTTATAATATTGTTACATTTCTGAATTAACCCTTTCACTGATATGGATGTCATATGACGTCCAAGTTAAAATGCCCCAAACCGATATGGATGTGTATAGATGTCCTGCGCATACATGCATTTAATGCTCGTTTAATGCCAATTATTTTAATCTTCCTATTTTACAATAAATTTAAATTAGTTCTATAAGGGATGTAAACGTACCCTTAAAGGTTTCTTTTTGAATTGGATACCTCTAAACCTGGATAAACACCCAAGGGCACATCTGCAGATTCACACCAAATAATATTGGTTTCCTTGCAAACTTCTTTTTTGCAAAACACTACATATTTTCGAAATGGTTACAACTTTTTTGGTTGTGGGTGTTATCCTTTTAGGAAAGTTTTCTCAAGTATGAGGGGTTATGTTTTGGTGAATTACTTACCCCCCAGTATAAAGAGACGTCTGAGTATTATAGTACTCAATTAGGTTACAAACTCTTTATACGCGCAAGTACAGGTGAATGCCTTGCATGAATTTACAGCTCTGAAAATTACTAAATAATTGTGCATGGTTACATCCAGTGGTATAAAAATACTTTTTTTACCATTTAACTATTTTTCGTAAAGAGGAATAGCTAGTAATAGCTGATCCTCATCGCCCATATTTGACCCGCCACTTCCCCCAAACAATGTAGTAGCTAACATGCCATCTGTAGACCAGTACACATCACTGCTACCTATATCCTAAACATCTTCAGAATCGCACAACAAATATTTCAAATTTTCTACAGTAATATCAGAAGCCTGTATACATCATACGCAAGGTAATTTATTTGCTACATTACAGGGATAAGCCATGGTTAACATTGAAATTTAACAATTTCAAATGTGCCATTCATTTAGCTCTTGATAGCTATAAGAAATCACTCTGAACACAGAGAGAGTATAAATAACTAAAATATTGAGCGAAAACAGCTGCATAAGGCTACCAGAAACCTTGGTTGAGAAACACTGTAATAACAGATGCTGACAGAGTTTTCTTTCCAGCGTGTTAGTGTAACGCAACATATACTCCTATGATTATCGCTTGGTATAGCATAAATAAACTAAAATCTAAAACCTTGAACCGGAGAAGTCGCTTGCATAGCTATACATACATACATTCGTTCGTATATAGACAAAACAAAATGATTCAAATATCAGGCGCACTCGGCGCAAAGAATGGCTTTTGCTACAGTGAAACAAAGTAGTGAAATTTCAACGATTTGTTAATGTAGTCTCTACTTTTTTTTTTACTGTAGATGTATACTGCCCTTAATGGGTCTTAAACCAGTTTTTGTTTCGTTTAAATAACTTGATAAATACGGAAGATACGGAATTGTATTTATGATGCATTTTTACAGCATTTAACAATTTAAATGTCTTGTTCTGTTTATTGGTTATCCTTTTCCGGCCCCTGAAGGGTTTAAGTGGCCATCGGCGAAGTGGTTAATTGTGTATATTATAAAATTCGTGAGATATCTTTATAAAACATTATTTTGTACAAACACTGACTTGTCCTCATTGGATGTGACTTGTTAATTTACAAGTATAGTTAATTGCACTGTAAATTCACAATTTGACGTGTCTTATATCATAGTACTCATGTACAGTGTATGATTTACAAGATGAATAAATTATCTATCTATCTTTAAATAAATAGGAGGGGATTAGTACAGCATAATGGTTGTCATAGTAACAATTAGAGGGACCAATTAGAGTCGAGACCTTTTCATGACGTTAGACGCTAAACCTTGGTTCCCAATATTCTAGCACGTGCTTAGCATGACCACGGTATTTGTTTCTCCTCTGATAACGCTGCATAAACAGAATGCCTTCACCTTTTATGTTGCTGTTCTTATGTTTTATACAACAGATAGAGATCCTGTACTAGCAAGTTCCTTTGCATTTTATTTGTGGCAATTTCCCTTGGTTTACATGTATCTGAGTCCATGTATCTGTGCATGTGTTGTGATCATTTGCAATTGTGTTTTAATGAATGTTTAATTATGTCTAAAAATAGTGACAAGCGGAAACTTGAACGTGCTCGGGAACCAAATAAAACTGTATTTGGTAAAGGTATTCCAATGAAAGGACAGGCATGGAAAATAATATGCTCTGTGAGAGAATACTTTGAAGAGAAGAAATTGAACGATGATCTTTACATTGACATGTTCTTGCATGTTCTAGCGTTTGCATTTAGATCCATGTCTTTACTATTGTCTTTGTGTGTAGTATTATAAATAATAATAACAACAATGACAACGATGATGATGATGATAATAATAATAATAATAATAATAATAATAATAATAATAATAATAATAATAATAATAATTAATAAATACCCATTGTAGTCCTACTGAATCACCTTTGCATGTGTGATCCTATCACGCTCTCCACATGGCAGCAATAAGCAGCAACATCATCTCTCTCTCTCCATATAAAATGTCAAACACTTTCTAGATTGGCGACCAGTATAGTAAACCTGATTTTATATAGTTTTGGGCATAAGGACAGGACCAAGAAATTGTAGTTTTGTTGAACAAGAGTGATAGTGATTTCTGATTTTGTTAAATCTCGATATTCTGATTTTGAGTTTGAGAGTGAAATATGTAAGAATTCCTGTGTAAGTGCAAGTGATACTGCAAACAATAGTGCACCTAGCTGGGCAGATCCTGGCCCTACATCTGTTATATCAGTGTACAATATCCAGCAGGGACCAATTCTTACTTCTCACTTTGATGAGAATAACTCTCCCATAGAAATTTTCAGATCATTTGTTGTTGGCAAAATTATGCAAATAATTACTGTAATAGTAATAGTAATTTATTTCCTTTTACATCAACAAATGGAAATACAAAATCAAGATTACAATTATAAAATCCATACTGAAATATGCCATATATTCCTAAATCCTGAAAATCCTATCATATTATCATGTTGCCCACCATTGAATAATAATTCAGCCCCCATACACCTAACCCTAGGTTTTTGTGTAATGGAGGCCCTCTGCTCCTTTTTACACTTTCTGCCATTTCACCTATCTCACTCTACATTTTTCTCTTAATTGTTCTTAGCCATCTCTCTTTAACTTTCCCTAAATAATTCCCTATATTTCTCCTGTTCTTTTCTCCTTTTACTGACAACATTTTTCTAATTACTACTTCACCCCCCAAACTGTCCCATTTACGTAGCCAAGCCTGCTCTCTCCATATCTTTGTTTGACTACAATTTAATATACAATGGAAATCTGCATTCTCTTCTCCACACAATGGACATTTATCTAGCTCCCTCTCTTGACCTATACCTTTCAAGTTTCTCACTCCTGTTCTCGCCCAAGCAAAACCTTCTCTCCCTAACTTACTACATATATCTATATATCCTTCCCTCCCCCAGGTTATTTTTATTTCTCTATATAATCTTAGTGAGCTTTTGTCACTTGTATTGGCGAAAATGTCTTGTCTGTCAATATCTTCTAATCTTAGCTTAACCTCTTTCCAGAAGCCTCTATACCCATACTCTGCATTTATCCAAGAATGACCCATACCTATCTGCTTCAACAAGTCATACATTTTATGTGCCCAAGACCCATCCCAGTTACTTCTCTTTTGAATATGAAAACATTCTTTAATTATATTGCCATCTTCCAAGTTAGTGATTCTGTATAAATATTTCATGCCCTTGACAAGATTTTAATTTTAGTAGAATGCCTGCCTAGTTCTAATTGTGCTGCCCCATTAGGAAATAATTACTGAGGAGACCTGCATTCAAGGGAACACAAACAACAGGCAATGCCTCCAACAAAGAAAGAAATAATTGTATCCTGGGATCCCCTAAACAATTGTTCACATAAAAACACAAATAGGCCTAGTTATCAACATGGGACACCACCATACCTCTGACATCACAGACTATTTTTCTACAAGTTAGGTCTATGCATTTCCTTTTTTAGTGATGTATTTTCTTATTATAAACTTCTCCTTTTGTTTTGGAATCTTCATTTTATGCATCCTGAGTAATAATAATAATAACCCATGGCGCGACAGCCCTTAGAGGGCCTAGGCCTACCAACCCAACTGCCGGCCTCACGCCCACTTACGCACGGCAGAGGTGGACGATCATCCAACCGATACGGGGAGGAGATGTGGTCAGCATCTCGGCATCCCCCAGCCGGAATGTTGGTTTTCGTGACCAGGGCCGCTTACCTAGTGTAAGCTCCTCACTTTCCTCACGATGCTGAGTGGGCACCGGTCCTATACCCGGGACCTAAAATCCCCACCACATGGGTGGGATCGAACCTGGGCCGCTTTCCGTGGCCAGGGACCAAGGTATGCTGCCTTAGCCCACTACGCCACGGCGCAGGACATGCATCCTGAGTAAAACAGAAAATTATCCAAAGAAGAGTTTATTCAAAATTTAATGCAAAAAATATGGCAAAAATGCAGTGTATGCTATTCCGCAGGTCCATTTGTATCAGTGGACGAGAGCACCATCAGCTTCAAGGGAAGAGTAAAATTCAAAGTGTATAACCCAAACAAACCTACAAAATTTGGAATCAAAGTTTTCTCCTTATCTGATGCTTCCAATGGATACCTTTACAATTTCCAACCCTTTATTGGAAAAACTGTATCAAATTCTAACATCCCGAAAACTACTCTTGTAGTAAAAGATCTGTGTTCTTCCCTCCTAAAAGATCCTGTAGACCCACCTATAGGTTTCCATATTTACGCAGACAGATACATCACCTGAATTCGTGGATTAGCTCCAGAAAATGAACATGGTGACTGCTGGTGCAGTTATGGGTAATAGAAAAATAGTCCACATAAACTAAAGCCAGGTAACATAATTAAAATAAAGAGGGGTGAGATATTAAGCTTCTGCAATCAATGAAAGCTTGCTCTATGGTGGAAAGATAAAAGAACTGTAATGGTCCTCAATACATTCACAAGGGCGATGACAATAAAATGACAGAGGTACCTCCAAAATTTCCAAACCAAGCAGCAACATTGAAACCAATTGTAATTTTTGACTATACTCGACACATGGGTGGTGTCGATAGAACTGATAATTATATTATACAATATTAATTCTGCAGAACAACGCACAAGTGGTATAGGAAAATCTTTTTCTGGTTGCTGGAAGTTTGCATTGTGAATTCATGCCTGTAATACACAGTGCATATGACAACCAAAAATAAACCATTTCGTCACATAGAATATTTCGGAAGCTTCTCGTGAGGTCTCTTGTGGCAGTGCACATGGGAGCGTGGCAAAACTATGCTACATCAAGTAAGGGTTGTATTTCTCAGGGCACAACTTTGGGAAAGCTAAATGGGTTTCCACACTTCATGGAGAGAAGAGAACAAGGAAGTTGGGCAAATCCTTGTATGGTATGTAAGACCAAAAAACAAAGAAAACCATATATTTTTGTGAGACCATCTCAAAGCCTCCACTGCATCCAGATGTGTGTTTTAAAATATATCATACAAAAGAAGAATTTTAGGGAAAGATTTGACACCGTTGAATATTATAATGTGTTATTGATATACTTCCTAGTGTAAATAATACTGAGATAAAAAAATCAGTTTCAAAATTGTATATAAATAGTTGAATTATTATTTATTATTACCATTGGTTTTTAAATATAAACATTACACATATTTATATGACAGTATTTAGTTTCTGAACTGCTCCTGGTTTATTTGTGAACATGTGTGTATGTACGAATTGTGTGATGCAATAGGCTGCGCCATGACTGAGTGGCTAGACCGCTTGACTCTCACTAAGGCAGCCCGGGTTCGATTCCAGGTGACAGCAAAGTGAGATTTGTAGTGGACAACATGGTGTTGGGGCGGGCTTTCTCTGGGATCTCCAGTTTTGCCTGCCATCTCACCAGCTTTCACCGGTGCTCCATCTGTATCTCATGTATCATCACTAGGGCTAGGATTTTAATGCCCGAAAAATCTCAAAAAAAATGCTCTATAAAATGCCCTTTAAATTGCAAATATTTATGTTTTTGGGAAGATAAACTCAAAAGAAAATAATATAAAATATCAAAGAATAAACTGAAGATGAAGGCGATGTGCCTTCGAAATCGATCTCTATAAAGAAGAAGGAATTATCAACTTCTTAAGTTAAGTGGAGACTCTGTTACAAATATTTTTATTTGTGTAATCAAAGAACAACACCCGACAGAACATCTGCAATTGAAGACAATGTAGCAAACCCTTTATTTTTGTTCAAAACGAACATTAATTTTTTCGCTACATCCCTCCCCACTTTCCCAATCACATTTTCTTAGTCACTTGTCACTTTTTTTACCAAGTCTCTTTGTTCCACTAACATAACTCCTGACTTCTCTAAGCGCGTAATACCACCAGGTAGGAACCCAAAATTTGACTTTATATACAAAAGTTTCCCTGCAAGTTCACTGTCTGAAAGAAGTTCCTGCACGAGTTTGATGGAGGTCGCATCACTGCTATCAAACATGTCAATGATTCTTTTCACTACTTCGATGTTCTCGCAGTAGTAATTGCATGCTTCTATCCAGGTTCCCCATCTGGTCACAACTGGTGAAGGAGGCAAAGGAACTTCAGGAGCCTCGGACTTGAATGTTGCAACTCGTGAAGGTGCCTTTAAGAAGACCTTCTTGATGCATCCTATTAGACGATCAACTTCAGGAAACTGACTCCGCAATTCCTCCATAACTCAGTGTAAGGCATGTGCTAGGCATTTTATATGCACCATTTTCGAGTAAAGAGCTTGAAGAGAATTAGCAGCTTTTACCATATATGATGCAGCATCGGTCAACAACAGGAGTATGTTGTCATGTTGAATGCCATTGGGGTATATTAAACCCAAAGACCTGTCAAACACTTTGCTAATTGTTGAAAAATTAATTTTTTCCAACTGTTCACAATTTATTAGGAATTGCTCTCATGTACCATCCTCTGCCATTGTGCCCACCACAACATTTGCCACATAATGGCCTAGCGAGTCTGTACATTCATCTATGCTTGCCCAATTTTTTTTCCGTGACACTTTTTGTCTGATTTCCTGTATTGTTTTCTGGTAACATTTACTCACGTAATTCTTCCTTAATGTTGAAGAGTCTGGTATAGGCTTTCCAGTATGCTTTTCTAGAAAAGTGCGTAGCTTTGGATTACTCAGTTTGTTCAAAGGAATATCAGCACAAATGAATGCTTCAAAGAGTTCTTCAAAGAAAGGTGAACCTGAAGAAGAGCAAGCTTCACCAAGTAACATTTGGTGTGTTGTTCTTTTAGCTTCAAGCAGCCGTAATCCTTGAATGTGTTTTTCTCTCTTCTCATGTTGGTCTATAGTAAACTTCTTTTCAGCTGCCACTCGTACTTCACATAACTTGCAGAAAAGTATATTCCCATCTGTGGAGAAAACTTTTTCACCATAAAGTCTAACAAAATTATTTAATTTATTTGCAATGTTTTGCTTTAGTTTAGCCATGATGATTTGTCAACTTCACACCACAGTTCTTTACACTGTTTAAAAGACACTTCTCTGCACTGCTATTTAGAAAAGATTTGCAGACACAATGAGCTTTGACCCTTCTGCTTACGAATGCAGCCACCTGATACTTGTGCTTAGGAATGCAGCTACCTGCTACTTGTGAAGTAAGTGAAACAGTTTGTATTGTGCAAGTTCATTCGCAGTCCTTAGAAGGGGAGGAATGTAGTCTTTGTCCCGTTTCCTGGAACCCAAGGTAATTTTACCTCTAGTACTATTTGGGGCAAAGTAAAACAGCTTGCTAAATAATTAAATGTAAAGCTTCGCTCTTGAAGACATAAAAAAGTAAATTGTATCTAAGGTATATTTTAACATGCTTAATTATAACAAAAAATACCCAATAGTATTAAACATGCCTTAAAATGCAATAAAAACCATAAACAATTAAAAAAAAATGCACTTACAAATATTAAAATAACACCTTTTACTATAAAACACATTTATATGCAACCCACTTTTAATTTAGGCTTACCAAAAAAAAAAAAAAAATGCAAAGATGAGGTCCGTTGTAGTCTGAGTTAGCCATTTTTTGAGGAGTGTAGGTATTTTTTCTACCAGAATGCTTTTGATGTTAAGGCACTTTATACTAGCATTCCGGTAGAAAAAATACCTACACTCCTCAAAAAATGGCAAACTCAGAGTACAACGGACGCCACAGAAATGGATGACATTATCAGTCTTACAGATTTATGCACAAGGAATAATTACTTCATGTTTAACCAAAAATTCTACGGACAATCAAAAGGATTAGCTATGGGGAGCCCACTTTCGCCTATCTTAGCAGACCTATACATGAGCTATCTTGAAACACACATAGTAAATGCCTTCCCACAGATTTACAAATTTTGGCAAAGATATGTTGATGTTTTTGCTATCATTCTGGAAAAACTTAAAGAAGATTCTCTAAAATTACTAAACCTGCAAGATAATTATATCCAGTTTACAATGGAAGTAGAAAGAGACAATAGCCTACCCCTTTTGGACCTCAAGATAACTAGAAATCGTCATGGTGTAGATTTTGGAATATACAGGAAGCCCACACACGTAGATAATTACATAAAGAAAAATGTATACAACCCAGTTTCACATCAACTAGCTGCCTTTAGAAATCTAATTCCCTGGCTATACAACATCCCACTGAGTAAGGAGGAGTTTTTGAAAGAACAACAACACATAAAAGAGATAGCAGTATTAAATGGATTCAACCCAGCCATTGTAAGTAACATGATGAAAAGAAAGGGAAAACTCAAGATAATATCAAAAAAGACCACTCTCACACCGCTTAAAAACACAAACTGGCAATATAGAAAATTCACCTATCATCCATGGGCTTTTAGAAAATTTGAATGAATCTTCAAAAGATAACTTAAAACTAGCACCCCAAAACAAATTCAGTCGGAAGAACCTGCTAAATAAACCACTAAAAAATTCAATCCCCAACACTTTGAAATCGGGAATTTATCAGATAAACTTTGAAACCTGTGATAAAAGCTACATAGGAAAAACTAAGAGAAACTTGTTAACCGGACAAAAAGAACACCAGAGGAACATAAAGTTGGGAAGAAAAAAGAAAAAAAAGAAAAAAAAACAGAAAATTTTGCAGTGTCACACTATTTTTGGACAGAAAACCACAACATTGGCCATAACATAAAACTGTTAAAATCGTTAAGTACACCCATAGAATTGTATATTTGTGAAAAAATATTCATAACCAAAAACCGGGAAAAGTTATAAATTTTGAAATCCCGGCATTGAATGAAGTATTAAAAGTTAGTGCCCCTAACACCAGATGTCAGAGGGATTGGAGCACCGTAGTAGTGGAGGAAGAAGAATGTTCATTTAGTCACCAAACAGCTGAGGATGAGATCGAATGATCTTGAAAACGTTTCTATTATACAACATAGTAAGTGAAGTTGAGTGTAAAAATAGTGACTCATAAATCAAACTCAAAAATGAAGAATACTTCACTGTTAATAATGCTTCTGCTTTTAATATTTACCAAAGTACAACCTGTTTTTTAATACATTTGAGCATGATAGTATAATTTCAAATGTATTTTGCAGAATTAAATATTTTTATAAAATCACCTTCATCTCAGGTCCCTAAAATATGTCCGCTTGGGATGGGTTAACAAATTTCATTAAAATGCCAAATGTTTAAGATATTTTTTGACAAATGAAATATATACCTCAAATTTTCTGTGAATGTTCTCAGACATCCTTTTTATTCTGGGTAACTTTTGTATAACTTGTAAACCATTAAGAGAAAATGTAATTGTAAAAACTATTTGTAGTCGGTTTATTGATACTTGTCACTTATTTAATTACTTATTGACGAGTATGAAACTGACTACAAATAATTTTTACGATTAATTTTGACGTCACTGTTACTAAATTCCTCCAAAACACACATAAGAGAAAATATCATTGTGGAAAAATGTAGAGCTCATTAAAATACACACTTTGTCAAATGTTGTTTGTGGAGTAAAACATTTCAGTGATATTCTTTGTTTATTGTATGAATTTCCCAGTACGTTTACTTTTCTTAATTAGGAGGTCAAACATTTTCTTTCCTTTTTTTCTCTTTCTTTCTTTCTTTCCTTCTTTCTTTTCTTTCTTTCTTACCTTCTTTCTTTCCTTCATTCTTTCCTTCTTCCTTTCTTTCTTTCTTCTCTTGGCCACTTAAAGAGTACTAGAGTAATTTCAAAGACATCACATAGCAACCAGCTCTTTTAAAGCATTTGACTATTACTTGAAGTGTAATGTATTCCTATATTCCCTTGCACCTACAAGAACATTAGCAATAAGATGTTTATCTTCATCATGGAGTAGGTACAGAAATGAATTAATATAATTTTGAGTCGAACTAATACCCAATCATCAGCTGTTGTCGACTAATGGACGATGGTTTGGTGAACTCATTGGAGCCAACAGGTGTGTCTCTGTCGGTATCTGGATGAACTTGAAGTATGGGTTTTCATCAAAGGTAGTGTTGAAATTAAACAAGTTTCTTTCATATTTCTTTATGAAGACTTTTTCCCACGTGGTTAATGCAGCTGGACCTTGGACACTTTTAAATAAGTGGATTTCACGTTCTATATCATGATTCTCCTTCCAAAAATGGTAAGCTACTGCCGATTTATCTATTTCTTTGTTCCTGATGTTCCTAAAATGTGCTTTAAGCCTAATGTTCAAGTTCATTTTTGTTTTTCCAATGTAAAAGTTGTCACAGCCCTTGCAGTTTATCTGGTACACACCTGATTTTTTGTCTGTGGGCACTAAATCCATTGTATTCTGCAATCTGAATGATATTATTGTACTCTTTGATATATTCCATTTTGTTTAAAGGTACATTAACCAGCCTGTAAGTTAAACTGTTGATAACAGCATGCTTGTGTTGTCTTGGGTTATATCCATCTGCTTTTATGAGAATTTGTTTCTGAATTGGTAAAAAAGAAAATTGATAAATTCAAAAGACAACAAAGATGCAAGCAAGTAACTACTCTTTCCGCAATCAGCAATGAAACTTCATACAGAAAATTTACATATCATCCCAGAGCTACACACCTTTTCCAAAAAGCCTTCAAAGAGCACAATATTACTTTGGACCCACAGAACAAATTTAGTGTACAGCACCTTTTGAAATCACATAATACAAAGGAGATACCCACAGACAAAGAATCAGGTGTGTACTGGATAAACTGCAAAGGCTGTGACAACTTGTACATTGGAAAAACAAAAGGAACTTGAACATTTGGCTTAAAGAGCATTTTAGGAACATCAGGAACAAAGAAATAGATAAATCGGCAGTAGCTTACCATTTTTGGAAGGAGAATCATAATATAGAACAAGAAATTTACTTATTTAAAGTGTCCAAGGTCCAGCTGCATTAACCACGTGGGAAAAAGTCTTCATAAAGAAATATGAAAGAAACTTGTTTAATTTCAACACTACCTGTGATGAAAACAATACTTCAAGTTCATCAAGATACCAACAGAGATGCACCTGTCGCCTCCAGTGAGTTCGCCAAACCAACGTCTATTAGTCGACAACAGCTGATGATGTTAGGAAGATCCTAACGAAACGCGTTCTAGGTAAATACTAGCAATAAATGGAGCATTGAGTATTAGTTCGACTCACAGTTATATTAATTTTGTGCTTCTTTGTATCATAGTCCTTATACACATTGGAATACAGAAATGAATGTTTGTACAGACCAAGTTGTCCCAAAGTAAGCAGGATGTGTATTATTTGTTACTCAGGTTCTTAGACCGCAGTCTGCACTACCAAGTCTGGACGTTTGGCAGTATTATCTTGGGGAAAAGTTAGCTCATGGACCAAGTTATGATTTGGAGGTGATACAGATGGACTCGCAACAGGAAGAGGAGGCTGAGGCTGCAGATGGCATTGTCACCAAGTCTACAAGGAGAGTAGTTAGCATGGGGTGAGTGCAAGCGTGTGTGTGTGAATGTTACATCTAACAAGTTAACATTTAAGAGCTTTTGTCTGTCAGGTTGAAATTTTGCAGTCAATTTTAAACTAACTTCCCAATGAGCTAGACTGGAAACTGCACGCATAGCTTTGAACTGGATGACAATGTATTGTCAACTGGCTTTCAAGAAAATCCCTGCAATCCAGACCACAGTTAATGACGACAGTTAATGTGGAAAATTTTTCGAGAATTTTGACTTTATGCCTGATTGGAGAAATTTACTAACAGTGACATCAAAATTAATAAAACTAGAAAAAATAAACTATTTCTAGTTGTGGAAACGTAGAGTCAGATTTTTCAGTCTGACTACGTTTCCACAATTTAGCCTACACACGGCCAGTGTGAAAGAACAATTAATTTCTATTTTTAGTTGGTTTATTGACACTTAGTCACTTACATTTTTATATTATCGAGGGAATTGTTTCAGAAGCCATCACTTCCATCCCCAACCTCTCTCCAACTAGCATCTGTTGTTGTCTGCTCGCTTCTCTCAATATGTGTATCAGGAAAAAAGTAGTACCCAATTTCGTCAGAAAAGTAGTGAAATTTTATAAAAATAGTAAACCTCAAAAAGCAGCAGAGAAAAAAGTTTTAGAAGTAGAGAAGAACAAACATTACAGAAAAAGAAATACGTTAGCAATAGTTATTAAAGATTCAACTGAAGAAATGGCTAACTTCTATTAATCTAGATGCCGATTCAATAGAAGAATATTTGGCAATGACTGAAATATATATACAGCAAAATTATTTTTTTTTTCAATGGAAAGTATTACAAATAAATTTCAGGACTGGCTATGGGAAGCCCGCTAGCACCATTTTTGGCCAATTTATACATGAGCTTTTTTGAAACACACATAACTAAAGCCTTCCCTCATATTTTTAAAACATGGTACAGATACGTAGATGACATCTTTGCAATAGTGCCCTACAAACAAATAGATGATGCTTTGAAACTACTCAACCTTCAAGAACCCAGCATACAATTCACAGTAGAAACTGAAGAGGACTGTACTCTACCTTTTTTGGACCTTAAAATCACAAAAGGCAATGAAAAACTAGAATTTGGTATTCATAGAAAAGCAACACCTACAGATAATTACATCAAAGCAAATAGTTTCAACCCAATTCCACACAAACATGCCACCATCAACAGTCTCACACACAGATTAGTAAATCTACCTCTCAGCCAGCCCGCCTCGGTAGCGTGGTGGTAGCATTTCTGCCTCACGTTCAAGAGGTCCCGAGTTCGAATCTTGGTCAGGGTGAGTTACCTGGATAAGGTTTTTTCCAGGGTTTTCCCTTATCTGGATAGACGAATGTTGGGTAACTCTAAGCTCCATGGACCCCGAACTCATTTGAGCATCATTTCACCCATTTCATTCATCATCCGATATGACTTAACGTTGGAGGACGTAAATTACACAAAAAAAAAAACCTCAGCCAGCAAGAATATCAAAAAGAATACCATCAAATCTTAAAAGCTGCAATTAAAAATGGATATGGAAGAAACCTTGTAGATAAAAAACTAAAATCATTCAAACTTCAAAAGAGATTAAAACAGATCACAGCTCTCACACCAATAAAACAAAAAATTAGATTTGCTAAATTTACTTACCACCCCTGGGCCACAAAAAAGTTCCAAAAAATATTCAAAAAATACAATATAACATTGGCACCAAAAAACAATTACAACATTAAAAACCTACTTAACAGTAATAATACTGATAAGATAAAACCAGAGGAAAAGTCAGGCATTTACAAGATTAAGTGTAAAGACTGTGAAAAAATTTACATAGGGAGGACAAAAAGAAACATAGGCACTAGAAAGAAAGAACACTCAGGCACTTAAGATACAAAAATATTAATAAGTCCGCAATAATAGCTCATTTCTGGTCTGAAAATCATGAAATTGAAGATAGCACAGAATTACTAAAATAAGTACAAAAACATAATGAACTCGTCATATAGGAGAGAATATACATAATGTGTTATTAATCGACTCCCAATTAATTAATACATAGAAAAACATAAAAACCAACTAATGAACTTTGAAATCCTGCCAGAAGACAACCCCATATTTAAATTAATCACAAAATCAACAGATGGCAGCAGCAACTCCAGAACTACCCACACTGCTGGATCAAGCTTTAGTCACATAAGAGCTGATGATGCAAACAGCGGTTTGCAAAACATGTCCCCAATATATAGGTATGTAAGTGAAGCTGGTGTGTAATAAATATGACTCATCTTTACTTTAATAATTATTTCGCTTCACTGTGGTGTTCCAATACAGTTAGATTTTGATATGTTAGAAATAGAATTGTACCATCTGTATCAAAAACTTATCAGTAAATTTGGAAACCTATTGTGTGAAAATTTTGAAAACAATTTATTGAAATGTCTCATGGAACAATAAAGAGCAAAACAGCAAACCCAAATAATAAACTTAATAATTTATGCAAAAGAACAGACACCTTTTAAAAGCCAAACAAAAGAGGTAAACATAACCAAAAAGATCAACCAATGTTGTTAACTTATCCAGCTAAATTTTCACAAAATCAGAGTTGAATATACTTCATCAAGATTTAAAAACATGTGTATACTATTCTAACCAAGTTGAAGACTATAGTGCTGACATCCAAACTGCCACACAAACATTAAATGAAGAAAATAGAAACTTAGTAAAAAAACAAATACTACAAAATAGAAGAACAAATTAAAAATGAAAAGAAAATTAATCTTAACCACATCATTAATGCCCTTAAACATAAATCTGTTATTTACAGTAAAGTAGACAAGAGGAAAAAACTGTAATTTTGGAAAAATTAGATTACACAAAGAGGATGGAAGACCTGTTAGAAGACAATAATTACCAAAAAGTAGAAACCAACCCATTAAAGTACTGCATTGAATTCACAAATAAAACTTTAAAAGAGAGCAAAGTAATCAGCAAAAAAATAATTTAAATATTTAAAGTAGATAATCCAACATTACCAAGAGTATATGATCTACCAAAAATTCACAAAACAGGAAAAGGCATGAGACCTATCATTAGTTGCATAAATGCCCCCACATATAATTTGGTGAAATGGTTACTAAATAATTCAATAGTTTCCCAAAATTAGAAAGCACAAGATAGAGTCAACATGAAAAATTCAATGCCATGGCTGGACTTTGAACTATGGATCTCCTGGTTTCCATCCAGTCACTAACCCATTGAGCTACCATGGCCAACTTGCCCTCATATTTCGTATATTTCCCCGGTAGACCATTAGGGGCTCTAGAGATACACCGTTTGTGGCGACTGTTGTAAGTACTTGAGTTAAAGAGGAGGTAGAAAATGGATGAGTATCAATAAACCAACTACAAATAGTTTTTGCGATGTTTTAAGGTGTTTCTTGAAGCAGTTGTTAGATTTTATATTTTTTATTTTGGCAGGTAATTTGTTGAATAATTTAATGCCTGTATAATAAAAGCTAAGCTCTGTCTTTGTAGATACGATGATGTTGAACGCGTTGTACCAGATGCATTTTCACATCTTCTTGAAGAAATCCATCGGCTGGAAACAGAACTCGGACATTTGCCACAGAAATGGAAAGTTCTTTGGGATAAACTGGAACTGCCAAATACAGATTCTCTGACTGTAAGTTTTAATTACAGCACTCACTTGACAAGTGACATATTTACTTATTATGAATACTGAATATAGTCAAAAACACTTTTTAAACCAATTCTCGAACTGTATGAACACTTAAGCTCCACTTACTTTTTAAATTAGGACAAGTTTCAAGGACACCGCGTCCCCATCCTCAGCTGAAGTAGAACATCAGCTGAGGATGGGGACGCGGTGTCCTTGAAACTTGTCCTAATTTAAAAAGTAAGTGGAGCTTAAGTGTTTATACAGTTCGAGAATTGGTTTAAAAAGTGTTTTTGATTGATGAAGCTCCACTGTTTATAAATACTTCTATTATAGTTTTATTACTGAATATAGTACTTGTGCCATCAGTTTGGGCGGACCACTTCTTTTTGTTGATTGTTCATTATTTATTTAACTTCTGGGATTGAATTACAGCAAAATAATAACAATTTAAGGTAATTTAAATGTTGAACAAGTATGTTTATTTTCAATAATGTTATTTTGTTGTTTAATTTTAGCGCCATGCATCATTTAGCACACAACTGGTGCGTTCACATGGACGTTTGAGACATAAACGCTCAACGCTGGAGATTTTGATGCGAGGCAAGATGGTGGGGGCTGCAGAAGCTTCTCAACATGTTTATTCACATCCTCATCGCTTTGAACGTTACAACTACACCACACCAACATACTGTGATCTCTGCACCAATGTCCTCTGGGGTCCTGTTAAGGTTGGTACAGTTGTTCAGTAACACTTTAATTTTTGAATTGTCAGAACATCATTTACTTACTTGATAAAGAAAACATGTTTAAGGAGCTATTTGTGTTTTTGATCAATCACCTGGTGGTTGGATGAACCTCTACAGAAGTGATTGTCAGGGTTTCGTGTGTGTGTGTGTGTGTGTGTGTGTGTGTGTGTGTGTGTGTGTGTGTGTGTGTGTGTGTGTGTGTGTGTGTGTGTGCGCGCATGCGTGCGTGTGTAAAACATTACCATTTTTATTGTTGTAGTAACGGTTAGATAAACTCTCAAAGTTTTTTATTACATTATAGATGAGTCGTATTTATTACACATCGGCTTCACTTATGTACCTATATTGAGGACGTTTTGCGAACCATTGTTCGCATCTTTGGCTCTAATGTGACCAAAGCGTAATCCAGTTGTGTGGGTAGTTCTGGAGTTGCTGCTGCCATCTGTTGATTTTGTGATGAATTTAAATGTGGGGTTGTCTTCTGGTGGGATTTCAAAGTTCATTAGTTGGTTTTTCTATGTATATTCTCTCCCATATGACAAGTTCACTATGTTTTTGAATGTATTTTAGTACAAAATTTCAGTTACAGTACACAGTAAAAGAAGATTTATATTGCTACGTGAATTACACTGTGAGTTATTAATTTTTGTAAACCTGATAATAATTTAGAATAACCCTGTATATCACTTGGCAGGATTTCAACACTAAAAATGCATTTTCTGTTTTTCCAAATGTAAATGTATTCCCGAAGTGTGAGTTCTATTTTTCCCTAAGTATATTTTAGTTTTAAGGATTTCTTTTTATGATGTATTGGTTCTGCAAAAGTTCCAAGCTGCTGCTGCTTTGCCTTCCTGTTTTTGTTTTTTATGTTCCTGATGTGTTCTTTTGTTTCTTTCTGTTTTGCAAATGTAGATCTTTTTGCACTCATTGCAGATAATTTGTTATATCCCTAGTTTGTGGAGTTAATTTAAAATTTAATATTTTTGACAGACTTATTCATTTTTGGAGCCAAAATGGCGTTACAATGCTTGAAAATTTAGTAGTAAATTTGTAAAATTGTATTGGGTGGTATGTGAAAATCTTTTCTTTTCGTTAGGGATAAATATGCTTTTTTTTTTTTTTTTCATGAGTCACTATGTTTACACTCAACTTCACTTACTATGTTGTATAATTGACAACATAGTAAGTGAATTATTAATTTTTAGATGAGTCGTATTTATTACACATCTGCTTCACTTTCGTACCTATTTTGAGGACATGTTTCGCTGGAGTATGTTATACTCCAGCAACCTGGATGAATTCATTGCAGATATAGAATTAGCAGTAGAAGCTTGGAAACCATGGACAAAAATATAATTAGGAAAAAATCAGCTCCTATATTGGAAAACTTAATAAATAAAAAGCCAGAAAAACATTTGAAACAAATTCAGATAATTAAATCTTTAAGGAAAAAGGATGTAAGCTTCTCAAGGGCTGATAAAGGGAACAAAATAGTAATCATAGATACAGCTACATACAAAGAAAAAATGTTAGAATTACTACAACAAAAAGAATTCCAGGAAATAGATTCTAATCCACTCAACCGATGCATAAAAGATGTACAAAAAACCATCATTAATAGTAAAATTTTACCAACTACAGAACAAAAAACTATCAAACCGGACAACCCTACCCTTGCAAGACTATATGGTTTGCCTAAAATACACAAACCCAACATACCCATGAGACCCATTGTAAATAATATAAACACTCCTACTTACCTTCTGGCAAAATGGGTATCCAAAAAATTTCAGTCCTTTCCACAATTCCATACTCTGAGTATAAAAAAACTCTTTAGACCTGGTAGAAAAAATTCAAAATCTTAAACTAAAACCTCATGACACTTTAGTATCCTTTGATGTCCGCTCCCTCTTCCCTAGCATTCCATTAGACAAACTTTTGATTCAACTGAAAAAATGGCTAAATTCTATAAACCTAGATGCCAATGCAATAGAAGAATATGTGGCAATGACTGAAATATGTGTACATCAAAATTATTTTGTCTTCAATGGAAAATATTATAAAAAAATTTCAGTACTAGCTATGGAAAGCCTGCTATCACCATTTTTGACCAATCTATACATGAGCTTTTTCGAAACACATATAACTAAAGCCTTCCCTCATATGTTTAAAACATGGTACAGATACGTAGACGACATCTTTGCAATAGTGCCCTACAAACTAATAGATGATGCTTTGAAACTACTCAACCTGCAAGAACCCAGCATACAATTCACAGTGGAAACTGAAGAGGACTGTACTCTACCTTTTTTAGACCTTAAAATAAAAAAAAGCAATGAAAAACTAGAATTTGGTATCCATAGAAAAGCAACACACACACAGATAATTACATCAAAGCAAATAGTTTCAACCCAATTCCACACAAACATGCCACCATCAACAGTCTCACACACAGATTAGTAAATCTAGCCCTCAGCCAGCCCGCCTCGGTAGCGTGGTGGTAGCATGTCTGCCTCACGTTCAAGAGGTCCCGAGTTCGAATCTTGGTCAGGGTGAGTTACCTGGATAAGGTTTTTTCCAGGGTTTTCCCTTATCTGGATAGACGAATGTTGGGTAACTCTAAGCTCCATGGACCCCGGACTCATTTGAGCATCATTTCACCCATTTCATTCATCGTCCGATATTACTTAACGTTGGAGGACGTAAATTATACAAAAAAAAACCTCAGCCAGCAAGAATATCAAAACGAATACCATCAAATCTTAAAAACTGCAATTAAACATGGATATGGAAAAAACCTTGTAGATAAAAAACTAAAATCATTCAAACTTCAAAAGAGATTAAAACAGATCACAGCTCTCAAACCAATAAAACAAGAAATTAGATTTGCTAAATTTACTTACCACCCCTGGGCCACAAAAAAGTTCCAAAAAATATTCAAGAAATACAATATAACATTGGCACCAAAAAAACAATTACAACATTAAAAACCTATAGAATAAAAAGAAGTATTTCAGAAAGTGGAGTGCCATTGTTACTAAAATTAGGCAAGTGAGTCAACCTTGTATATACTTTTCTCCACTTACAAGTTTTTTATGAAGACTAGTTTCTGGGGACTTCTCCCCTATCGTCAGCTCTGTGGTAGACTACCACAGAGCTGACGATAGGGGAGAAGTCCCCAGAAACTAGTCTTCATAAAAAACTTGTAAGTGGAGAAAAGTATATACAAGGTTGACTCACTTGCCTAATTTTATTAAAAACCTACTTCACAGTAATAATACTGATAAGATAAAACCAGAGGAAAAGTCAGGCATTTACAAGATTAAGTGTAAAGACTGTGAAAAAATTTACATAGGGAGGACAAAAAGAAACATAGGCACTAGAAAGAAAGAACACTTCAGGCACTTAAGATACAAAAATATTGATAAGTCCGCAATAGCAGCTCATTTCTGGTCTGAAAATCATGAAATTGAAGATAGCACAGAATTACTAAAATACGTACAAAAACATAGTGAACTCGTTATATGGGAGAGGATATACATAGAAAAACATAAAAACCAACTTATGAACTTTGAAATCCCGCCAGAAAAGAATCCCACATTTAAGTTCATCACTAGATCAACAGATGGCAGCAGCAACCCCAGAATTACCCACACCGCTGGATCAAGCTTTAGTCGCATAAGAGCTGTAGATGCAAACGATGATTTACGAAAAACATAAAAACCAACTTATGAACTTTGAAATCCCGCCAGAAAAGAATCCCACATTTAAGTTCATCACTAGATCAACAGATGGCAGCAGCAACCCCAGAATTACCCACACCGCTGGATCAAGCTTTAGTCGCATAAGAGCTGTAGATGCAAACGATGATTTACGAAACATGTCCTCAAAATAGGTACGAAAGTGAAGCAGATGTGTAATAAATACGACTCATCTAAAAATTAATAATTTTTCGCTTCACTGTGGTGTTCCAATACAGTTAAATCTCAATATAGTAAGTGAAGTTAATTGTAAACATAGTGACTCATAAATCAAACTCAAAAATGAAGAATACTTAACTGTTAATAATGCTTCTGCTTTTAATATTTATAATATTTATAAATATGCTAATTGAAAAAACTATTTGCAGTCAGTTTTTTGATACTTCGTCACTTACATATTTATATTATTGCGGGACTTGTTTCAGAAGCAATCAGTAATATAAAAATGTAAGTGATGAAGTGTCAAAAAACTGACTACAAATAGTATCTTCTTATATACTATTTCCATTTGCTGTAGTTATATTGTTTTTGTTCATTAGGACGTTACCTAATCTGTGTACGAGGGGGTATCGTAAAGTTTTATTACATGTTAGTTTTTATGGTAGAGTGAGGAAATTTTTTCAGGGACATCATTGATCCCCCGGGGCATAAAGTTGAAAGTTTGTCAGTTTTGTCCTTTTCTTTTGTAAGAGTGAGTGCTAGAAGCGACTAAGGTATAAGATTTAGAAAATTGAGACCCGTAGTGCGATAAAGTTCATGCATTTGAAGGGCAAAATGGCTGTTTATGGCAATGATTGCCCATCTTATGACACTAAGTGAAGTGGAAAAGGAATTTTCAGTCTGCTCACATGTCCCTGACAGACGAACCAGATGCAGAGGTGCAAAAATCAGCTGAGAGAGTCATGCTTTCAGTTTTCTGGGACTGTCGTGGAGTTATCCTTACAGATTATCTTTACAAGAGTCAAACCATCACTGGCAGATACTACAGCAATGTTTTGAAAAAGTTACGAGCAGCTCTGATTAAGAAACGACAAGGTATGCTCTCCAAATGCATTTGCCTTCTGGATGACAATGCTCCAGCTCATTCATCTCAAGTTGCAGTTGACAAAACAAGGGAATATGGTTTTGAGATCTTGCAGCATCCGCCTTATTCACCCAGTCTCGCACCAAGGGACTTATTTGTTCCCAGAAATGAAGAATCCATTGCATGGTCGCCGATTTGACATTACAAATGACGTCATTAATGAAGTGGAAGAGCTGTTTAAGTCCAAAAATACCGACTTCTACTGTCAAGGTATTCAGAAGGTCAAGTAACGCTGGGAAAAATGTGTAAATCAGGATGGTGACTACATAGAGAAGAATTAACAAGCACATATCAAACAAACTCTCTACCACATTTTTTGAAGGGTGAAAATTAAAACTTTACGATATCTCCTCGTATAAGACTGTTGAGTACTGCTTGTTGGTGGGAAACTATTTTTCTTTGAGTTATTGCTGTTTGTGGGTTTTCAGTAGAAGCAGAATGTTAGAAGTTTTCCTTAGTGATATTAAGGTCTGGAAAGGTAGCTGTCCATTACATTCTTTTTCTGTTGTAAAATGTATAGACTTTTCATGAAGGTTTAGTATTTTTAAAGCATCTTCTAAGTATTTTTCTGGGACTTTTGCAAAAATATAATAAAATAAGTGGCACCAAAGTTTTAATATCTGGAGAATATCTTGTTTGTAAAGTGCTCATCAAAAGGTTTGCCATTAGTGAGCTGCTCATAGCGAAACCTGAGTTCTGTTTAGAGTAACTGGGATAGGAACCAAGGATAGTAGAGAATAACCCTTGAAGTGTGTTTTCCTTACTAGATATGTAAATGAAGTAGTGTCAAAAACAACTAAATAGTGTTGCTTGTTTATATTTGCAGACTGGGATGCGATGTTTGGACTGCGGCTACAGCTGCCATGAGAAATGTGTCGAAAGTGTTCCCAAGAGCTGTACTAAGTACAAGGCTGTGACAGATGGCAGCCTCACATCACAGACTCTGTCACGTAGTGGTGCAGACAATGGTTCTGTCAGCTCAAGTAAGTCATATATATATATATATATATATATATATATATATATATATATATATATATAGAATAAAAAGAAGTATTTCAGAAAGTGGAGTGCCAATGTTACTAAAATTAGGCAAGTGAGTCAACCTTGTATATACTTTTCTCCACTTACAAGTTTTTTATGAAGACTAGTTTCTGGGGACTTCTCCCCTATCGTGAGTTCTGTGGTTGACTGATGATGCATCCGGTGTCTGCATCTGGCTTGGTGTCGTGCTGCCATCTAATGTCCTGGTAAGTTTGATGACATCATCTACCGCGGGAATTTCAAAATTCATCAAGAGGTCCTGTTTTTTCGTAATAAATATGTTTTCCCTCTGGAACTACAGATTTGGGAAAACATATTTATTACGAAAAAACAGGACCTCTTGATGGATTTTGAAATTCCCGCGGTAGATGACGTCATCAAACTTACCAGGACATTAGATGGCAGCACGACACCAAGCCAGATGCAGACACCGGATGCATCATCAGTCAACCACAGAACTGACAATAGGTGAGAAGTCCCCAGAAACTAGTCTTCATAAAAAACTTGTAAGTGGAGAAAAGTATATACAAGGTTGACTCACTTGCCTAATTTTAATAAGTCATATATATGTTATTAAAATTATAGAATGAGTTGATTGAGACACTCTGTACTTCACATACCACAACATTCAACATATTCAACATATTGATGCATCTTTTTCCCATCTCTATTGAAAACTGATTGTTTCAACATACCCCATATCAAGCAAGTGGTTTGTATATTCAGGTTTTTGTTTCCACAGTTCAGTCACTTGACTTCATGCTGGACTCACTGAGTGAGTTAGTATACAATACAATGTTTATTAGCCACAGGAATTCATACAGAATTATAGGCATTGTCAATATAGTTACAGTATTTAACAATATTTGTAGTTCATCTATGAGGTATTTACAATCTAAAGTTTTCAAATAATTTACACAATTACACTTAATTTTAATGCTTTGGCCAGCTAAAATTCTTCATTGATTAAAGATATTGTGTAGCTCTGCCTTAAACTTATTTATAGAGGGTATGTTTTTTAATTGATTTGGCAAGTGGTTGTATAGCTTTAAACCCATGTATTTGACAGAAGTCTCAAATAGTTTTGTTTTATGAATATAGGTGTGTAATTTGTCTGTATTACGTGTGTTATGGGTGTGTATTTTAGCATTCATGACAGTTTGCCGTATTAGTCTCCATGTAAATCAGTATCTGTTTCATATATAAACTTGGTAGGGTCAAGATATTCAAATCTCTGAAATGATTTCTGCAGCTTTCCATTTTTGGAATACCAACCATAATTCGTAATGCTTTCTTTTGTAGCTTAAATATCAACTTACTATTTGTAGTATTTCCCCACAATGGTAGTCCATATGATAGTAGTGAATGAAAGTAAGCAAAGTAACAGGTTCTGAGTGCAGTAAATTCTACTCGAGGCTTCAGCTGATGTAAAACAAAACAAACACGGCTCAGCTTCTCTGCTAACTTTTCGATATGTTTGTCCCAACTTAAATTTTTGTCTACCCATAGTCCTAAGAATTTAGTTTGGTGTTCAAAATTTATCAATCTGGAGCCAATTCTGATGCAAGGGTTTTCCATTTTCCTACAAGCCTTATGCTAAAAATTTAGTGCTATTGTTTTTTCTTCATTTACAAGCAACTTATTGACTTTAAATCAATTTAAAACATGTACTATAGCTGGTGTTATAGTTTGCTGAAGGCTATCGTCATCCTTTACTGAAATTAAAATACTTGTATCATCTGCAAAGAGTGTGATTTTAGCATCTAAGTTGTTCATAAGACATAATGGGAGGGCATTTATATACAGTAAAAATAACAGGGTGCCCAGAATAGATCCTTGCGGAACCCCTGATACTACTGGTCTTTTTTGTGATAACTCGTTTTTTATTTCTTTTTGGCCTCTTTCTGTGAAAGTGATCTGAACAACCTGCTCTCTCGTTTCAAGGTAGGATTTAAACCAATTAAAGGCCACCCCTCTTACACCATATCTGTGTAGCTTATTTAACAGAATATTGTGATCTACCATGTCAAAAGCTTTGGATTGATCCAAAAATGGGCCCAAATGACCTTGTTGTCGACGGGCCCTAAAACACCACACTCACTCACTAGATCCAAAAATATACCCATCCCAACTTCACTTCTGTCCAGTACATCATAGATACTGTCAACAAAATTGATCATTGCCAGACTAGTAGATTTCTTACTTTGGAACCCATACTGACTGCTATTAATGATTTTAAATTTGTTGAGGAATGCCATGAGCCTCTTGTACATTACTTTTTCTAATATTTTTGAAAAGGTTGAAAGTAGAGCTATTGGTCTATAGTTGTTTGGGTCCTTTTCATCTCCTTTTTAGAATATTGGTTTTATTTTTGCTACTTTTAGTTCCAGGGGGAATGTGCCGCTTTGAAGAGATTTATTTACTATATGACACAGCGGTTTTGAGATATTCTTGCTACACTTTTTAATTAAGTAGGTTAAGCTTCCATCAAGGGCATCTGATTTTTTGTTTTTCAGCTCCCTTATTAGATCAACTAATTCATCATTGCAGACTGGTGCCAGGAATAGTGATTTATCATTTCAATGAATGTGGGCTTTATTTTCTGGACCATCTATTAAGCTGCTTTTCGTTTGCACACTTTTTGAGACCTCTATAAAGAAATCGTTAAATATGTTGGCTATTTCTCTTGGATTTGTTACGGTTTTGCCTTTGTGTTTCAATGTAATATTTGCTTGCAATGGTTTGTTTGAGTTAGTTTCCCTTTTTATTATGTCCCACATGGTCTTCTGTTTATTTTTGGATGAGTTTATCTTTCTAGTGTTCTCTAATATTTTTGCTGCCTTTATAACGTTTTTATCAATTGATTTATATTTCTTATAATAGTTTACCAACTCTTTGGAAGCATTTCCATTTCTAATTAAGTTGCTAAAGAATTTTAGTTTCTCACTAGAAGTTCTAATGCCCTTGGTTACCCATGAGGAATGTTTTTCCCTGACACTGACTTTAACCAGTGGGAATGCTATATCGTAGTAGTATTTAAAGGTGTTTAAAAATCTAGTGAATGTAGTATCTACTGAAGTTTCCTCATAAATGTCTTCCCAAGTTTCTTTCCCCTGCAAATGGTTGAAGTAATCAATATTTTCTGCCTTCTGTAATCTGACCTTTTTGAATGTTGTGCCAGTTCTAGAGTTCTTTCTGCTTGGCCAATTGATGGTTAGAGATTATGCAAAATGGTCAGAGAGACAAGTATCAAAAACATCTATATTTTTAAGAAAAGTAATTAGATCTTTGGTTATGGCTATTTGATCTATGGCATTTTTTGAACTTTTAGTCACTCTTGTTGGTACATCAATTGTTGGTAGAATGCCATAAATATTTAATAGAGATATGAACTTCAGTTTATCATTACTTTGTTGTAAAAAATTTATGTTAATATCTCCCACTAGAATTATAGTTTTCTTTTGTTTTAGAAAATAGCTCAGAATAGAATCCAGCCTTGCGATTAGAATGTTTATGTCACTTGATGGATTTCTATAAATACATATGATTATCAGCTTATTGTCTACTTCTATGATGCTGGTTTCAAAATGCTCTTCCATATTTAGTTCCAGAAATGTGGATATAGATTTAGCTTTTGCAGAATTTTTTACTAGAATTAATGAGCCTCCATTTCTTTTGAATGTTCTACTGTAACCCTGTATTAGCGTGAACCCTGGTATTGTGAGTTGATTTAATTCGGAATTAGTTAGCCAGTGTTCAGTTAGGCATAATATATCTACTAGTTTTAAACTACCATGGATTAAAGCTTCAATTTCAAGGATCTTGTCTCTGATACTTTGGATGTTCAGGTGAAAAATCTGCAAAGTTTGACTATTTTGTGTTCTACCCTCACTTTCTCTTACGTTTACTAAATTGAGATTTATTGAGTTGCTAAGGGAAGTAGATTTTGAATTATTTATGGTTCCAATGCTTACTTCTGATTTATATATATATATACTTTGGCTTTTGGTAATTTTGTTTTACTGTTTTGGATAAGTTAATATTGTTTAAAGATTGAGACTCATCGCTACTACAGCTATGTAGTTTTTTGGATCTAGGTGGGCAATGACTCTGTTTAGGAGATTACCAAATTTGGCTACGCCTTTCCTGTTCAAATGTAGGCCATCCCTACCCAGATCCGCATCTCCTAACCATGCATTACTATCTACAAATATACAGTCATACTTTTTACATACCCAGTCAAAAGTAGAGTTGATCCCATCGATGTAGCAAAGATCCTCATCTCGACGGCATATGATGCCACTTATACAGAATTTCGCCCGTAGGAACAGCTCCTTTCCAGTCGAAACAACCTCGGTGAGCTCTCGCATGATGTCTTCTGGTGAACGTGCCGTGCTGATGTTATTCGCTCCCGTGTGGATGACCACAACATCTGGATCATCAGTGTTCTTCGCTAGTTGGTTTCTTATGTGCCGTAGTTGAGTGCCAGGATAACAGTACACTCTTATATCATTCTCCATATAATTGCATGTGTGGCACACAGTCGAATCTCCTATTATGATGGCTTTTTTCTTTCGAATTTGTATACGGATTCGTCATCGTCGCTTTCTGCAGGTACCTCATATACATTATCTCGACACATTTCATTTCCTTCTTCGTTATCTTGTAAGCCTTGGAGTAATCGGAAACGATTCTGTAGACAGATATCGCTCTTTTTATTTGTTTGTAGCTTTCTTGGTGCCACTGAGCTTTTGGTTGCGAATCTCCATTCATCTTTTTTCTCCACGTGTTCCTCATTTATCTCTTCTCTTTCATTAACTTTTGTACTGTGTTCCTTCTTCTTCATGCTGATATCTCCTAGTTTTAATTGCTTATTCTCTTCTCGAAGTTTTTTGATTGTTTCGTTGGATTCCTGAAGATCTTTTCTTAAGATTTCTATTATCTTGTGTAGCGATGCTATCTGATTGCAGTGATTACGGCAGTACACTTCGTCAGATTTCACTTTCCCCTTTGCGTTTCTTTGTCTGTCTTCATTTCCACCTAAGTTTTTAGTTCCGATTGATTGATCTGAGCACAAAAAGTAGCGATCTGGCCTGTTTTTTCCCTGACATCTATGAAAAACTGAGAAACCGCCAAAAGATGAAACACCTGCTGCTGCCGCCATCTTGAAACCAAGCTCTTGACAACTGAGATAATAGTAATATATAGAAGTTGCTGGGCTTACTGGCCGTGGTCTAGTAGGAAAAACTGAAGTTTCTGACACTTCACTCGTACGTGCGTCGAGTATCCTCAGAGGACTCATGGCAAACTAGTGGCTCCGGCATAGGGCACCAAATATAGGCTGGAAGGAGGCCGCCTACTTGTATCCTATTGGCTGCGCATCCACCAGTCACAAGACGGCTGCTAGACCTATGTCTCGGTTGGTCCGGCTGATTGATGTTTTTTATGTACGTGTATTTTTAATAGGTTTTGTTACACTTGTATAGTTTTTAGAAAGTTTTATATCTGGCTTCTGCCATTACTAGTTTTTTAAAGGGCGTTGATGACCGCTTTTAGTTGAGCGCCCTTATATATATATATATATCTATCATCATCATTGTGTGAACAGTTTCGGCTTCGTGTTTTGCAACATGGGAAACCAGGTTTTATACAAATGTGCTACTTCCTCCTTCCTGCTACTTCGTACTAGACCACGGCCAGTAAGCCCGGAAACTTCTACATATTACTGGATTGACACCAGCTGTGAAAGCCTAAGTTGTTACATGAGATAGTAGGTGCTTGTTTGATGTATAACTGCAGATAATTTGATAATTGGTATCTTAATATGTCTCCCCTTATATGAGTTGATTGTATTTTCTCTCTTTGCTCAACAGTTGTTTCTCAAATGTATCACTTAAGTACCTGATTATTAAATTATAGATGAGTCGTATTTATTACACATCAGCTTCACTTACGTACCCATTTAGTATGACTCATCTATAATTTAATAATTGTTTCACTTCACTGTGGTGCTTTTGATATACATACCTGATGTTTTTTCATGGTTGTAAGTGCACCACAAAATGAATACTTGTCACAGACACACACACTAGAGGCAGAGGGACAGCTAGTCCTAGTCAGTGATGGTAATTACATGTCACACTACACAAGTCAGATCCACAGCATCTCCCCCCCAGTCCACCAAAATCAATATCCCCGTTGATAAAATTAAAGGGTTTTTTTTTCTCTTTTTTTTCCCCTTAAGCAATGAATATTTTGAAAATTACACTTGCCATATATAAAAAATATATTTAAAAAAGACTGCAAAAATAGTGATAAAGCAGCCAATGGACTACCCAGCATTACAATAGTTTTTTAATGTTAATGTTTGTGACCAATTCCCTCATGACAATTACACAAAGCATGAAGAATTCACTTACTCACTGTCGTAAACACTGCTTAGGCTCAAAACTTTTTTTAAACCAATTCTCGAACTGTAAAAACACTTAAGCTCCACTTACTTTTGAAATTAGGACATGTTTCAAGGACACCGCATCCCCATCATCAGCTGATGTTCTACTGGTTCTTCAGGTGACCGCCTCCCTCTCCTGGCGCTGTTTAATGAGTTGAATGACGTCATCTACTATTGGAATTCCGAAGTTCATTGCTCTCTTTTTGTTCTTCACAATGTGTATATTTTCCCAAACTGTTAATTCCCAATACTTTTTTGCCGGTACCAAAAGTTTTATGTCTTTGGAAATATTATGATTTTTTGACCAGAAGTGATGGGCTATGGCCGATTTATCTGTCTGTATTTAATACATCGCATGTGTTCTTTCATCCTTGTTTCTAGGTTTCTCTTTGTTTTTCCTATATAAATTTCGTGGCAATCCTCACATCTTTCGCTATAAATTCCGGATAGTTTGTTGGTTGGACTTGTGTTTTTTAGCGGGTGATTCAGCATGTTTCTCATGTTATATTTGTTATGTGGTACTAGTTGTATCTGAAATTGACGGAAAATGTTTTTGATTTTATTAAATGCCTTAGGGTGATATGTAAATTTGTAATATACTTTCTTTGGGTCGTCAGATTTTAAAGTGCTAACGTCCTTGATGGTTTTCCGTCTTTAATGCTTGTTTATCATTGTTTTAATAAACTTTGGATCAAAGCCATTCACAATTGCAACATATTTAATGTGATCTACTTCTTTGGTATATTCTTCTATAGTCAATGGGATGTTCACTAACCTATGGATTAAACTGTGAAATACTGCATATTGGTGTTCTTTTGGGTTGGAGTTGTTTTTAATGTAGTTGTCCACATGTGTGGATTTTCTATATATGCCAAATTCTAATTTGTCTCCTTTTTTTATAATTTTTTAAATCCAAAAACCGGTAACCATCCATCTTGTTCTGTTTCAATGGTGAACTTTATAGATTGGTCTTGCAGGTTCAATAATTTTAGGCTTTAGCTTTTCACAAACACCTTGCTGATTATATGCTTGATGTTAATATAAGAGGACCAACTGGCCTTGCTGGTCTACAGTGGTGGAGAGGTCCATTAGAGCCAGCATTCTTCCTATATCAGTATCAGTTTATTCACCAATGTAATAAAATTTACAAGGTTCGTCAGATAAAAAAAAACATATAAATTTTACAATTTGAAGAATTTTGTACATAAGACAAGTGAATACATTTACAATTTTTATAATTTTAAGAGTTGTTTTATGAGATTACAATTTTAGTTAAGTATATACAAGTATCAGATTTTAACTTCAGAGCTACTATTAAAGGAGAGGTAAACTAACAGCGTACATTTCTTCCTGCCTTATACTCTTCTACAGAATAAAATACATTTTTGATGAGATAGGACTTTATTTCCATTTTCATTTTCACCTCATTCTTTATTTCCTTAATTTCACCAGGTAAGTGATTATATAAATCCTTTGCATTACTCTCAATACATTTCTTTCCAAGGGAGCCTCTTAATCTACTTCTAAAATAGTTTTGCCTAGTTCTAGTGTCATGACTGTGTACATTCATGTTTTTATCGTCTTTATGTGCCTTTATTACATTCTTGAGACATTCATAAATGTACAAGCAAGGTAGTGTTAGTAAATTTAATTCTTTGAAAGCTTCTCTACATGAGATTCTAGTCTGTATTTTCTTTATTACTCTTATTGCTCTTTTCTGTAGCCTGAATATTTTCAGTAGATGTTTCATATTTGCTGATCCCCATAATATCAGCCCGTATTTGAGATGCGAATGTACAAAAGCATAATATACCTGTATTACACTATCCTCTGCCATAATTTGCCTATAATGCACCAGATTTAAGTGTGTAAGGGAAGCTTATTTCTGAATTTTAGCAGGGATCTGTAAGAGTACTAATAAGTGGTATAAATGCAGGGTCTTTGTTCTGCTGATCAGCAACTTCAACTGGAGATAACAAACAGGTAATGAGTTCATCAAGTTGTTCATGGTCTTGTGGTTGTAACACAGGAAATCGTTACAGTGCATCTGCATCATGGTGTTTCTTACCAATAGTGTAATCAAATTCTTGCAATTTCAAACTACATCTAGCTAAATGACCTGTCAAATCCTTTAGAGTATTCAAATAACACAAAGACTGGTGAGCTGAAACAATATGCACCTTAGAACCAAAAACCAAATTGCAGAAATGTGTAAGCCCAAACAAAATAGCCAAAAGTTCCGATTCAGCGACACTATAATTTTGAGATTCGTAACCCACTGGCTTTAAAACATTATCAGTTTTTTGGTAAAGGACACATGCCACACCTACACCACTAGCATCAATGTGCATCCAAAGTATAATGGAACAACAGGAGCTGCTACCAAAGATTGTTTGCTGATTGTTGTTCACTACCCACTTTCAAGTGAATAAGAGGCTGGGCAATAAAATCTTAGTGAATTTCCTATAAAAAGTAAAAGCCAGAGAACCTTCCTAACATCCCTAACATTTAAAGGAGATGGCAATTTTTGAAGAGAGACCACTATCTGAGTCAGCAGAGATTTCAGTCTTAGAATCCTCAAAGCCTAGGAGTTTAATTCCTTCCATGGCAAAGAAACATTTTTGTGATTTAAGTTTAACATTATGAGCTTCCAAACGCTGAAAGACAGCCTGTAAATGTTGTAACAGTTATTCAAATGTTTTAGCAATTATCACAATGTCATCCAAATAAGCTAGTGCCTTCTTGCATTTAAGGTCACCTAATAGTTTCTCAGTTATACAGCTGAAAAAATGAAGGTCATTGGCAAGACCAAACAAGAGTCATTCAAATTCAAATTGACTCTCATATGTAATAAATGAATGTTTTACTATCTTCTGCAATGGGAACTTGGAAATAAGTTCATAAAAGGTCCAATGAAACAAACCATTTAGCATCTCCCAAATAGCTAAGCAAATCTTCAATATGTGGTAATGGAAATGAAGTTTCTGTGACTGCATTCAGTTTTCTATAATCAACACACAAATCTCATTGAATCATCCTTCATTTCATTAATTGGTTGTGCAATAACAACATTATTGTATCACAGTACTGTGTAGGATTGCCAGATGCTCTGTTTTTCCCGGAATTCTCTGTTTTTTCTCTGAAATGTTGTTCCTCTGTTTATTATTTACTTGGAGTACACAATTCTCTGTTTTTATTTGCCTACTGCAAATTATTTAATTATATATAGGTAATGACTTAGATATTCTCATAAATACAGTTAAATCTCGATATATTCTCATAAAGTTTATGTAATCTTTGGAAACTGGCACTTTGTTTTGTTTCATTTTGCAAATGTTGGCAACAGAAGTGCCTTCTAAATCAACGTAGGTGATGCCGTGTGTTGTCATGTAGCAGCAGAGCAGCATGTTTCTAACAGTAATAATAGGCGAATTTAATGTCTCTCTGATTTTGTCTTTCAGTTGCTTTCAGTTCCACTTCCGTTACCGTTCCACTCTATGTTGTGAATCTGTTTCAAGTGTGGTTGTTGGAAGCTAAGCCTAAATTGTTGGTGATCGTGTACAACAATAGTTGGAAAATGTTTGAGGGTGAAGATGATACATCAAAGACTCCTCCACGGAAGAAATTGAAGGCAAAACATCAAACATATCTCAAGAAATGGGAAGACATATTTCCGTGGGTAAAGCCGGCATTGGATGAGATCGGGCATTTTGTATCATGTGCAGAAAAATGTCAGCATTTCACATGGTGGACAAAGTGATTTGAGGCAATATGAACGTTATAAGGGCATCTAATCAAGGAAAAATGTAATGCTGAAGTTGGAAATAAACTTAAGAATTATTTTTTGAACAATAAACAAGAATATGACAATATCACAATGTGTGAACTTGGTTTCGTGCATCATGCAGTGAAACACAATTTAAGTTATTGTAGTATGGAGTGGAAACAAACTTCTGTCCCATATTTTTTGTGATTCTGTAATTGCTTTCAAAGTTTCATGTGGGCATACTAAAGCAGAAATGATAGGAATGTTGTTGCTCCTAAAACTGTTAATGACTTTGTATCCATTTAAAGATGTCTACAAAAACCTTCTACTGTCCAGCAACACAGAGAAGATCCCTGAAAGGAATGTGCCAACCTTACACAGAGGGACAAGGATAGCGAATGTGTGTGACAAAGAACGTATGCTATACAAGGAGCAGAAATGTTAGAAAAGCGTGTGCCCTATTCACTCTCTATACTAAAAGCGAGAAGATTCATTCACAAAAGTAGAAGCCATCAGAATGTTTTTGAATGGCCTGTAACTTTACTGACATGGGGTGTCATAAACCTGTTCAGGGAGGGTGTGGGAACCTTCTGCAATCCCCCTGCATCTCATCCCTCGGAGACTTTCTCTCCTGTGGAGGACAGTACCTTCCTTTCATTGGCTACCGATGCATCAAGCAGAAGCAATCGAAAAATTATCCAGTTTGCATCCGGTGCTTTGGCCCTTTAAAGGGAGTGCAAAATAAGCTACTAGATTTTGTGGAAAGTGCTAAGGAAGCATCTATAGCAATTACTGGTTTTGTGCAGCAGTCTAGAGAAGCACAACTTAGATGTTAATTATGTGTTTTCTTATTGTGCAGACAATGCCAATGTGAACTATGGAAACAAACATTCTGTGTTTCAGTTATTCAAAAATAAAAACCCTAATTTAGTAAAACCTAATTTCTCTAAACATGTCATACATAACACAATTAAGTATGGCATTGACAGAATGGATATTGATGTAGAAAATGTAATTTTAAAGATTTATAACTTCTCTGTCTCAGCCAAAAGAAGGGAAGAGTTAGCTATTCTTCAAATTTGTGAATTTGGAGTGGACTGAGATTTTGAGGTTTGTTCCAACTAGGTGGTTCTCATTAACACCAGCCATTTCACGACTGCTTCACAATTGGAACACAATTAAACGTTATTTCAGTAGCATTCCAGGCTGTCCAAAATTCTTATCTAAAATTTTCTTGAACAATGACCCAGAGGAAGCTGTACTGCCTGAAATATACTTTAATTTTCTAAGCAATGTTGGAAGTCAGCAGCAAATAGTAACTAAAATACTGGAAAAGTCAGACTTAACTATACTAGAGTCATAAACAGATGGAACTTTTCAGTTGTAAAATTCAGCAGAGAATGAAAGACAACATTTTTGTAGCAAGGCAAAAGAACTCATTAATGAATTGTCTATACCACCACAGAAAAAGGTTATTACAGACCTGAACGGCTTTTATAGTAATATGCTTCACTAGCTACAGGAAATACATGATGTGAGAAATGACAATCCTATGGATCCCTTACAGCATTTTCTTTACAGGAAGGAATTGAGTTCGAAGATTTTGAAAAAGCCATAGAATTGTTCCACCTCAGAACATATTTCCATTGATGACCTGTACGAGAAGTTCAGCAGTCATCGAGATTATCTCTGCAGCAGTATGAACAATGATGGTGATTATGCATGTGCCCGGGCATGACAATTCTGTGCCAAATATTTCCAAAGTGTTAGGATTTTTATTTAGCATCCCTGGTTCAAATGCTTTTGTAGAGCGAATCTTTTCATTCATGAAAAGTAAGTGGACTGTCACAAGAAACAGGTGTTCAACAGATTTAATCAAAGCAGAGCTCCAGGTGACAGTGAACTATGAGAACAAATCCTGTTCAGAATTTTATAATTCTGCAAAATGTGATGTGGAGTTATTAAAAAATGCCAGAAGTTCAGTGAAATACAATTAAATGTAGCCTGTCAGATTGAAGAACACTTGGAAGGTTAATATGCATAATTTAATGTTTAATTGCACAAATAAAAATATTTAGTAAATATTCTCCACTTAACTTAAGAAGCTGATGACAATACTTCTATTATGTTTTTGCGAAATTAATTTTGTGGACATTTGCCCACATCTTCAGTCAAACACAATTCGTTGTCAAACACACTTCGTTGTCAAGGATACTATGTATTTACGTATTACCAACATCTGAAGATGAAACAAACCTAAAAACAGAATCAATTGCCGGTATGTCAAAATTAATTACGCGATATTTATTTTTTAGAATAAATATTTTTTCCCAAATCATTAAATCTATGGGAACATTTAATTGTTTTAATAATTTAACTTGGGGATTTATTTCATGGTTAAATGACCAAAAAGATCTGCCACGGCCGATTATAAATTTAAAAAATTTACTTACCATCCTTGGGTTAATAAACATTTTCAAAATTTTTTTAAAGAAGTTAGTATAACTTTAGTTCCTCAAAATAAATATAGTATTAAAAATTTATTACCATTTTCTAAAAAAGATAAAATTCCTAATAATAAAAATATCTGGTATTTATCAATTTAATTGCTTAGATTGTGATCAGGTTTATATTGGAAAGACGAAACGTAGTTTGGAAACCAGAAAGAAAGAACATTTTCGTAACATTAGATATAAACAAATTGATAAATCGGTCATGGCAGATCATTTCTGGTCATGTAACCATGAAATAAATCCCAAAGTTAAATTATTAAAACAATTAAATGTTCCCATAGATTTAATGGTTTGGGAAAAAATATTTATTCTAAAAAATAAATATCGCGTAATTAATTTTGACATACCGGCAATTGATTCTGTTTTTAGGTTTGTTTCATCTTCAGATGTTGGTAATACGTAAATACATAGTATCCTTGACAACGAAGTGTGTTTGAAGATGTGGGCAAATGTCCACGAAATTAATTTCGCAAAAACATAATAGAAGTATTGTCATCAGCTTCTTAAGTTAAGTGGGAATATTTACTAAATATTTTTATTTGTGTAGTGTTTCCTACTCCACTGTAAATAGCTTCATTTTTTGTGTAATGTGTAAGTGTTTAACATAATATGTGTTTGCTAATTTATCATTGTTAGTTTTAAAAAAATGTTAAAAAATGAATCACTCCTTTTTGTTCCGTTGGAAATCTGGCAACCCTAGTACTGTGTGTCAGAGCATACAATTAATTGTCACATTTTTATTTGAGTTTAAAATTGTGATATCAATACAGAGGAAGTAAGTGTTTCTGGAAAACTTTTTATTGTTTCAGGTGTAACAACAATTCAGACATCCAATCAACAATATTACGACCAGTTCTCATCAAATGTGGCTGAAAACCGAACCCATGAGGGCTACCTTTACAAACGTGGAGCACTGCTAAAAGGTTGGAAACAGCGATGGTTTGTTTTAGACTCGATTAAGCATCAGCTTAGATACTATGATGCCATGGAAGATTCACATTGTAAAGGTTATATAGGTAAGATCCCTTCATTATTATTGCATTTGAAACTGCGAATCAGGTCTTCTGTATCAATAACTAAACACATGGGAAAACGCACATATATGATCATTTCATGAATTTTGATTAGCCTCCTTCTAATAACCTATGGCTAAAAGGGTCAGACATCTATGTAAATAACGATTTAGCATATCAGCAGAGGCGACGAATTGAACAAATGTGTAGTGTTTAACGCCCGCTTTTACTACATACGGCACCGCAGGTGGTGACACTGGTGATACATGAGGTGAAGATGGAGCACCGGTGGAATGAGATGGCGGGGGAAACCAGAGGTCCCGGAGAAAATCCGCCCCAATGCCGTGTTGTCCACCACAAATCTCACTTTGCGGGCGCCTGGGATCGGACCCGGTTGCCTTGGTGAGAGCCAAGCGGTCTAACCACTGAGCCACGGTGCGGCCTGAATTGAACAAAGAAGAAACGAGCATAAATGACAGAAATGGGCATACATCTGTAACTTTCGGCTGTGGAAGCTACTGGAAGAGAGGACAGTAGGGTGAATGGTGAACTTTGGGGTGAATACAACAGCAAAAAATCATCATACTATACAAAGAAGTAAAGATCGACCAGAACAGCTAAGGCAACCAAGGAGAGGGAGGCTAAGAGAAAAGAGGTGTAGAAGGAAAGCAATTATGGTGCAGTGGCAGAACGGGAAAATTGGATCGATGAAGGAAGTAAGGGTAGGTAATATGTGAGGCAGAACAAGGAGAAAATACAAGCTCAATGTACATGCTTACAAGAGCAAAGGGAAACAACATGAATATGGACTTAAGAAATAGTTAGAAAAGTAAGGAAGGCAAGGAGAAAGAATAGACGCAGTTAGAAATAGAGGAAATACGAGTGATATGAAATAGTGAAAATTAACAGAAAAACAAAGGGAAACAAAGAAATGAATGAAAATCATGTTAAAAAGAGTCAGGGGAAGTTAACAGCTAAAAAGTGGAAGTCAGCAAAGAAAAAAATATAAAACAAAAATGATTCAAGCAAATATGATCTGAAATATGGGAGAAAAGTTAGTAGAGGAAATGAAAAGATGAAAATTTAAAGAAAGAAAATTACTGTGGGAATAGGCATTGAACACAGCAGAGAAAGAAGCTGGACGGAAACCAGAAGATCCGTGGTTCAAATCCCGGCTATGGCATTGAATTTTTCAGTCTGACTCTACGTTTCCACAATTTAGCCTACACACGGCCAGTGTGAAAGAATAATTAATTTCCATTAATTAACACCTGTCTGTCTATTAAATAAGTAAGTGTTAAGAAGCTGTCCATTGACCCATTGACAAAGTTCAATTATTGGCTTTTAAATTATGTATGAGGAGCTCTGTATCTAGAGGTATTACATTACTTTCCAGCTGAACTAAAGACATATAAAAGCACAGCCTTTGGAAGTTAATAACAGTTCTTAGTTCTGCATGATCATTCATTTTACTTAGTGGTTTATATTTCATGTTTCTAAAGTATCATACACATAGTATCTAATATTTCTGTTGAAATGTAATGAATTCCACTATGATTCCTTGAATTTATGAAAAATAAGGTCTGTACTTTCTCTACTGCGTACAGTAAGTAGGGAAAGAATTGCATTCTACCCAAAACTTTGATATCAAGTTTCTACTAGAAAGATATGTTTTGGGACCCCTTGAATCATGAAAAACAAAAGCATTTTTAGAAAAGGTCCATGTGCAGGTAGGTGAGAATGGGTGCAGGCACAGGTAGCTGGTGGCTCTAGGGTCTTATTATGGTAGGTAAAGGGTCCAGAATCATACACAAATGTCCTTGACCTATTACACAAGCTGACAGATACCATTGCACTGGACAGACGGATGGAGGTGACTGGGTAACATATAATTCCCATATCGAGATTTAACTGTATTGGAACACCACAGTGAAGCGAAAAATTATTAAATTTTAGATGAGTCGTATTTCTTACACATCTGCTTCACTTTCGTGTAAGAAATACGACTCATCTAAAATTTAATAATATAATTCCCAGTCCCTGGTTAACCTGTAATTTAAACACTAACATCACTTTTTTTTTTTTCTATTTCCTTTTTACTCTTTTTAATATGTTTCTGGAACATGTGTCCCCATCTTCAGAATGTGTTCGACTGACCGATGTTGTTCCTGTTGTGGTGGTTGTTTATAATGGCAGCATCATATGGCAGTGAAATGTACTTCCAGAAGGGTTTTGGCAGTGGTAAATCAAAATTCATTAACTGTTATTTGTGTTTCAAAATAAAGATCTTTTCCCATGTGTTCAATTCTGCTACATGGCTGGTCGGTTGATTAGTGTAATGTTCAGTTTGATGTTATGGTTGGTCGTCCAGAAATGGCGTGAAACTGCAAATTTGTCCATTTGTTTGTATTTTAAGCATTTCATATGTTTCTGTAGTCTGATTTCTAGATTTCTTTGTTTTTCCTATATAAACTTTATCACAATCAGAGCATATACTCAAGTTCTCGAGAAGCCAGCCAGCTGAAAAGACGATTAGAAATTGACATTTCAGGAGTGTGCATCTCTCCCATTATCAGGATATTTATTAAATGTCATAACCACAAATGAAACACTGGATATAACACAACTATAAACAAAGACAAAACACTATAAAAATTCGCATTACTGAACAAGACTGTTTTCAGTAAATTAAATGCCAGGTCAGGAGATGGCATGATATAGAAAATTAATTGGGTCAAAGAAACATAACTACTTAATACAATTTTGAGTTGAACTAATACTCAATGCTCCATTTATTGCTACTATTTACCTAGAACGCGTTTCGTTAGGATCTTCCTAACATCATCAGCTGTTGTCGAGTTGTTCAGTGAACTCCTCGGAGGTGATAGGTGCGTCTCTGTCGGTATCTTGATGAACTTGAAATTTGGATCTTGAAGAAAATCCAAATTTCAAGTTCATCAAAATACCGACAGAGACGCACCTATCACCTCCGAGGAGTTCACTGAACCGGCATCCATTAGTCGACAACAGCTGATGATGTTAGGAAGATCCTAACGAAACGCGTTCTAGGTAAATACTAGCAATAAATGGAGCATTGAGTATTAGTTCGACTCAAAATTGTATTAATTTTGTGCTTCATTGTATCATAGTCCTTAAACAACGGAATAACTACTTAACTTGATTATCAAGCTGTGTTGATCTGTGCTGCTTAAGTCGGTGGATTTCCATTTTTAAAGCCGGTTTCCAAGAGGAGCTGAACTGAAATCCAGCATCACGATTAAACGTGCTCCTCTCGGAGGAAATGGCTAAAGCCTCCTTAATTCTGCGCTCCCAGTAACTGTTGCATATTGCCAAGATGGTCGTCTCCCAAAAATTGGCTCTATGGTCCTTATCAAAACAATGCTCTGCCAGCCCAGACTTTTCAGGTTGCACTAAACGAATGCGCCATTCATGTTCGTTTATTCTGGTAGCAATGGTCCTTCTGGTTTGTCCTATATATGGTGTCCCACATTCACAGGGAATGCGGTACACTCCCAGAACTTGGAAGTCCAGTTTGTCTTTCACTGGTCTCAATAGATGTTCAATCTTCGGAGGTGGCTTGTGGATGGTCCTGATGTTGTATTTGGTGAGAATTCTGCTGATTGTGCCGGATAGATTGCCGGTAAACGGGATGCAGGCTGTAGCGGAGGCTTATCTGACACTTGCTGTATTTCAGGTTTCCCTTTTCTGGCTTTGGTGATTGAGGCTTCAATGTCATATTCGGAGTAGCTGTCTTGACAGAAAGTGAGTCTCAGGTGCCGTAATTCCTGTTTTAAGTGGCTGGGATCAGAGATAGACAAAGTTCTGTGTGCCAGTGTATTTTGATAGTGTTTTGTCTTTGTTTATATTTGTGTTATTTGTGGTTATAACATTTAATAAATATCATGATGATGGGAGAGATGCACACTCCCGAAACGTAGATTCCTAATCGTCTTTTCAGCTAGCTGGCTTCCTGAGAAGAACTTGAGTATATTCGTCGCCAGGAAAGCTTCAGGTCTTATTTTACAATCAGAGCAATTGATTTTGTAAATTCCAGCTTTTTTGTCTTGTGATATAGGGTCGTTTAATCTATTACAAAGTAATTTCTCTATGATAAATTTGTTCTATGGGGCTAGGCTAATATTGTGTTTCGTGAAAATCTTCTTAAATTTGTAAAATGATTTTTGATGTTAAGTGAATTTCTTGAATTTCAAATGGTTTTCTTCCTGGACAAGATTTGTGGTACCCCTGATATGTTTCTGTCATTTGAATTTTGTAATTTTCTTGTTGATTTTTACTCTGTTGAAGCTGTTGTTTTTGACTGAGTTTACTATATTGTGACTTTTTGGGTTCATGGAATTAAGTTCAGTTTGCAGAAATTCCAAAATGCTCTTTATTTCCATAGAAACACACTTTGGTCAACCTTTATAGTAGCAGAATTACGTAACATACACAAATACCTAAGAAGTCGGGCTGGCAGAGCATTGTTTTGATAATGACCATAGAGCCAATTTTCAGGAGACGACCATCTTGGCAATATGCAACTGTTACTGGGAGCAGAGAATTAAGGAGGCTTTGGCCATTTCCTCCAAAAGGAGCACGCTTAATTGTGATGCTGGATTTCAGTTCAGCTCCTCTTGGAAACCGGCCTTAAAAATGGAAAGCTATCGATTTAAGAAGCAAAGATCAATACAGCTTGATAATCAAGTTAAGTAGTTATGTTTCTTTGACCCAATTAATTGTCTATACTCACGCCATCTCCTGACTTGGCATTTAATTTACTGAAATCAGTCTTTTGTTCAGTAATGCAAATTTTGATAGTGTTTTGTGTTTGTTTATGCTTGTGTTATATGCAGTGTTTCATTTGTGGTTATGACATTTATATAAATATCCTGATGATGTGAGATATGCACACTCCCGAAACGTTGATATCTAATCATCTTTTCTCCTGGCTGGCTACCCGAGAAGAAAGTGAGCGTATTGGTTGCCAGGAAAGCTTCAGGTCTTATTTTATACAAATACAATCTTTGACAAGGTTGTTGACCACAAACAAAGAGTTCACTTTCAAAACACAACTACATGCAGACAATTCTCAAGTTTCGATTTATGACTCCCCACTCGAGAGTTGCGGCTTCCTTATATACCTCTAGTCATATTTTTAGTCATTTGTGGAATGTTCTCTATCAAGACGGCACTAGACGAAACACAAACCTTCTAGTCATCTAACTTTATCTGTTTCGGCAAGCCTTTCATCTCCGCAGTGCACTATCTGTCCCTTTTTATGCGTTAGCCACATTAACGCAATAATGACTCACGACAATATGTTCATACTCTAAATGATATTCTTGTTCGTTCAGGGGAGTACACACTAGTCTGTGTAAGCTATTTAGTACTGCATGTTTGTGTGTTAAGGGACTGAAATTGTTATTTATGGAATTATCTGAATGCAAAGGTTTCCTGTATATACCAAAGGTTATATTTTCTTGTTCTCTGATTATTTTTAGATTTAAGAAGGGTAACAGGCCTTCTTCCACATCCATTATGAATTTTGTTGATCAATTTGCTAAGTAACTTAATTGAGTCTTGTATGAACCTTTAGGGGACTGTGGCAAAGATGTCTATATATTGGTACCAAACTTTGATAATATGTGGGAAGGAAGTTTCATCTGTATTTCCAGGTAGCTCATAAATAATTCTGTAAGGAACAATGAGAGTGGATTTGTTAGACATTTTGGTTGTTGGTAGATTTTTCTGATTGAAACTAAAGTTATTCTCTGTGATGCACAAGTTGGTTAATTTTAAAAGGTCTTCTAATGGTTTGCCTACTAATTTATTAATTCATATTTATATTATAATTAGGGAAAACAAAACTTAAAGTAATTGTGCACCCAAACATATAGTATTACTCACAATGTAATGGAATATGCTGTATAATAAAATATTTAAAAAAAATAATACATTCATACCTATGCACACGCACAGTAGAGTAAACCCTTTCAAAGAAGTTCCTTCTTATTTGAGTTTTCCAATACTTACACATTTCCCAAATAGAAAATCACTATTCATTTGTCTCTTGGTCATACAAAGATAATGGAATTTCAAAGCCGTCATAGCAACCAGCTCATAAAATATTTAACTGTCTCTTAAATGTCTACTATATTGCCACATTTCCTTGCACCTATAAGAAAATTAGCTATAAGTTAATATTTATGTTGATTAACTTGAGCCAGATAGAAGAATAAGCATTTGTAACATTATTTTGTAAATAAGAAATCATGTGAATGCAATTCTTCACTTTTTTATATATCTATTAGTCTTTGATATTTTAAATATACCAGTATTATTTTTTCTGGATAATTCATTTTAGAATAACAAATAGCATAATATAGCAAGTACACACCAGAGCAATAATAAAATTTATATGGTTCCAGATCTCGCAGAGGTGGTATCAGTAACGCCAGCAGCACCAGCACCTGGTCCACCAAAGAAGACTGATGACAAATCGTTTTTTGATGTAAGTAAAGTATCAAGAAATGTAACACAAATATATGTTTGTGTCATGTTCAACTTGAATATAATTTTTGTGTTTTCAGTTGCGAACAAATCGTCGCACATACAATTTCTGTGCAAGTGATGCCATGACTGCGCAAGAGTGGATTGAGAAGGTTCAGGCGTGTCTGCAGTAAGAGGGAGCTGTGTTCACTTTCGGGGACCATTTGGATTATTTCTTTAAATTGCTTTGAATGTGTATAGTGTACAGTTGTTGCTGTTGTTTTATTTTTAAGCACATATCACATTATGCAAATATCCATGACGAAAACGAGGGTAACATGATTGTTCATTTCTGTTGCTTCGTTTTGACTTGTTATTGTGTTATATTGTTTTGTTTATGTTCCGTAAAGAACTTGAGCAGGGAGGCCTGTTACAAATCTGTTAGATATCTCAGATCATGCACCTTCAGCTGCTAATTCACAGCAAAATGAAATTATATACTGCTGTGTAATGTTTAAGGAGAAGGTAGTTTTTGAAAATTGGGATGATCAAAGCTTTTAAAATTATTTTATTGAAGTATCACTGAAGAATGTATTTTTGTGAAGGAGAAAGGCAATAGCATGTTAACACTGCCGTCAAATAATTATACAGATTTGTATTAGGCCAACTTTGAAACCCAAAAATAGTTCTTTTTCTGCTAACAAGCTTATGAAATAGGTTGTATAATGAGAAAATTTTCACTGTAAAAAGAAACCAATGGTACAAAGCTGCCCCTATGTTATGTAGAGATGATGTTACTGATAAATAAATATATATATATATAAACAAGGATGTGATAGTTATTAAACTGTACTTTGCAAAAGTAAAATTTTATTAATCGTATATTTGTTAACATAATTTTTATAATTTTATCCTTTAGAAAGAAAGAGTTATATTTAATATACCAAATAATTATAAATTTAATTGGCTGCTCTTTTTCAAATTTGTAGAATGTCATAGATTTTATTAGCTTAAGGATGGCCAAATCATGGGATTATTTCCTTTGATGTTTGACAATAACGGACCTAAGTTAGTTTATTTCATGATAAAATAGCATCAGTTTTACAAATAATCAACGAAAATAGCCAACCTCGTCTTCTTGCAGCAAATCAGAAGCTTTGACTGAAATGTTTTTACTAATTTAAATGTGATATGTTTTAATTTTCTACTTAAAGAGATTCTAGCAGTTCACTGTAATTATATTTACTGGTATGAATGTGTGTGTGTGTGTGCGCGTGCGCATATGTGTGTGTGTGTGTGGTGTGTGCGCATGTGTGTAGGCATGTGCGCATACTCGGTCCTTGCATTCATTTCTATTTTGTACATTTTCTGCACGCATCATCAAATGTCTAAACGTGAAACCTCCATCTTCATTGTGTTTGCTTATTCAGCCTTAGAAGATGAAAACTGCCAAAGTTTAAATATTGTAAAATTTGTAAAGAGGTGTGTACATGTGTAGTTGAATGTAAATAAAGAGCAGAATTCTATTGTAAAACGCTTATTTAGTATACATACCCAAAAGATACAAAACTTCCGAATTAATGACTTTGTATGCGTATTTGAAGTTAAATCTTGGTATAAAATATGTAATAGGAGACAGTTGCTGCTCTTGGGATTTGTGGCTTTTAACATATTGTGACAAAAGGCAAAAACTGTGTGTCACAAAAATCATTAGCTCGATGCTTAAGTACAAGTAGCCCCCTTTTTTTTTTTTTTTTACATAAATCCAACACTTCAAAGACATCTCTACAGTACTTCCCTTTGTACTTCCTGACCTATATACAGGTCCACCTGTAACACAGAGCTACAGAGTTGAACTCTGATATTCACATGTAAACTACTTCACTGCTGGTTCTACATTTCCAGGATCCTTATCCGCAACCGCACTCACCGACCCGTGAACTCTTCCTACACATTCCATGGCCTGCAGACTCACCACAGAGCTTGGAATATACCATAGTGTCGCGTGCACATAAAAGGTTCGTGCGGAGCGATAACATGCCTTGTTTACACAAAGGAACTGATAAAGATAGCACGCAGATATATGTCTGCCGAAACAAACGAACTGAGATAAATGGAAATTTCTGGTGACATCCTGATTGATAGAGATTATTCAGTTTCTCGATTGTTCTGAAACAGTCTGATTATCAGATGAGGTATTTAAGGAAGCGACGACTCGCCAAGAGTCAGTCGTGAACAGTAGTAAACACAAGTCATAAGCCGTAAACAGCTATAAAGTGTTGTAACGAGAGCTGATTTTGTAATCAGGTGTAATCAGAATGCTGCTGTTGTGCTCATGGACCTTGTTAGATTGTGATCGTTTATGTGATGTAATACTGCCACTGTGAGTGTATTTCTACGAAAATAAAGAACGTTTAACTGTCTACAACTCGGGACTTTTAATTCTACGAACCCACAGAGTGACAATACTGTTCTCACCACTATTCACTACCAGCCAACTCATTACTATCAGCCTTGCATCAGTTTTTATATACACTGATATACACGAGCCCCATAAATAATCGGACAGACCTTGCATTTCACTATGGAGTGCTCTATAAAGCAGAATAGATTATGTGTATCAATCTCAAGATACTCTTTGTGTTAAGCAAAGATCATTTGCTATGAATATCCATTTTAGAGATTGAAAATGTGGCTAAACTAAGAGCTTCCCCATTCAACCTTGTTTACATCATGAGTTTACAACACAAAAAAAATCGGACATTACAAATGAAATACAATACAAACGAGTAGGTGAAGTCTGTCTGTAGACAAAACAACATCGTAGAAGAAGTATGTCAACTGTGCACCAAGAAGAAGGCAAAAGCGTATTATAGGGCCCAGAGATAAGCAGAGTACCTTTGAACAAGGACAGTTAGTGATCTATCACTATGAAAAGAACAAAACATACCGGGAAATAGCAGAGATTGTGAATCTTAGCAAAAGTACAGTTAGTGACATAATTCACCGGTATAAGTATGAAGACAGAATTTAATCTCGAGCAAAGCCAGGGCGACCAAAACTTCGTAACGATAGGCAGGGGTCTTATATTATGTGGAAGATAAAACGGAATCCGTGTATAAGTGCTCCTGTGATTTGTGCTGAGATTCAGGAAGAAATGGGACTGACAGTTAGCCCTGGAATGGTTAGAAGGACCATGTGAAAACAAGATTTTAATGGTAGCATAGCCACAAAAAAGCCATACATTTCTAGCAAGAATAAAAGGAAGCTATTACAATTTCCCAGAGACTTTATTAATAGGATGACCAATTGGTGGGAATAAGTTATTTTTTGTGACAAAAGCAAATACAACCTTGCAGGTTCAGATGGCAGGTTGGTTATGTGAAGGAAACCAAACACGGAGCTGGAAGAGCGCAATTTACAAGGCACAGTCAAACACGCCAGAGGGAGTGTAATGGTATGGGGCTGTATTTCCTCTAGAGGAGTGGGAAAGCTGGTGGTGATAGGCACAACCATGAACAACGAAGTCTATCTTAGACTATTACAGCAACATTTAAAACAAAGTGCAGAAACGATGGGTATATTGAACAGCTTCTCATTTTATCAGGATAATGATCTGAAGCGTACATCCCACATTGTGCACCTATGGTTACTTTATAACTGTCCTCATGTAATGCATCCACCCTTTCAGTCCCCGGATCTTAATCCCATAGAAGCAGTATGGGATCAACTGGAGAAGACCATGCGGAAGACCCCATCACCTCCAAGCAGCACTTGAAGGAGAGGTTGCAAGAGGAATGGAGCAAACTTTCTACAGCCTACCTGAAAAACCTGGTTCACAGCATGCCAAATAGGGTGCGAGAAGTAGTGAAAAGAAGTGGGAGAGTCACAAAGTACTAAGACATATTTTGTATCACACTCAAGTTATGTCCGATTACTTTGAGGGCCAAAAAATGTCATATTTCTTTTTAATTCTTAAAAAAGCACACATACAATTTTTATGTGAAATAACATTTATTTTCTTACAAGAACAATCCATTTAACTGTCGATTAGCATTAATTTCAATAAAATAGCACATCAAATGTTGATTTTCACTTTCAAAACGTAATACTCTGCTTTGTCCAATTATTTATGGGAGTCTCTGTATTTGGTGGGTGTGGTAATCTTTTTGGAATTGCAGTCGCACATCTTTTGCATAGTAATAATATGAGTTATCTCCTGATTTCACCTGTCCTTGATGCATGTTTATGTCTGACGACAGCTTGCTTCCTCCGTGATGTCAGCCAGTAGCTGAGTTTGAGATGTGTTACTTTCTCATGGCAGACTTGTGCGATCACCAGTGTGACAATATTGTATCAGGTTAATGGGAAGATAAGTAACAATTGCAAAGGAAAATGACATGGTTTGCATACTTAGTATCACAATCAGTATTAATGTACTATTTTTTTGTTGTCACTATGTTTACACTCAACTTTACTCACTATGTTGTTGTATAATTGAAATGTTTTCAAGATCATTCGATCTCATCCTCAGCAGTTTGGTGACTAAAGGAACCTTCTTCCTCCACTACTTCGGTGCTCCGATCCCTCTGCCATCTGGTGTTAGGGGCACTAAGTTTTAATACTTCATTTAATACTGGGATTTCAAACTTTATAACTTTATCCTGGTTTTTGGTTATGAATATTTTTTCCCAAATATCCAATTCTATGGGTGTACTTAAAGATTTTAACAGTTTTATGTTGTGGCCAATGTTGTGGTTTTCTGTCCAAAAATGGTGTGACACTGCAGATTTTTCTGTTTGTTTCAGCTTTATGTTCCTCTGGTGTTCTTTTTGCCTGGTTAACAAGTTTCTCTTAGTTTTTCCTATGTAGCTTTTATCACAGGTTTCACAGTTTATCTGATAAATTTCCGATTTCAAAGTGTTGGGGATTGAATTTTTAGTGGCTTATTTAGCAGATTCTTCAGACTGAATTTGTTTTGGGGTGCTAGTTTTAAGTTTAGTCTTTTGAAGATTCGTTCAAATTTTCTAAAAGCCCATGGATGGTAGGTGAATGTTCTATATTGCCAGTTTGTGTTTTTAAGTGGTGTGAGAGTGGTATTTTTTTTATATTAACTTGAGTTTTTCCTTTCTTTTCATCATGTTCCTTATGATGGCTGGGTTGAATTCATTTAATATTGCTATCTCTTTTATGTGTTGTTTTGCATTCAAAAACTCCTCCTTACTCAGTGGGATGTTGTATAGCCGGTGAATTAGACTTCTAAAGGCAGCTGGTTGATGTGAAACTGGGTTGTATTCATTTTTCTTTATGTAATTATCTATGTGTGTGGGCTTCCTGTATATTCCAAAATCTACACCATGACGATTTCTAGTTATCTTGAGGTCCAAAAGGGGTAGGCTGTTGTTTCTTTCTACTTCCAATGTAAACTGGATATGATTATCTTGCAGGTTTAGTAATTTTAGAGAATCTTCTTAAGTTTTCCCGGAATGATAGCAAAAACATCGACATATCTCCACCAGCATTAAATGAAGTATTAAAACTTAGTGCCCCTAACACCAGATGGCAGAGGGATCGGAGCACCGAAGTGGTGGAGTAGGAAGAAGGTTCCTTTAGTCACCAAACTGCTGAGGATGAGATCGAATGATCTTGAAAATGTTTCAATTATACAGCATAGTAAGTGAAGTTGAGTGTAAACATAGTGACTCATAAATCAAACTCAAAGATGAAGAATACTTCAGTTAATAATGCTTCGGCTTATAATATTTATTAATGTACTACTTCACCAAGAACAGATTACTACATTCACTTGTTTTTAGTAACTAAAATTGCATTAAAAACTAAAAAGTAGTCAAAATCAGTTGAAGTCAACTTCACAGCCTTAAAAGGATACTGAAATCCAGAGGTACCAAATTGATTACCAGCTAGAGAGAAATGTGCTTACATTGTCCATTCCTGCAGCCTCTGCATCTCCTGTGGCCCCCTCTGTTACCTAATCTACCTCTATCTGTTATAAAATACTGCTGAAAAGGACAGGGACATGTTTCAGGTGTAAGAAAGCTTAACATCAATTTGCTGTTTATTTAACATAACGCTTATACAGAGTTCAATGGTGTCTTCTACAACAAAATGAAGGCATTTTTACATTTTGTTTCGTTAACAGTGTGTTATATTACAAACTCTACAAATTCTGCTATAACAACAGGCTTACACTATACAACTTTCTTTTATTATGTTGGCAATATATAGGAAAATAAATTCAACATCTTGTAAAAATTGCACCTCCCTCATTAATATTATTATCACACGGATCTAATAAGAGATCGTGGGACTTCCTTCCCAAGTAGTTCAATAGAAAAGACAGTCGAGTCGGTTCAGAAATATGTTGCTCCCATAAATTACCACTGAGCTATTAAAGCATCTAGCAGCTCTTCAATAATTGGTCAGATTTCGGCGAATGGGCCTTAATTTGGATGCGAAAGCAATTAACTAAACTATTTTGTTACCATATTTCAATTGTTGAAACCTTTTAGATGCAATTAACAATATGAGCACAACAATACATTTTCTTTGTCTACTACGTACAGTAAGTAGGGGAAATATTTGCATTCCACCCAAAAAATTTGATAAAGATTTTGCCAGAAATACACTTTTAAATTTCTGTTTTTAAAAAGAACATTTCAATAAAAATGTGTGTATCTGTGAGCAGTGTAACTCAAAAACAAAAAGTTTGATAAATACCAAACTTGGTATATAAGTTGAGCATCCTCCAAGGATCCGACAAAGATATTCAAGGAAATCCCCATACCCCAGATATAAATATGGAACATATTTTCATTATTTTTTATTTTCTCAAAATTAGCAGTAACAAATTCAATTAAAATGTCATACCTTTAACACATTTACATGATATATAAGATGAATATCTTAAATTTCCTGGGAATTTCCTTGGAAGTTCTCATCATTCTGAATCACTATTGCATAACTGGTGAGCCATAAAGAGATGGGCAAAATCTTATTACTCAAAAATTGTAGACATACTTTTTCTGTGAAATGAATCATTTCTGAGATATTTCCTGTTATTTGTTTGCATTCTTCATCATAGCAACCAGCTCTTCGTAGCATTTGACTATCACTCTATTGTATTCCCATATTCCCTTGTACCTTACTTACGTAATGTAAACGTAACCCATGGCGTAACAGCCCCAAGTGGGCCTGAGCCTACCAACCCAACTGCTGGCCTCACGCCCACTTACACACAGCAGAGGTGGGTGATCATCCAACTGATACGGGGAGGAGATGTGGTCAACATCTCGGCATCCCCCAGCCAGAACGTTAGTTTTTGTGACCAGGGCCATCTACATATCGTAAGCTCCTCACTTTCCTCACGATGCCGAGTGGGCACTGATCCTATACCCGGGACCTAAAATCCCTACCACATGGGTGGGATCAAACCCAGGCCGCTTTCCGTGGCCAGGGACCAAGGCATGCTGCCTTAGCCCACTACGCCACAGTGCAGGACAACTTACTTAGTCAGTGCTTTTATACCATACGGCATCAAGGGTTTTAAAAGAGCCTTCCATTTTATACAGTCCTTTGCTCCATTCATATCCAGTCCTTTTCCTTTCAATCCAATCTTCCCTCCATTCTAGCTTGCCCAGCCTGTCTTGGGATCTTGTCTTCAACCATGCATTGAATGTGATCAATTACTAAATTTCTTAACAAGTATGGGCTATGATACAATGAAGCACAAAATTAATATAATTTTGAGTTGCATCATTGCTCTAATATCCATTACACAGGAATTTGAGTACTGGTTTCATTACATAGGGATGGTCAATGTTTACTTCCTCTACTATTACCTGTCTGATAAATGAATGCAGTTGTTTGGGAGAGGACGCTGGTGTAGCATGACTCAGTTTAGAGAGGTCAGAAAAGGTGGGAAAACATCATCACAGCATAAATAACACAATGTACCTATATCTTTTTCTTGTCAAATCAGTATCCCATGACTAAGTATTCTACAGAATGTACCCTTCTACCTCCTAAGGGGATCTTTTCTCTAACAGCACTCTTTAGTTTATGCACTATAAGAATTTCTCTTCTCTGATTATAAAACTCGAGGAAAGTTCTGCAACAACACATTTTTCAAACTCATCAAGTTCGAGTCTGTTTGGACGTGGGCAATGTTTACCAAGTATTGAAAGTTTTTCTTCCGTATGTTTTGAGTTATATTATGTACAGTTTGTTCACTTTTTCTCACTGCCATTGCTGTCCTTTTTATAGCATCATTTAACAGAATAATTGTACCTTTACAAAACTTTAACACATTGAATATTAATTTTCTACCTCGTGAATGAGCATATTATTTGACTCAGCAGTGTATACCTTTTGATTTGATTGGAACTCATCCACTGTAAGATACTCAACTGCTATACAGGGAATGATGACATAATACTGCAAGCTTCCACTGTAGGTATCTGCATTCATTCTCCAGACAGCAACTACTGTATTCCACCCAAAAATTTGATGTCAACATTTCACCAGAACTCTCCATCGATGTCTGTGTAAGTGAACAGTAGAACTCAAAAACAAAGTTTGATGAATACCAAACTTGTAATTTTAAGTTGAATGTGTTCAAAAAGTGGAACACCAATGCCCCACCTGGAGTATCCTTCACATGGACATTTATTATTTTCTCAAAAATGGCTATAACAGTTTTGATTAAAATACATTTTTAAAATTTATGAGAAATCAAATATATGTATTATATTGAATTTTCTATAATGACCTCTTGATTTTGAAGGAAACTCATTATTTTCTCTAACTGGTAAACCATAAATAACATTAAATAAAAATAAAATTGAAAATAGAACACCAAGTGTAAAATATTTTCTGCTAGTTCCATTCAGATTCCCTTGAAAATTTGTAATGAAGAATTTTTAATGGCTATGAATTATACAAGTTTCAAAGGATTTCAGAAGTTATTCTCAGAAAATTCAAGATACACATTTGGCCATGTAAACAGCAGTTTGGGGTGGCGGATTTTGTTGAAAATGAGTTAATATTGCATTGTCGTTGATTTCTGAGGCTCAAGTTTCCAACTCATTGGGACATTATCTTGAAAGCAATTGCAAAATTTATAGCCAAGAGAACAAAAGAAAGTAATTATTAATTTTTAGTTGAGTCGTATTTATTACACATCTGCTTCACTTTCGTACCTATTTTGAGGTACTTCACTGTGGTGTTCCAATACAGTTAAATCTCGAAAAAGAAAGTAAGTTAGTAGAAACACTCATAAAAGGAATGCACAAAGGATGTAGATGTTTTTGAAGTGCACAATTCATTGTAGTACAGTTTTTCTGCAGCAAGAACCGCTTCCGAGATATCTCTTATTATTGGTTAGAATTTTTCAATATTTCTTTTTCAATCCTGTGCTATTTGTTTTTCAATAGTGTCATGGAAATTCAGGACCAGCATATACTGAATACTTTCACACATTTTTTGGCTGTGATCCCCCTTACAACAAAATCTGTATTTTAATCAACATGAAACAAAGAAAATAATAAACTTTCATAAGAATTGTTTTGTAGCAGCTGTATTTATTAAAAAATATTGATGTGTTGTACTGGCATGACTTTCTATTTTTGCACAAACTGTAGCTACAGTTATTCCTTTATTTACTTTCTGTTAATTGAGATAAACATCTTACTGTAGGTACAAGGGAATATGGGAACACAATAGATTTGAATTTATAGTCAAATGTTTTAAAACTGGTTGCTAGGTTATGACTGACAACTACGTTTTCTTGTACGTACAAGGTGCTTTAAATGATAGTCAAATGTTTTAAACGCTGGTTGCTATAAACCAGTCCTGACGTTGAAGTTCTGCATTCTTTATATGGCCAAGAGATATATATGTAAAAAAATGACTTCCCGTTTGAGAAAAGTATAAGTATTGGAAAAGTCAGACAAATAATAGAGTATCTCAGAAATGGTTCACTTCACTTATATGATGATGATGATGATGATGATCATAATAATAATAATAATAATAATAATAATAATAATAATAATAATAATAATAATAATAATTAAACAGACATAAGTTGTATGTTTTAACAAGATTACAGTTTTTGTATAGTAAGATATTTTTCTATCACTTACAGTTTACCAGTTACACAAAAGTCATCCAAAATTAAGAGGACTTTTGAGGACCTTCCCTGAAAGTTTGGAATATACATTTCATATGTCATGAAAAGTGTCTTCAATGTACATATTTTAATAAAAATTGTTGAAATCTTGATGTCAAATTTTTTAGTGGAATGCAATACTTTCCCTACTGACTGCAGGTAGTGGAGAAAGTAAAATACTGAATAGTGCGACCGCTCCCAAGCTAAATTGAATGGAATGAACACGAAGACAACACTTATCCACATATTTTAGTGCTACAATTTGCAGCTGTAACACATTATAGGATTATGAGGAATAGGTACCAACTAAACAATTCAAATGGACCCTAGGAAAAATTAAACATACCATAGCAACATTATGTAACAGCAAATTTGACTACCGTTATTATTGTTGTTGTCATTATTATTATTATTATTATTATTATTATTATTATTATTATTATTATTATTATTATTATTATTATTATTATTATTATTATTATTATTTATTTATTTATTTATTTATTTATTTATTCTGTCCCAAAATAGACATGTTTGTTTCTGAATCACAAATAAGTCATTTCTATTGTGTTGCAACCCATTTGTTCTGTTTTCACAAAGAGATACTTTCTAGTTTTATTTATGACAACACTAATATTTACGAACGTTTTCGAAATTATCATATCATTTATAGAAACATCTTCAACAATCTTGAAAAATATATGAAAGTAACGTTGACCCTGTCGTGGTGGATATGGTGAAGAGGGGTAGGTATATTTAGACTGACATCACAACGGTGCTCATCGTCCTTCAATGGCTGGAGTAGAGTTCATTCCAGTATAAAATCAACTTTAGCCAATCATGGAGCAAATTGTGCTAGGAAAATTGGTTTTGCTCTAGTTGCAATATCGGTCTAAAACAAACTACAGGATGGAGCAAAATGCATGTAATGTGACTGAGTAGCTTTGGGGTTGTTAATTTTTTTTTACTGAAGGCCAGCCAATTCAATGCTTCACTGTACAGCACTAAATATACAGGGCAATTTGGAGTTATTGACCCATATGTTTGCCAACTCAGAACAATATATTCAAATGAACATCTTACTGGTACTAGAATTAAGAAGGATATTACATCTTATATTAGACTGTGGTAGTTGTATCCATGCCAGTTGCTTTCTCCTTTTGGTGACATCAGTTCCAGATTTCTTTCTTCGGTGGTACCTGAAAGAGGTTCTTTTTACATTCACAAGAAAGTAATTGCAGAAATAATCCCCTACTATATAATGTTACCATCATACTGATTATTTTATATGAGTCCTCCCTTTTCCTTACCACAGGCTCATTTGACTGCACTTGTTGAGATTCAAACTCTGTTCTGGCCGGTCCATTACACCTTGCTTCAATGAGCGCAACTCTTTGAGTTGCTTGCCTCAACGTACTACTGGTTTACGGATTAGAGGAAGACAAAGTAGCGAAATAATTTGGTTAAATGTTGGATAATGTAAATGCTCCACCCTGTTAGGATACGAACAACGAGAGTATAAAAAAATACCACACCATATCCAAAAAAGTGGATCTCTCTAGAAAAGGGTCTCCTGTGACCAGGAACAGTTCTTGAGGGGGGGAATTGTAGAAGTTTTCTCGTTGAGTGCTTTGATCAGATGGTCACATGACCGTCTGTTCAACAAGGTCAGCATCTTGGTCGACGAAGGAGCAGCGGCCGGTAAAGACTTGGCGTGACTTGGGGACTCGGAATTGAGCAGCGTGTCACTGTCGCTATCTTCCTCTACTGGAAGAGGAAGCGCCGGCCTTATTCCCAGTCTTTCACAGGACCTACTCAGATCCGTGTCTTCCTCCACCTTGGCGCTGATGGTAGCGCATGAAGGTGACGACAACCGGCGTCGCCAGCGTCTAGTAGTCATAGTGCAAGTCACAGAGGGTGGTACTTGGAGGAAGTGCTGTGATAGAGGTACTGGCGGCGGGGTTCCATCTCGCACTTTCATCACTGCGCCGCTGCTGTCTTCGTAGTCGCTGTCCGTAGAGAAGCCTTCTACCTCATCCTCAGTGTCCAGTTCGTCCTCATCCTCGTCGAGGAACACCGAGTCGGAACCTATGGAATGCACATCGTCCAAGTCGGTTGACGCACCCACACTACTGATGGACGCTAAAGGAGCGAGCAGTTTGGAGGGTAGATTTAGGCTGGATGATGGCGCTAGCTCCAAAGGATTATCATACAAAGTTCTTTCACTTCCACAAGGTGAAGCTTCGGGAGTCGGCTGTATAACCTGAATGTCTATTGGGTAGTAGAAGTCCCACGGTTCCTCCTCTGCGACAGAATCACCAGCGCGAGGCTTGCGACGAGGTGGTGGTGCTGGAATACCCAGCTCTACCGCCGAACCCCGTCGCTCCAGGTAGGACGTATCCGAACTTGAGCACGTGATAGAACTGAGTCGTCGGGCATCCTGCGGCACGGTAAGGAAATGTTGCTGACATTCCTCCTCCTCCTCCTCGTCAAGAGGATCCTCCGCCGCGTTCCGCACCGGCGAGCAATTGGAAGCCTCGTCGCTGTTCCGCATGTGGAATCTGAAACACCACACGCAACACATTATAGTAAATAACTGAAAAAATTGGCACTAAATTACTAAATTTGGGTCACAGGGAACTGAATGACGTTGGGCATTCTCTACTTCGCTGCATAGAAAAACTGTCCGGGAATTCCGCTGTGAGCCTGCCGGACAAATTTCACACGCCAGTAACCAGAATAATTCCCCAACTGACTGTCATTTTCCCAGTAGACTGCGAGTAATCTACCGTGGCAACACGCCTGTATAGTGAAACTCGCTATGACTGCCAGGCAAACTCCCACTTGGATTTCGCAGATGACTCGTGAAGTTCCTCCTTTAAGACACGTATCTACGTAGCTACAAAATAGGAATGAGCATAAGGCGTGGCTAGGCGTGGCTATTCTATCGCTGCTAGCCAAAGCGGTTCGTACAACGTTGTACAGTTAAGCACGCATACTGGATCGCTTTGCCGAAGCATGTGGCTAATTTCTTTCCGCGCTCTTAAGATACTAATTACAGAATTATTTTGTTTTTCTCATGTTACAGAGCAATTTTTTCTGAGGATTACTGTCCAAACCCCATGCTTGTCAGTTAAAGACATTTTTGACAGTACGTACAAATTTCGCTCAGAGTGGAGAATTAATGTTACAAGCCTGTCACGTGAGTGCTCATTCTGTGACGAACATTGTTAAAGAAGACAAACAGTTTTCCAAATTAGGAGAAGTGTCCATATTTAGATCTCCAGGGAAACCTCAAACAGCTAGAAAATGTGCTACCAACTTAGACAATTTTCAATAGTGTGTTTTACGTAGAACAATTTATGATTTATATGACAAGGGTGAATATCTGACTGCCAAAAGGCTCACAAATTTAATGAGGGGGAAAATAGAATATACGGATTCTGTATCTTCTATGCATAATATTCTGAAATTTCTTGGGTTCTAATATAGGAAAACCAATAATTGTCGCAAATTTCTGCTTGAAAGAAGTGATATTGTTGCTGCAAGACCAAACTTTCTGTGCACAATACACAACATTAGTACAGGAGATTCATGGTGTAAAAATGCTTCATAAATACACATTCATGTCTTCCGTATTTAATAAGTATTTTAATGAAACAAAAATTGCTTTAAAGTCCATTACAGACAGTATACGAGGGCCGTTCAATAAAGAATGATCATAATTTTTCTACGGTCGTAATTTTTTGCATTATAATTCAGTCTTTTTATATTCAGTTAGCTTAATGTGAAACAAACACGCCGTAGTAGTTTCATTGTTGGTACTCCTGGTTCTCGCCTGTGAGAACCAGGTAAGTTCAGACATGTTCAGTATCGCCTACCACCGCAATGGAAGTAACATGCAGTTAAAATTGATGTTAGAGGAAGATCCGGAGTTTCTTTCAAACGTAATCACTGCTGATGAAACTTGGCTACATCATTTTGATCCTGAGAGCAAACAGCAACGCTCAGTGTGGAAATCTCCTTCATTACCAACCCCCAAAAAAGCAAAAGTGGTTACTTCTGCTGGGAAAGTTATGGTCATCTCATTCTTTGATATTCATGGAATGGTTTATCAGCGTGTTGTACCTGCACACACATCAGCAACTTGACAATGCTACAGGGATGTCCTGAAAACATTGCAAGTCCATATCGGGCGCGAAAGACCACATTTCCGTTGCATCACAATGCGGCTCCATATTACCAATGTTGCTGAATAGCTTGCAGAACTCAACGTGAAGTGCATCCCTCACCCTCCCTATAGTCCGGATTTAGCCCCATGTGACTTTTTTCTATTCCTTAACTTGAAGAAACGCCTTCGTGGGAGGCATTATCCATCATCAGAAGCAGTGGTGAAGGCTGCGGAGGTGATTTTGAAGGATCTCTTAAAAATGGTTTCCAGCATGTCTTTGAAGACTGGCAGAAACGCTGGGACAAGTACATCGCATTCAGGGGAGACTATTTTGCGAAGGACCATCAAAATTATGAGGATGAGTAAAGGTACGTTGTCAAAAACAAATTGTCATCATTTTTTATTGAACAGCCCTCGTACAAATATGACATCATTAAGATAGAAACTATATTCACAAATCGTTTAAACGCCACTACTTTGTTTCACTGTAGCAAACACCTTTCGTAGAACGCACCTAATTTGAATCATTTTGTCTTGTGTGTATATGAGCGATAGCTACGTAAGTGAGCTGTTCTCCAGTTCAAGGTTTTAAGGTTCAGATTATGTGATAATCATTGTATATGTTCTCACACACATGCTGAAATATTAAGCGAACTTCTCTGTCAGCATCTGTATCACTGTACATCTCAGCATCTGTGTGATTATTTGCTAGGCGGATTTGGTGAGACAAAGACAGATATATCTTCCATCTCTGTCGCCCGCTAGCCCTGGAACTGGCAACACCAAGACAGTACAATAACCATATTGGCTCAACCCATGTTCATTCTTATTTTGTAGGTTTATTGACATTCACCAACATCAAAGAAACGACTGACATTGATTGTCGGCGAAATGGGATCCGCCTGCGATGCCGCATGTAGTAAACGCAGGCGTTAACACTACACACATTACATTTTGCAAAAGACATCGGAAACCAACAAACGATAAATTTAAAATATCAGATGTTCATTAGTCCTTTCTTCTGTGACATGTTTTATAATTGCAGAATTATCATTACAGTGCACTGCAGAATATTTTCTGAAAATCTCAAATTTAAGAGGTGTAACGTAAGCAAACAGGCATGGGCTACTGTGAGGCAATTGCCCCCTGCATCCACGCAGGGTCCCCTGATGCGTTAGCGGAAGAACCCCTGTCAATTTTACTCTCCAATTGAATTTTCAAATTGAATTCTTCAGCCGCTGAACCGGAATGTGGGTCAGTCAGCGGAGGTGTGGCTCTTGTCCGGATTAACGGATATTCACCAACGCCAAAACCACCCTTGGACGAAGCGGAGGTGTCGCTCTATAGGGTTGAAAGTCATTTTGATATGCTGCTGAGCGGGAAAGTCCTCCATATAGACACTGAATAGCGCTGGGGATAGCACTGAGCCTTCGGGGACTCCGCCTCTTGCTGGCCTGAGTGTTTTTTTCCTCGCGACTGTAACTTAAGTGCAGGATTTTAGGAATGTTGTTTCACTGTGTAATAAGTCCCAGATGGATCAGTTTGTATGGTAGACTTGCATGCCAGGTCGTTGTAAAGGCTTTCTCTGCATCCAGAGACACCGTAGCGGTGAAATCCAGGTATGCGGCCAGTTGCTGGGTTCTAAATAGGGGCCCTACCGGGCTTCCCTCAACTCACGTGGAAATTATCCTAAGGTGAAACACTTGTTGAACATCCGTATAAGGAAGACCTCATCGTTAAAAGAAAGAAGTGGGGTCATGACCATATGGCCGGTCATCACATCAGGACTCGCCGCCTTTTCGAGTTTGAGACACTGGAGTTCGCCTTAGAGCTCACTAGGATGGATTACAGATAGCCTTTGTACTCGCGGGGAGGGTGTCGCACGCTTTCAGAGCAGATTTCAACCTCAGTCTTCGCTTAGACGCATGCTGCGTTCAGCATATTCGGCGAAAACGTTAGCATTGGCTTGGGGTCATCGGCCACGCCTTGGGTGCTCTGGCCTTCTGCGAAGTAGCCGAAGAAGCGTGTGGTGTCGCTGGTAAGGTCTCCATGCCGCCCAGGATCGGTGTATGAGGAGCGTCAGGTCCTGGTGAGGACTTGTTGTAAAGGTGCCGGGCATGGAATATATCACAATGGTGGTGAAGGAGTACTTGTAAATAGGGAAAGGCGGTGATTTTGGGTCGACATGACTTTCTCTAGAAGGTCCACCGAACCACGAAAGTCGTTCAGTATGACGAGTGGAATGTGCCGCCGGTTGGGCGCACCCTGAGTCGTCCTGCGCGGTTGAGCTGTAGGATTCACGAGATGAAACCGCGCCTGCGCCACAATCGGCGCAAGAATGGTCAGAGCGCTTGCTCTCTGAAGATTCACATATTCAGGAATCCTCTCGGTTTTGCTGTGTAAAGCCATCAAAAAGAGCGTGAAAGTGACTGATTGCAGCTTTCTTTCGTTGGTTTGCTGGGAGACATTGACGGAACTGGCGATGGCGTAGAACTTCTGGAGTTTAACCTCAATACTGCTAAGTTGATGATTGTTCTAGAAGTCCAACCTTAGCTAGGAGAAGGTGGTGGCGACTTTGGTGCCTGCATCTTCCATTTTGCCAATGCGGGTGTGACCTCAGCATGGATATCCTGAATGGCATCTTTTAACAGAAGTGTGTCGGCCTTGGCAGTTGGCAGAGTCCAAAGGGGCAGTGGTGTGGCTGACGTGGCGATACGTCGATGGTCTCTGTTTGGAGAGGTCATCTTCGGGGATTTACTGAACACTGCGCCTTCCCCGTGTAATGGCCGTGGCCGTTGCACCGTCTGCAGATGAACGCCAGTAATGGTAGTGCAGAGAGGTTGAATCGTGGCCAAAAGAGGAGCAGGCAGACTGCTGGCGTTCCATTTGGTTGACCGTAGTTCGTAAACCCGCCCTAGTAAATGCAGACCGGACCATGCTCAGTCCTGTTGTCAGTATCATGTGTATGAGCGCTATTGAGTTCTTTGTGGTGAACATTCCGATGACCTTCGTCACTGAGGGCAGAGAGGATAAACGGAGTTAGTAGGTCTCGTGGGATATCACTGAAGCTGCTGACGGTGGTGGTGGTGGTGGTGGTGGTGGTGGTGGTGGTGGTGGTGGTGGTGGTGGTGGTGGTGGTGGTGGTGGTGGTGGTGGTGGTGGTGGTGGTGGTGGTGGTGGTGGTGGTGGTGGTGGTGGTGGTGGTGGTGGTGGTGGTGGTGGTGGTGGTGGTGGTGGTGGTGGTGGTGGTGGTGGTGGTGGTGGTGGTGGTGGTGGTGGTGGTGGTGGTGGTGGTGGTGGTGGTGGTGGTGGTGGTGGTGGTGGTGGTGGTGGTGGTGGTGGTGGTGGTGGTGGTGGTGGTGGTGGTGGTGGTGGTGGTGGTGGTGGTGGTGGTGGTGGTGGTGGTGGTGGTGGTGGTGGTGGTGGTGGTGGTGGTGGTGGTGGTGGTGGTGGTGGTGGTGGTGGTGGTGGTGGTGGTGGTGGTGGTGGTGGTGGTGGTGGTGGTGGTGGTGGTGGTGGTGGTGGTGGTGGTGGTGGTGGTGGTGGTGGTGGTGGTGGTGGTGGTGGTGGTGGTGGTGGTGGTGGTGGTGGTGGTGGTGGTGGTGGTGGTGGTGGTGGTGGTGGTGGTGGTGGTGGTGGTGGTGGTGGTGGTGGTGGTGGTGGTGGTGGTGGTGGTGGTGGTGGTGGTGGTGGTGGTGGTGGTGGTGGTGGTGGTGGTGGTGGTGGTGGTGGTGGTGGTGGTGGTGGTGGTGGTGGTGGTGGTGGTGGTGGTGGTGGTGGTGGTGGTGGTGGTGGTGGTGGTGGTGGTGGTGGTGGTGGTGGTGGTGGTGGTGGTGGTGGTGGTGGTGGTGGTGGTGGTGGTGGTGGTGGTGGTGGTGGTGGTGGTGGTGGTGGTGGTGGTGGTGGTGGTGGTGGTGGTGGTGGTGGTGGTGGCGGCTAATGTGCAGGGTGTTGCGTGACGTTTCCTGAGCTTGACGACGGCGGTTCGTATAGCTGTGTAGGCTGTGACAGTGATAGGTAGCGGTAGTGATCTCCGACTGCAGTTCGTGGACCTGGAAGGCGGCGGCAGTGATATTGTGGTGGCAGGGAAGCGTTTAAGGGTGGTAAGAAGTTGTCTTCAGGAGATAAGGTAATAGAGACCATTCTTGGGCGATTTCCATCGTATCTCCCCCAGGGGCCTACTGCGGTAGGTACGAGAATTGGCGATCTCTCGATTGGGTGCCTCTGATTGGAGAGAGAGCTGATGCCAGACGCCCAATCAAGGTCCACATCCCTGATTGACCCTAATCTAAGTTAAAAAAGATATAAATTAAACTAAATTCAAAGTAAAGCCAATGCAAAGCCAGAGTGAAGCCTGAGCAGAGCCAGAGCAGACGCCGAGCAAAGCCAGAGCAAAACCAGAGCAAAGCCAGAGGAAAGCGAGAGTAAACCGAGAGCAAAGCCAGAGCGGGAGAATAAAATGCCACAGCCAAGCAAGAGCTTAGCCAGAGCGGAGCCAGTGCGGAGACAGAGCCAAGCAAGGGATAAGTTATAGAATGAAGTTAATGTGAGACCAGAGCGAAACCAGAGCGGGACCGGAGCGGGGCCGGAACCTAGCCAGAGCAAAGCCAGAGTTAAGTCAAAGAATGTTAAAGAGAAGCCAGAGCGAGACCAGAGCCAAGCCAGAGCGAAAGCATAGTGGTGACCGGAGCCTAGCGAGAGCCAAGCCAGAGTTAAGTTACAGAATGTTAAAGTGAAGCCAGAGTGAAACCAGAGCCAAGCAAGAGTTAAGTTACAGAATGTTAAAGTGAAGCCAGAGCGAACCCAGAGCCAAGCAAGAGTTAAGTTAAATATTGTTAAAGTGGAGCCAGAGCGGGACCGAAGCGGTGACCGGAGCCTAGCCAGAGAAAAGCCAGAATTGAGCCAGAGCTTTGCCAAAGTGGAACTTGAGCGAAGCCAGAGCCAAGTCAGCGTTAAGTTAAATATTGTTAAAGTGGAGCCAGAGCGGGACCGAAGCGGTGACCGGAGCCTAGCCAGAGATAAGCCAGAGTTGAGCAAGAGCTTAGCCAGAGTGGAACTTGAGTGGAGCCAGAACCAACTCAGAGTTAAGTTAAAGAATGTTAACGGGGAGCCAGAGCGGGAATGAAGCGGTAACCGGAGCCTAGCCAGAGAAAAGCCAGAGTTGAACCAGAGTGGAACTTCAGCGGAGCCAGAACGAAGTCAGAGTTAAGTTAAAGAACGTTAAAGTGGAGCCAGAGCGAACCCAGAGCCAAGCCAGAGTTAAGTTAAAGAATGTTAAAGTGAAGCCAGGGAGAACCCCAAGCCAAGCCAGAGCGGGAGAGTGGTGGTGACTGGAGCACAACCAAAAAGCAAGACATGTTAAAGTGAAGCCAGAGCGAACCCAGAGCCAAGCCAGAGCGGGAGCGTAGTGGTGACAGGAGCCTAACCAGACCCAAACCAGAGTTAAGTTAAAGAATGTTAAAGTGAAGCCAGAATGAACCCAGAGCCAAGCCAGAGCGGGAGCGTAGTGGTGACAGGAGCCTAACCACAGCCAAGCCAGAGTTAAGTTAAAGAATGTTAAAGTGAGGCCAGAATGAACCCAGAGCCAAGCCAGAGCGGGAGCGTAGTGGTGACAGGAGCCTAACCAGAGCCAAGCCAGAGTTAAGTTAAAGAATGTTAAAGTGAGGCCAGAATGAACCCAGAGCCAAGCCAGAGCGGGAGCGTAGTGGTGACAGGAGCCTAACCACAGCCAAGCCAGAGTTAAGTTAAAGAATGTTAAAGTGAGGCCAGAATGAACCCAGAGCCAAGCCAGAGCGGGAGCGTAGTGGTGACAGGAGCCTAACCAGAGCCAAGCCAGAGTTAAGTTAAAGAATGTTAAAGTGAGGCCAGAATGAACCCAGAGCCAAGCCAGAGCGGGAGCGTAGTGGTGACAGGAGCCTAACCACAGCCAAGCCAGAGTTAAGTTAAAGAATGTTAAAGTGAGGCCAGAATGAACCCAGAGCCAAGCCAGAGCGGGAGCGTAGTGGTGACAGGAGCCTAACCAGACCCAAACCAGAGTTAAGTTAAAGAATGTTAAAGTGAAGCCAGAATGAACCCAGAGCCAAGCCAGAGTTAAGTTAAAGAATGTTAAAGTGAAGCCAGAGTGAACCCAGAGCCAAGCCAGAGCGGGAGCGTAGTGGTGACAGGAGCCTAACCAGAGCCAAGCCAGAATTAAGTTAAAGAATGTTAAAGTGAAGCCAGAATGAACCCAGAGCCAAGCCAGAGTTAAGTTAAAGAATGTTAAAGTGAAGCCAGAGTGAACCCAGTGCCGAGCTAGAGTTAAGTTAAAGAATGTTAAAGTGAAGCCAGTGTGAACCCAGAGCCGAGCTAGAGTTAAGTTAAACAATGTTAAAGTGAAGCCAGAGTGAACCCAGTGCCGAGCCAGAGTTAAGTTAAAGAATGTTAAAGTGAAGCCAGTGTGAACCCAGAGCCGAGCTAGAGTTAAGTTAAACAATGTTAAAGTGAGGCCAGAGCGAAAACAGAGCCAAGCCAGAGCGGGAGCGTGGTGGTGACTGGAGCCTAACCAGAGCCAAGCCAGAGTTAAGTTAAAGAATGTTAAAGTGAAGCCAGAGTGAGCCCAGTGCCAAGCCAGAGTTAAGTTAAAGAATGTTAAAGTGAGGCCAGAATGAACCCAGAGCCAAGACAGAGTTAAGTTGTAGCATATAAAAGTGAAGCCAGAGTAAACCCAGAGCCGAGCCAGAGTTAAGTTAAAGAACGTTAAAGTGAAACCAGAGTGAACCCAGAGCCAAGCCAGAGTTAAGTTAAAGAATGTTAAAGTGAGGCCAGAATGAACCCAGAGCCAAGCCAGAGCGGGAGCGTAGTGGTGCCAGGAGCCTAACCACAGCCAAGCCAGAGTTAAGTTAAAGAATGTTAAAGTGAGGCCAGAATGAACCCAGAGCCAAGCCAGAGCGGGAGCGTAGTGGTGACAGGAGCCTAACCACAGCCAAGCCAGAGTTAAGTTAAAGAATGTTAAAGTGAGGCCAGAATGAACCCAGAGCCAAGCCAGAGCGGGAGCGTAGTGGTGACAGGAGCCTAACCAGAGCCAAGCCAGAATTAAGTTAAAGAATGTTAAAGTGAAGCCAGAATGAACCCAGAGCCAAGCCAGAGTTAAGTTAAAGAATGTTAAAGTGAAGCCAGAGTGAACCCAGTGCCGAGCTAGAGTTAAGTTAAAGAATGTTAAAGTGAAGCCAGTGTGAACCCAGAGCCGAGCTAGAGTTAAGTTAAACAATGTTAAAGTGAAGCCAGAGTGAACCCAGTGCCGAGCCAGAGTTAAGTTAAAGAATGTTAAAGTGAAGCCAGTGTGAACCCAGAGCCGAGCTAGAGTTAAGTTAAACAATGTTAAAGTGAGGCCAGAGCGAAAACAGAGCCAAGCCAGAGCGGGAGCGTGGTGGTGACTGGAGCCTAACCAGAGCCAAGCCAGAGTTAAGTTAAAGAATGTTAAAGTGAAGCCAGAGTGAGCCCAGTGCCAAGCCAGAGTTAAGTTAAAGAATGTTAAAGTGAGGCCAGAATGAACCCAGAGCCAAGACAGAGTTAAGTTGTAGCATATAAAAGTGAAGCCAGAGTAAACCCAGAGCCGAGCCAGAGTTAAGTTAAAGAACGTTAAAGTGAAACCAGAGTGAACCCAGAGCCAAGCCAGAGTTAAGTTAAAGAATGTTAAAGTGAGGCCAGAATGAACCCAGAGCCAAGCCAGAGCGGGAGCGTAGTGGTTACAGGAGCCTAACCACAGCCAAGCCAGAGTTAAGTTAAGGAATGTTAAAGAGAGGCCAGAATGAACCCAGAGCCAAGCCAGAGCGGGAGCGTAATTGTGACAGGAGCCTAACCAGACCCAAACCAGAGTTAAGTTAAAGAATGTTAAAGTGAGGCCAGAATGAACCCAGAGCCAAGCCAGAGCGGGAGCGTAGTGGTGACAGGAGCCTAACCACAGCCAAGCCAGAGTTAAGTTAAAGAATGTTAAAGTGAGGCCAGAATGAACCCAGAGCCAAGCCAGAGCGGGAGCGTAGTGGTGACAGGAGCCTAACCAGAGCCAAGCCAGAATTAAGTTAAAGAATGTTAAAGTGAAGCCAGAATGAACCCAGAGCCAAGCCAGAGTTAAGTTAAAGAATGTTAAAGTGAAGCCAGAGTGAACCCAGTGCCGAGCTAGAGTTAAGTTAAAGAATGTTAAAGTGAAGCCAGTGTGAACCCAGAGCCGAGCTAGAGTTAAGTTAAAGAATGTTAAAGTGAAGCCAGAGTAAACCAAGAGCCGAGCCAGAGTTAAGTTAAAGAACGTTAAAGTGAAACCAGAGTGAACCCAGAGCCGAGCCAGAGTTAAGTTAGAGAATGTTAAAGTGAAGCCCGAGTGAACCTAGATCCGAGCCAGAGTTAGGTTAAAGAAAGTTAAAGTGAAGCCAGAGTGAACCCAGTGCCGAGCCAGAGTTAAGTTAAAGAATGTTAAAGTGAAGCCAGAGTGAACCTAGATCCGAGCCAGAGTTAGGTTAAAGAAAGTTAAAGTGAAGCCAGAGTGAACCCAGAGCCGAGCCAAAGTTAAGTTAAAGAATGTTAAAGTGAAGCCAGAATGAACCCAGAGCCAAGCCAGAGTTAAGTTGTAGCATATAAAAGTGAAGCCAGAGTGAACCCAGAGACGAGCCAGAGTTAGGTTAAAGAAAGTTAAAGTGAAGCCAGAGTGAACCACAGCCGAGCCAGAGTTAAGTTAAAGAATGTTAAAGTGAAGCCAGAGTAAACCCAGTGCCGAGCCAGAGTTAAGTTAAAGAATGTTAAAAGTGAAGCCAGAATGAACCCAGAGCCAAGCCAGAGTTAAGTTAAAGAAAGTTAAAGTGAAGCCAGAGTGAACCCAGAGCCGAGGCGGAGTTAAGTTAAAGAAAGTTAAAGTGAAGCCAGAGTGAACCCAGAGCCGAGCCAGAGTTAAGTTAAAGAATGTTAAAGTGAAGCCAGAGTGAAGCCAGAGCCAAGCTAGAGTTAAGTTATAGCATATAAAAGTGAAGACAGAGTGAACCCAGAGCCGAGCCAGAGTTAAGTTAAAGAATGTTAAAGTGAAGCCAGAGTGAACCCAGAGCCAAGCCAGAGTTAAGTTAAAGAATGTTAAAGTGAAGCCAGATTGAACACAGAGCCAAGCCAGAGTTAAGTTATAGCATATAAAAGTGAAGCCAGAATGAACCCAGAGCCAAGCCAGAGTTAAGTTGTAGCATATAAAAGTGAAGCCAGAGTGAACTTAGAGCCGAGCCAGAGTTTAGTTAAAGAAAGTTAAAGTGAAGCCAGTGTGAACCCAGAGCCGAGCCAGAGTTAAGTTAAAGAATGTTAAAGTGAAGCCAGAGTTAACCCAGTGCCGAGCCAGAGTTAAGTTAAAGAATGTTAAAGTGAAGCCAGAATGAACCCAGAGCCAAGCCAGAGTTAAGTTAAAGAAAGTTAAAGTGAAGCCAGAGTGAACCCAGAGCCGAGCCAGAGTTAAGTTAAAGAACGTTAAAGGGAAGCCAGAGTGAACCCAGAGCCGAGCCAGAGTTAAGTTAAAGAATGTTAAAGTGAAGCCAGAGTGAACCCAGAGCCGAGCCAGAGTTAAGTTAAAGAATGTTAAAGTGAAGCCAGAGTGAACCCATAGCCGAGCCAGAGTTAAGTTAAAGAATGTTAAAGTGAAGCCAGAGTGAACCCAGAGCCGAGCCAGAGTTAAGTTAAAGAATGTTAAAGTGAAGCCAGAGTGAACCCAGAGCCGAGCCAGAGTTAAGTTAAAGAATGTTAAAGTGAAGCCAGAGTGAACCCAGAGCCGAGCCAGAGTTAAGTTAAAGAATGTTAAAGTGAAGCCAGAGTGAACCCAGAGCCGAGCCAGAGTTAAGTTAAAGAATGTTAAAGTGAAGCCAGAGTGAACCCAGAGCCGAGCCAGAGTTAAGTTAAAGAATGTTAAAGTGAAGCCAGAGTGAACCCAGAGCCAAGCCAGAGTTAAGTTAAAGAATGTTAAAGTGAAGCCAGAGTGAACCCAGAGCCGAGCCAGAGTTAAGTTAAAGAATGTTAAAGTGAAGCCAGAGTGAACCAAGAGCCGAGCCAGAGTTAAGTTAAAGAATGTTAAAGTGAAGCCAGAGTGAACCCAGAGCCGAGCCAGAGTTAAGTTAAAGAATGTTAAAGTGAAGCCAGAGTGAACCCAGAGCCGAGCCAGAGTTAAGTTAAAGAATGTTAAAGTGAAGCCAGAGTTAACCCAGTGCCGAGCCAGAGTTAAGTTAAAGAATGTTAAAGTGAAGCCAGAATGAACCCAGAGCCAAGCCAGAGTTAAGTTAAAGAAAGTTAAAGTGAAGCCAGAGTGAACCCAGAGCCGAGCCAGAGTTAAGTTAAAGAACGTTAAAGGGAAGCCAGAGTGAACCCATAGCCGAGCCAGAGTTAAGTTAAAGAATGTTAAAGTGAAGCCAGAGTGAACCCATAGCCGAGCCAGAGTTAAGTTAAAGAATGTTAAAGTGAAGCCAGAGTGAACCCAGATTCGAGCCAGAGTTAAGTTAAAGAATGTTAAAGTGAAGCCAGAGTGAACCCAGAGCCGAGCCAGAGTTAAGTTAAAGAATGTTAAAGTGAAGCCAGAGTGAACCCAGAGCCGAGCCAGAGTTAAGTTAAAGAATGTTAAAGTGAAGCCAGAGTGAACCCAGAGCCGAGCCAGAGTTAAGTTAAAGAATGTTAAAGTGAAGCCAGAGTGAACCCAGAGCCAAGCCAGAGTTAAGTTAAAGAATGTTAAAGTGAAGCCAGAGTGAACCCAGAGCCGAGCCAGAGTTAAGTTAAAGAAAGTTAAAGTGAAGCCAGAGTGAACCCAGAGCCGAGCCAGAGTTAAGTTAAAGAATGTTAAAGTGAAGCCAGAGTGAACCCAGAGCCAAGCCAGAGTTAAGTTAAAGAATGTTAAAGTGAAGACAGAGTGAACCAAGAGCCGAGCCAGAGTTAAGTTAAAGAATGTTAAATTGAAGTCAGAGTGAACCCAGTGCCGAGCTAGAGTTAAGTTAAAGAATGTTAAAGTGAAGCCAGAATGAACCCAGTGCCGAGCCAGAGTTAAGTTAAAGAATGTTAAATTGAAGTCAGAGTGAACCCAGAGCCGAGCCAGAGTTAAGTTAAAGAATGTTAAAGTGAAGCCAGAATGAACCCAGTGCCGAGCCAGAGTTAAGTTAAAGAATGTTAAATTGAAGCCAGAGTGAACCCAGTGCCGAGCCAGAGTTAAGTTAAAGAATGTTAAAGTGAAGCCAGAATGAACCCAGAGCCGAGCCAGAGTTAAGTTAAAGAATGTTAAAGTGAAGCCAGAGTGAACCCAGAGCCGAGCCAGAGTTAAGTTAAAGAATGTTAAAGTGAAGCCAGAGTGAACCCAGAGCCGAGCCAGAGTTAAGTTAAAGAATGTTAAAGTGAAGCCAGAGTGCACCCAGAGCCAAGCCAGAGTTAAGTTAAAGTATGTTAAAGTGAAGCCAGAGTGAACCCAGAGCCAAGCCAGAGTTAAGTTAAAGAATGTTAAAGTGAAGCCAGAGTTAACCCAGAGCCGAGCCAGAGTTAAGTTAAAGAATGTTAAAGTGAAGCCAGAGTGAACCCAGAGCCAAGCCAGAGTTAAGTTAAAGAATGTTAAAGTGAAGACAGAGTGAACCAAGAGCCGAGCCAGAGTTAAGTTAAAGAATGTTAAATTGAAGTCAGAGTGAACCCAGTGCCGAGCTAGAGTTAAGTTAAAGAATGTTAAAGTGAAGCCAGAATGAACCCAGTGCCGAGCCAGAGTTAAGTTAAAGAATGTTAAATTGAAGTCAGAGTGAACCCAGAGCCGAGCCAGAGTTAAGTTAAAGAATGTTAAAGTGAAGCCAGAATGAACCCAGTGCCGAGCCAGAGTTAAGTTAAAGAATGTTAAAGTGAAGCCAGAATGAACCCAGTGCCGAGCCAGAGTTAAGTTAAAGAATGTTAAAAGTGAAGCCAGAATGAACCCAGAGCCGAGCCAGAGTTAAGTTAAAGAATGTTAAAGTGAAGCCAGAATGAACCCAGTGCCGAGCTAGAGTTAAGTTAAAGAATGTTAAAGTGAAGCAAGAATGAACCCAGTGCCGAGCCAGAGTTAAGTTAAAGAATGTTAAATTGAAGTCAGAGTGAACCCAGAGCCGAGCCAGAGTTAAGTTAAAGAATGTTAAAGTGAAGCCAGAATGAACCCAGTGCCGAGCCAGAGTTAAGTTAAAGAATGTTAAATTGAAGCCAGAGTGAACCCAGTGCCGAGCCAGAGTTAAGTTAAAGAATGTTAAAGTGAAGCCAGAATGAACCCAGAGCTGAGCCAGAGTTAAGTTAAAGAATGTTAAAGTGAAGCCAGAGTGAAACCAGAGCCGAGCCAGAGTTAAGTTAAAGAATGTTAAAGTGAAGCCAGAGTGAAACCAGAGCCGAGCCAGAGTTAAGTTAAAGAATGTTAAAGTGAAGCCAGATTGAACCTAGAGCCGAGCCAGAGTTAGGTTAAAGAATGTTAAAGTGAAGCCAGAGTGAACCCAGTGCCGAGCCAGAGTTAAGTTAAAGAATGTTAAAGTGAAGCCAGATTGAACCTAGAGCCGAGCCAGAGTTAGGTTAAAGAATGTTAAAGTGAAGCCAGAGTGAAACCAGAGCCGAGCCAGAGTTAAGTTAAAGAATGTTAAAGTGAAGCCAGAGTGAACCCAGAGCCAAGCCAGAGTTAAGTTAAAGAATGTTAAAGTGAAGCCAGAGTGAACCCAGAGCCAAGCCAGAGTTAAGTTAAAGAATGTTAAAGTGAAACCAGAGCCACGCCAGAGTTAAGTTGTAGCATATAATAGTGAAGCCAGAGTGAACCCAGAGCCAAGCCAGAGTTAAGTTAAAGAATGTTAAAGTGAAGCCAGAGTGAACCCAGAGCCAAGCCAGAGTTAAGTTGTAGCATATAAAAGTGAAGCCAGAGTGAACCCAGAGCCAAGCCAGAGTTAAGTTAAAGAATGTTAAAGTGAAACCAGAGCCACGCCAGAGTTAATTTGTAGCATATAATCGTGAAGCCAGAGTGAACACAGAGCCGAGCCAGAGTTAAGTTAAAGAATGTTAAAGTGAAACCAGAGTGAACCCAGAGCCACGCCAGAGTTAAGTTGTAGCATATAAAAGTGAAGCCAGAGTGAACCCAGAGCCAAGCCAGAGTTAAGTTAAAGAATGTTAAAGTGAAACCAGAGTGAACCCAGAGCCACGCCAGAGTTAAGCTGTAGCATATAAAAGTGAAACCAGAGTGAACACAGAGCCACGCCAGAGTTAAGCTGTAGCATATAATAGTGAAGCCAGAGTGAACACAGAGCCAAGCCAGAGGTAAGTTGTAGCATATAAAAGTGAAGCCAGAGTGAACCCAGAGCCACGCCAGAGGTAAGTTGTAGCATATAATAGTGAAGCCAGAGTGAACACAGAGCCAAGCCAGAGTTAAGTTGTAGCATATAAAAGTGAAGCCAGAGTGAACACAGAGCCAAGCCAGAGGTAAGTTGTAGCATATAAAAGTGAAGCCAGATTGAACACAGAGCCAAGCCAGAGTTAAGTTAAAGAATGTTAAAGTGAAACCAGAGTGAACCCAGAGCCACGCCAGAGTTAAGCTGTAGCATATAATAGTGAAGCCAGAGTGAACACAGAGCCAAGCCAGAGGTAAGTTGTAGCATATAATAGTGAAGCCAGAGTGAACCCAGAGCCACGCCAGAGTTAAGTTGTAGCATATAAAAGTGAAGCCAGAGTGAACCCAGAGCCAAGCCAGAGTTAAGCTGTAGCATATAATAGTGAAGCCAGAGTGAACCCAGAGCCAAGCCAGAGGTAAGCTGTAGCATATAATAGTGAAGCCAGAGTGAACCCAGAGCCACGCCAGAGTTAAGCTGTAGCATATAATAGTGAAGCCAGAGTGAACACAGAGCCAAGCCAGAGGTAAGTTGTAGCATATAAAAGTGAAACCAGAGTGAACACACAGCCACGCCAGAGTTAAGTTGTAGCATATAATAGTGAAGCCAGAGTGAACACAGAGCCGAGCGAGAGTTAAGTTAAAGAATGTTAAAGTGAAACCAGAGTGAACCCAGAGCCACGCCAGAGTTAAGCTGTAGCATATAATAGTGAAGCCAGAGTGAACACAGAGCCAAGCCAGAGGTAAGTTGTAGCATATAAAAGTGAAACCAGAGTGAACACAGAGCCACGCCAGAGTTAAGTTGTAGCATATAAAAGTGAAGCCAGAGTGAACACAGAGCCACGCCAGAGTTAAGTTGTAGCATATAATAGTGAAGCCAGAGTGAACACAGAGCCGAGCGAGAGTTAAGTTAAAGAATGTTAAAGTGAAACCAGAGTGAACCCAGAGCCACGCCAGAGTTAAGTTGTAGCATATAATAGTGAAGCCAGAGTGAACACAGAGCCACGCCAGAGTTAAGTTGTAGCATATAATAGTGAAGCCAGAGTGAACACAGAGCCAAGCCAGAGGTAAGTTGTAGCATATAATAGTGAAGCCAGAGTGAACACAGAGCCAAGCCAGAGGTAAGTTGTAGCATATAATAGTGAAGCCAGAGTGAACCCAGAGCCACGTCAGAGTTAAGCTGTAGCATTTAATAGTGAAGCCAGAGTGAACACAGAGCCAAGCCAGAGGTAAGTTGTAGCATATAATAGTGAAGCCAGAGTGAACCCAGAGCCGAGCCAGAGTTAAGTTGTAGCATATAATAGTGAAGCCAGATTGAACACAGAGCCGAGCGAGAGTTAAGTTAAAGAATGTTAAAGTGAAACCAGAGTGAACCCAGAGCCACGCCAGAGGTAAGTTGTAGCATATAATAGTGAAGCCAGAGTGAACACAGAGCCAAGCCAGAGGTAAGTTGTAGCATATAATAGTGAAGCCAGATTGAACACAGAGCCACGCCAGAGTTAAGTTGTAGCATATAATAGTGAAGCCAGAGTGAACACAGAGCCACGCCAGAGTTAAGCTGTAGCATATAAAAGTGAAGCCAGAGTGAACACAGAGCCACGCCAGAGTTAAGTTGTAGCATATAAAAGTGAAGCCAGAGTGAACACAGAGCCACGCCAGAGTTAAGTTGTAGCATATAATAGTGAAGCCAGAGTGAACACAGAGCCGAGCGAGAGTTAAGTTAAAGAATGTTAAAGTGAAACCAGAGTGAACCCAGAGCCACGCCAGAGTTAAGCTGTAGCATATAATAGTGAAGCCAGAGTGAACACAGAGCCAAGCCAGAGGTAAGTTGTAGCATATAATAGTGAAGCCAGAGTGAACCCAGAGCCACGCCAGAGTTAAGCTGTAGCATATAATAGTGAAGCCAGAGTGAACACAGAGCCAAGCCAGAGGTAAGTTGTAGCATATAATAGTGAAGCCAGAGTGAACCCAGAGCCGAGCCAGAGGTAAGTTGTAGCATATAAAAGTGAAGCCAGAGTGAACACAGAGCCACGCCAGAGTTAAGTTGTAGCATATAAAAGTGAAGCCAGAGTGAACCCAGAGCCGAGCATGAGTTAAGTTGTAGCATATAATAGTGAAGCCAGAGTGAACCCAGAGCCGAGCCAGAGTTAAGTTGTAGCATATAATAGTGAAGCCAGAGTGAACACAGAGCCACGCCAGAGTTAAGTTGTAGCATATAAAAGTGAAGCCAGAGTGAACCCAGAGCCACGCCAGAGTTAAGTTGTAGCATATAAAAGTGAAGCCAGAGTGAACACAGAGCCGAGCCAGAGTTAAGCTGTAGCATATAATAGTGAAGCCAGAGTGAACCCAGAGCCACGCCAGAGTTAAGTTGTAGCATATAAAAGTGAAGCCAGATTGAACACAGAGCCAAGCCAGAGTTAAGTTAAAGAATGTTAAAGTGAAGCCAGAGTGAACCCAGAGCCACGCCAGAGTTAAGTTGTAGCATATAATAGTGAAGCCAGAGTGAACACAGAGCCAAGCCAGAGGTAAGTTGTAGCATATATAAGTGAAACCAGAGTGAACACAGAGCCACGCCAGAGTTAAGTAGTAGCATATAAAAGTGAAGCCAGAGTGAACCCAGAGCCAAGCCAGAGTTAAGTTGTAGCATATAATAGTGAAGCCAGAGTGAACACAGAGCCACGCCAGAGTTAAGTTGTAGCATATAAAAGTGAAGCCAGAGTGAACCCAGAGCCACGCCAGAGTTAAGTTGTAGCATATAATAGTGAAGCCAGAGTGAACACAGAGCCAAGCCAGAGGTAAGTTGTAGCATATAAAAGTGAAACCAGAGTGAACACAGAGCCAAGCCAGAGTTAAGCTGTAGCATATAAAAGTGAAGCCAGAGTGAACCCAGAGCCAAGCCAGAGTTAAGCTGTAGCATATAATAGTGAAGCCAGAGTGAACCCAGAGCCACGCCAGAGTTAAGTTGTAGCATATAAAAGTGAAACCAGAGTGAACACAGAGCCACGCCAGAGTTAAGCTGTAGCATATAATAGTGAAGCCAGAGTGAACCCAGAGCCACGCCAGAGTTAAGCTGTAGCATATAAAAGTGAAGCCAGAGTGAACACAGAGCCAAGCCAGAGTTAAGCTGTAGCATATAAAAGTGAAGCCAGATTGAACACAGAGCCAAGCCAGAGTTAAGTTAAAGAATGTTAAAGTGAAGCCAGAGTGAACACAGAGCCAAGCCAGAGTTAAGTTGTAGCATATAATAGTGAAGCCAGAGTGAACCCAGAGCCAAGCCAGAGTTAAGTTGTAGCATATAATAGTGAAGCCAGAGTGAACCCAGAGCCAAGCCAGAGTTAAGTTGTAGCATATAATAGTGAAGCCAGATTGAACACAGAGCCAAGCCAGAGTTAAGTTAAAGAATGTTAAAGTGAAGCCAGAGTGAACCCAGAGCCACGCCAGAGTTAAGTTGTAGCATATAATAGTGAAGCCAGAGTGAACACAGAGCCAAGCCAGAGTTAAGCTGTAGCATATAAAAGTGAAGCCAGAGCGAACACAGAGCCACGCCAGAGTTAAGTTAAAGAATGTTAAAGTGAAGCCAGAGTGAACCCAGAGCCACGCCAGAGTTAAGTTGTAGCATATAAAAGTGAAGCCAGAGTAAACCCAGAGCCGAGCCAGAGTTAAGTTAAAGAACGTTAAAGTGAAACCAGAGTGAACCCAGAGCCAAGCCAGAGTTAAGTTAAAGAATGTTAAAGTGAGGCCAGAATGAACCCAGAGCCAAGCCAGAGCGGGAGCGTAGTGGTGCCAGGAGCCTAACCACAGCCAAGCCAGAGTTAAGTTAAAGAATGTTAATGTGAGGCCAGAATGAACCCAGAGCCAAGCCAGAGCGGGAGCGTAGTGGTGACAGGAGCCTAACCACAGCCAAGCCAGAGTTAAGTTAAAGAATGTTAAAGTGAGGCCAGAATGAACCCAGAGCCAAGCCAGAGCGGGAGCGTAGTGGTGACAGGAGCCTAACCAGAGCCAAGCCAGAATTAAGTTAAAGAATGTTAAAGTGAAGCCAGAATGAACCCAGAGCCAAGCCAGAGTTAAGTTAAAGAATGTTAAAGTGAAGCCAGAGTGAACCCAGTGCCGAGCTAGAGTTAAGTTAAAGAATGTTAAAGTGAAGCCAGTGTGAACCCAGAGCCGAGCTAGAGTTAAGTTAAACAATGTTAAAGTGAAGCCAGAGTGAACCCAGTGCCGAGCCAGAGTTAAGTTAAAGAATGTTAAAGTGAAGCCAGTGTGAACCCAGAGCCGAGCTAGAGTTAAGTTAAACAATGTTAAAGTGAGGCCAGAGCGAAAACAGAGCCAAGCCAGAGCGGGAGCGTGGTGGTGACTGGAGCCTAACCAGAGCCAAGCCAGAGTTAAGTTAAAGAATGTTAAAGTGAAGCCAGAGTGAGCCCAGTGCCAAGCCAGAGTTAAGTTAAAGAATGTTAAAGTGAGGCCAGAATGAACCCAGAGCCAAGACAGAGTTAAGTTGTAGCATATAAAAGTGAAGCCAGAGTAAACCCAGAGCCGAGCCAGAGTTAAGTTAAAGAACGTTAAAGTGAAACCAGAGTGAACCCAGAGCCAAGCCAGAGTTAAGTTAAAGAATGTTAAAGTGAGGCCAGAATGAACCCAGAGCCAAGCCAGAGCGGGAGCGTAGTGGTGACAGGAGCCTAACCACAGCCAAGCCAGAGTTAAGTTAAGGAATGTTAAAGAGAGGCCAGAATGAACCCAGAGCCAAGCCAGAGCGGGAGCGTAATGGTGACAGGAGCCTAACCAGACCCAAACCAGAGTTAAGTTAAAGAATGTTAAAGTGAGGCCAGAATGAACCCAGAGCCAAGCCAGAGCGGGAGCGTAGTGGTGACAGGAGCCTAACCACAGCCAAGCCAGAGTTAAGTTAAAGAATGTTAAAGTGAGGCCAGAATGAACCCAGAGCCAAGCCAGAGCGGGAGCGTAGTGGTGACAGGAGCCTAACCAGAGCCAAGCCAGAATTAAGTTAAAGAATGTTAAAGTGAAGCCAGAATGAACCCAGAGCCAAGCCAGAGTTAAGTTAAAGAATGTTAAAGTGAAGCCAGAGTGAACCCAGTGCCGAGCTAGAGTTAAGTTAAAGAATGTTAAAGTGAAGCCAGTGTGAACCCAGAGCCGAGCTAGAGTTCAGTTAAAGAATGTTAAAGTGAAGCCAGAGTAAACCCAGAGCCGAGCCAGAGTTAAGTTAAAGAACGTTAAAGTGAAACCAGAGTGAACCCAGAGCCGAGCCAGAGTTAAGTTAGAGAATGTTAAAGTGAAGCCCGAGTGAACCTAGATCCGAGCCAGAGTTAGGTTAAAGAAAGTTAAAGTGAAGCCAGAGTGAACCCAGTGCCGAGCCAGAGTTAAGTTAAAGAATGTTAAAGTGAAGCCAGAGTGAACCTAGATCCGAGCCAGAGTTAGGTTAAAGAAAGTTAAAGTGAAGCCAGAGTGAACCCAGAGCCGAGCCAAAGTTAAGTTAAAGAATGTTAAAGTGAAGCCAGAATGAACCCAGAGCCAAGCCAGAGTTAAGTTGTAGCATATAAAAGTGAAGCCAGAGTGAACCCAGAGCCGAGCCAGAGTTAGGTTAAAGAAAGTTAAAGTGAAGCCAGAGTGAACCACAGCCGAGCCAGAGTTAAGTTAAAGAATGTTAAAGTGAAGCCAGAGTAAACCCAGTGCCGAGCCGGAGTTAAGTTAAAGAATGTTAAAAGTGAAGCCAGAATGAACCCAGAGCCAAGCCAGAGTTAAGTTAAAGAAAGTTAAAGTGAAGCCAGAGTGAACCCAGAGCCGAGGCGGGGTTAAGTTAAAGAAAGTTAAAGTGAAGCCAGAGTGAACCCAGAGCCGAGCCAGAGTTAAGTTAAAGAATGTTAAAGTGAAGCCAGAGTGAAGCCAGAGCCAAGCCAGAGTTAAGTTATAGCATATAAAAGTGAAGACAGAGTGAACCCAGAGCCGAGCCAGAGTTAAGTTAAAGAATGTTAAAGTGAAGCCAGAGTGAACCCAGAGCCAAGCCAGAGTTAAGTTAAAGAATGTTAAAGTGAAGCCAGATTGAACACAGAGCCAAGCCAGAGTTAAGTTATAGCATATAAAAGTGAAGCCAGAATGAACCCAGAGCCAAGCCAGAGTTAAGTTGTAGCATATAAAAGTGAAGCCAGAGTGAACTTAGAGCCGAGCCAGAGTTTAGTTAAAGAAAGTTAAAGTGAAGCCAGTGTGAACCCAGAGCCGAGCCAGAGTTAAGTTAAAGAATGTTAAAGTGAAGCCAGAGTTAACCCAGTGCCGAGCCAGAGTTAAGTTAAAGAATGTTAAAGTGAAGCCAGAATGAACCCAGAGCCAAGCCAGAGTTAAGTTAAAGAAAGTTAAAGTGAAGCCAGAGTGAACCCAGAGCCGAGCCAGAGTTAAGTTAAAGAACGTTAAAGGGAAGCCAGAGTGAACCCAGAGCCGAGCCAGAGTTAAGTTAAAGAATGTTAAAGTGAAGCCAGAGTGAACCCAGAGCCGAGCCAGAGTTAAGTTAAAGAATGTTAAAGTGAAGCCAGAGTGAACCCATAGCCGAGCCAGAGTTAAGTTAAAGAATGTTAAAGTGAAGCCAGAGTGAACCCAGAGCCGAGCCAGAGTTAAGTTAAAGAATGTTAAAGTGAAGCCAGAGTGAACCCAGAGCCGAGCCAGAGTTAAGTTAAAGAATGTTAAAGTGAAGCCAGAGTGAACCCAGAGCCGAGCCAGAGTTAAGTTAAAGAATGTTAAAGTGAAGCCAGAGTGAACCCAGAGCCGAGCCAGAGTTAAGTTAAGGAATGTTAAAGTGAAGCCAGAGTGAAACCAGAGCCGAGCCAGAGTTAAGTTAAAGAATGTTAAAGTGAAGCCAGAGTGAACCCAGAGCCAAGCCAGAGTTAAGTTAAAGAATGTTAAAGTGAAGCCAGAGTGAACCCAGAGCCGAGCCAGAGTTAAGTTAAAGAATGTTAAAGTGAAGCCAGAGTGAACCAAGAGCCGAGCCAGAGTTAAGTTAAAGAATGTTAAAGTGAAGCCAGAGTGAACCCAGAGCCGAGCCAGAGTTAAGTTAAAGAATGTTAAAGTGAAGCCAGAGTGAACCCAGAGCCGAGCCAGAGTTAAGTTAAAGAATGTTAAAGTGAAGCCAGAGTTAACCCAGTGCCGAGCCAGAGTTAAGTTAAAGAATGTTAAAGTGAAGCCAGAATGAACCCAGAGCCAAGCCAGAGTTAAGTTAAAGAAAGTTAAAGTGAAGCCAGAGTGAACCCAGAGCCGAGCCAGAGTTAAGTTAAAGAACGTTAAAGGGAAGCCAGAGTGAACCCATAGCCGAGCCAGAGTTAAGTTAAAGAATGTTAAAGTGAAGCCAGAGTGAACCCATAGCCGAGCCAGAGTTAAGTTAAAGAATGTTAAAGTGAAGCCAGAGTGAACCCAGAGCCGAGCCAGAGTTAAGTTAAAGAATGTTAAAGTGAAGCCAGAGTGAACCCAGAGCCGAGCCAGAGTTAAGTTAAAGAATGTTAAAGTGAAGCCAGAGTGAACCCAGAGCCGAGCCAGAGTTTAGTTAAAGAATGTTAAAGTGAAGCCAGAGTGAACCCAGAGCCGAGCCAGAGTTAAGTTAAAGAATGTTAAAGTGAAGCCAGAGTGAACCCAGAGCCAAGCCAGAGTTAAGTTAAAGAATGTTAAAGTGAAGCCAGAGTGAACCCAGAGCCGAGCCAGAGTTAAGTTAAAGAAAGTTAAAGTGAAGCCAGAGTGAACCCAGAGCCGAGCCAGGGTTAAGTTAAAGAATGTTAAAGTGAAGCCAGAGTGAACCCAGAGCCGAGCCAGAGTTAAGTTAAAGAATGTTAAAGTGAAGCCAGAGTGAACCCAGAGCCAAGCCAGAGTTAAGTTAAAGAATGTTAAAGTGAAGACAGAGTGAACCAAGAGCCGAGCCAGAGTTAAGTTAAAGAATGTTAAATTGAAGTCAGAGTGAACCCAGTGCCGAGCTAGAGTTAAGTTAAAGAATGTTAAAGTGAAGCCAGAATGAACCCAGTGCCGAGCCAGAGTTAAGTTAAAGAATGTTAAATTGAAGTCAGAGTGAACCCAGAGCCGAGCCAGAGTTAAGTTAAAGAATGTTAAAGTGAAGCCAGAATGAACCCAGTGCCGAGCCAGAGTTAAGTTAAAGAATGTTAAATTGAAGCCAGAGTGAACCCAGTGCCGAGCCAGAGTTAAGTTAAAGAATGTTAAAGTGAAGCCAGAGTGAACCCAGAGCCAAGCCAGAGTTAAGTTAAAGAATGTTAAAGTGAAACCAGAGCCACGCCAGAGTTAAGTTGTAGCATATAATAGTGAAGCCAGAGTGAACCCAGAGCCAAGCCAGAGTTAAGTTAAAGAATGTTAAAGTGAAGCCAGAGTGAACCCAGAGCCGAGCCAGAGTTAAGTTAAAGAATGTTAAAGTGAAGCCAGAGTGAACCCAGAGCCGAGCCAGAGTTAAGTTAAAGAATGTTAAAGTGAAGCCAGAGTGCACCCAGAGCCAAGCCAGAGTTAAGTTAAAGAATGTTAAAGTGAAGCCAGAGTGAACCCAGAGCCAAGCCAGAGTTAAGTTAAAGAATGTTAAAGTGAAGCCAGAGTTAACCCAGAGCCGAGCCAGAGTTAAGTTAAAGAATGTTAAAGTGAAGCCAGAGTGAACCCAGAGCCAAGCCAGAGTTAAGTTAAAGAATGTTAAAGTGAAGACAGAGTGAACCAAGAGCCGAGCCAGAGTTAAGTTAAAGAATGTTAAATTGAAGTCAGAGTGAACCCAGTGCCGAGCTAGAGTTAAGTTAAAGAATGTTAAAGTGAAGCCAGAATGAACCCAGTGCCGAGCCAGAGTTAAGTTAAAGAATGTTAAATTGAAGTCAGAGTGAACCCAGAGCCGAGCCAGAGTTAAGTTAAAGAATGTTAAAGTGAAGCCAGAATGAACCCAGTGCCGAGCCAGAGTTAAGTTAAAGAATGTTAAAGTGAAGCCAGAATGAACCCAGTGCCGAGCCAGAGTTAAGTTAAAGAATGTTAAAAGTGAAGCCAGAATGAACCCAGAGCCGAGACAGAGTTAAGTTAAAGAATGTTAAAGTGAAGCCAGAATGAACCCAGTGCCGAGCTAGAGTTAAGTTAAAGAATGTTAAAGTGAAGCAAGAATGAACCCAGTGCCGAGCCAGAGTTAAGTTAAAGAATGTTAAATTGAAGTCAGAGTGAACCCAGAGCCGAGCCAGAGTTAAGTTAAAGAATGTTAAAGTGAAGCCAGAATGAACCCAGTGCCGAGCCAGAGTTAAGTTAAAGAATGTTAAATTGAAGCCAGAGTGAACCCAGTGCCGAGCCAGAGTTAAGTTAAAAAATGTTAAAGTGAAGCCAGAATGAACCCAGAGCTGAGCCAGAGTTAAGTTAAAGAATGTTAAAGTGAAGCCAGAGTGAAACCAGAGCCGAGCCAGAGTTAAGTTAAAGAATGTTAAAGTGAAGCCAGAGTGAAACCAGAGCCGAGCCAGAGTTAAGTTAAAGAATGTTAAAGTGAAGCCAGATTGAACCTAGAGCCGAGCCAGAGTTAGGTTAAAGAATGTTAAAGTGAAGCCAGAGTGAACCCAGTGCCGAGCCAGAGTTAAGTTAAAGAATGTTAAAGTGAAGCCAGATTGAACCTAGAGCCGAGCCAGAGTTAGGTTAAAGAATGTTAAAGTGAAGCCAGAGTGAAACCAGAGCCGAGCCAGAGTTAAGTTAAAGAATGTTAAAGTGAAGCCAGAGTGAACCCAGAGCCAAGCCAGAGTTAAGTTAAAGAATGTTAAAGTGAAGCCAGAGTGAACCCAGAGCCAAGCCAGAGTTAAGTTAAAGAATGTTAAAGTGAAACCAGAGCCACGCCAGAGTTAAGTTGGAGCATATAATAGTGAAGCCAGAGTGAACCCAGAGCCAAGCCAGAGTTAAGTTAAAGAATGTTAAAGTGAAGCCAGAGTGAACCCAGAGCCAAGCCAGAGTTAAGTTGTAGCATATAAAAGTGAAGCCAGAGTGAACCCAGAGCCAAGCCAGAGTTAAGTTAAAGAATGTTAAAGTGAAACCAGAGCCACGCCAGAGTTAATTTGTAGCATATAATCGTGAAGCCAGAGTGAACACAGAGCCGAGCCAGAGTTAAGTTAAAGAATGTTAAAGTGAAACCAGAGTGAACCCAGAGCCACGCCAGAGTTAAGTTGTAGCATATAAAAGTGAAGCCAGAGTGAACCCAGAGCCAAGCCAGAGTTAAGTTAAAGAATGTTAAAGTGAAACCAGAGTGAACCCAGAGCCACGCCAGAGTTAAGCTGTAGCATATAAAAGTGAAACCAGAGTGAACACAGAGCCACGCCAGAGTTAAGCTGTAGCATATAATAGTGAAGCCAGAGTGAACACAGAGCCAAGCCAGAGGTAAGTTGTAGCATATAAAAGTGAAGCCAGAGTGAACCCAGAGCCACGCCAGAGGTAAGTTGTAGCATATAATAGTGAAGCCAGAGTGAACACAGAGCCAAGCCAGAGGTAAGTTGTAGCATATAAAAGTGAAGCCAGAGTGAACACAGAGCCAAGCCAGAGGTAAGTTGTAGCATATAAAAGTGAAGCCAGATTGAACACAGAGCCAAGCCAGAGTTAAGTTAAAGAATGTTAAAGTGAAACCAGAGTGAACCCAGAGCCACGCCAGAGTTAAGCTGTAGCATATAATAGTGAAGCCAGAGTGAACACAGAGCCAAGCCAGAGGTAAGTTGTAGCATATAAAAGTGAAGCCAGAGTGAACCCAGAGCCACGCCAGAGTTAAGTTGTAGCATATAAAAGTGAAGCCAGAGTGAACCCAGAGCCAAGCCAGAGGTAAGCTGTAGCATATAATAGTGAAGCCAGAGTGAACCCAGAGCCACGCCAGAGTTAAGTTGTAGCATATAAAAGTGAAGCCAGAGTGAACCCAGAGCCAAGCCAGAGTTAAGCTGTAGCATATAATAGTGAAGCCAGAGTGAACCCAGAGCCACGCCAGAGTTAAGTTGTAGCATATAAAAGTGAAGCCAGAGTGAACCCAGAGCCAAGCCAGAGGTAAGCTGTAGCATATAATAGTGAAGCCAGAGTGAACCCAGAGCCACGCCAGAGTTAAGCTGTAGCATATAATTGTGAAGCCAGAGTGAACCCAGAGCCACGCCAGAGTTAAGCTGTAGCATATAATAGTGAAGCCAGAGTGAACACAGAGCCAAGCCAGAGGTAAGTTGTAGCATATAAAAGTGAAACCAGAGTGAACACAGAGCCACGCCAGAGTTAAGTTGTAGCATATAATAGTGAAGCCAGAGTGAACACAGAGCCGAGCGAGAGTTAAGTTAAAGAATGTTAAAGTGAAACCAGAGTGAACCCAGAGCCACGCCAGAGTTAAGCTGTAGCATATAATAGTGAAGCCAGAGTGAACACAGAGCCAAGCCAGAGGTAAGTTGTAGCATATAAAAGTGAAACCAGAGTGAACACAGAGCCACGCCAGAGTTAAGTTGTAGCATATAAAAGTGAAGCCACAGTGAACACAGAGCCACGCCAGAGTTAAGTTGTAGCATATAATAGTGAAGCCAGAGTGAACACAGAGCCGAGCGAGAGTTAAGTTAAAGAATGTTAAAGTGAAACCAGAGTGAACCCAGAGCCACGCCAGAGTTAAGTTGTAGCATATAATAGTGAAGCCAGAGTGAACACAGAGCCAAGCCAGAGGTAAGTTGTAGCATATAATAGTGAAGCCAGAGTGAACCCAGAGCCACGTCAGAGTTAAGCTGTAGCATTTAATAGTGAAGCCAGAGTGAACACAGAGCCAAGCCAGAGGTAAGTTGTAGCATATAATAGTGAAGCCAGAGTGAACCCAGAGCCGAGCCAGAGTTAAGTTGTAGCATATAATAGTGAAGCCAGATTGAACACAGAGCCGAGCGAGAGTTAAGTTAAAGAATGTTAAAGTGAAACCAGAGTGAACCCAGAGCCACGCCAGAGGTAAGTTGTAGCATATAATAGTGAAGCCAGAGTGAACACAGAGCCAAGCCAGAGGTAAGTTGTAGCATATAATAGTGAAGCCAGATTGAACACAGAGCCACGCCAGAGTTAAGTTGTAGCATATAATAGTGAAGCCAGAGTGAACACAGAGCCACGCCAGAGTTAAGCTGTAGCATATAATAGTGAAGCCAGAGTGAACACAGAGCCAAGCCAGAGGTAAGTTGTAGCATATAAAAGTGAAGCCAGAGTGAACACAGAGCCACGCCAGAGTTAAGTTGTAGCATATAAAAGTGAAGCCAGAGTGAACACAGAGCCACGCCAGAGTTAAGTTGTAGCATATAATAGTGAAGCCAGAGTGAACACAGAGCCGAGCGAGAGTTAAGTTAAAGAATGTTAAAGTGAAACCAGAGTGAACCCAGAGCCACGCCAGAGTTAAGCTGTAGCATATAATAGTGAAGCCAGAGTGAACACAGAGCCAAGCCAGAGGTAAGTTGTAGCATATAATAGTGAAGCCAGAGTGAACCCAGAGCCACGCCAGAGTTAAGCTGTAGCATATAATAGTGAAGCCAGAGTGAACACAGAGCCAAGCCAGAGGTAAGTTGCAGCATATAATAGTGAAGCCAGAGTGAACCCAGAGCCGAGCCAGAGTTAAGTTGTAGCATATAATAGTGAAGCCAGAGTGAACACAGAGCCAAGCCAGAGGTAAGTTGTAGCATATAATAGTGAAGCCAGAGTGAACCCAGAGCCGAGCCAGAGGTAAGTTGTAGCATATAATAGTGAAGCCAGAGTGAACACAGAGCCACGCCAGAGTTAAGTTGTAGCATATAAAAGTGAAGCCAGAGTGAACCCAGAGCCGAGCATGAGTTAAGTTGTAGCATATAATAGTGAAGCCAGAGTGAACCCAGAGCCGAGCCAGAGTTAAGTTGTAGCATATAAAAGTGAAGCCAGAGTGAATCCAGAGCCACGCCAGAGTTAAGTTGTAGCATATAAAAGTGAAGCCAGAGTGAACACAGAGCCGAGCCAGAGTTAAGCTGTAGCATATAATAGTGAAGCCAGAGTGAACCCAGAGCCACGCCAGAGTTAAGTTGTAGCATATAAAAGTGAAGCCAGATTGAACACAGAGCCAAGCCAGAGTTAAGTTAAAGAATGTTAAAGTGAAGCCAGAGTGAACCCAGAGCCACGCCAGAGTTAAGTTGTAGCATATAATAGTGAAGCCAAAGTGAACACAGAGCCAAGCCAGAGGTAAGTTGTAGCATATAAAAGTGAAACCAGAGTGAACACAGAGCCACGCCAGAGTTAAGTTGTAGCATATAAAAGTGAAGCCAGAGTGAACCCAGAGCCAAGCCAGAGTTAAGTTGTAGCATATAATAGTGAAGCCAGAGTGAACACAGAGCCACGCCAGAGTTAAGTTGTAGCATATAAAAGTGAAGCCAGAGTGAACCCAGAGCCACGCCAGAGTTAAGTTGTAGCATATAATATTGAAGCCAGAGTGAACACAGAGCCAAGCCAGAGGTAAGTTGTAGCATATAAAAGTGAAACCAGAGTGAACACAGAGCCAAGCCAGAGTTAAGCTGTAGCATATAAAAGTGAAGCCAGAGTGAACCCAGAGCCAAGCCAGAGTTAAGCTGTAGCATATAATAGTGAAGCCAGAGTGAACCCAGAGCCACGCCAGAGTTAAGTTGTAGCATATAAAAGTGAAACCAGAGTGAACACAGAGCCACGCCAGAGTTAAGCTGTAGCATATAATAGTGAAGCCAGAGTGAACCCAGAGCCACGCCAGAGTTAAGCTGTAGCATATAAAAGTGAAGCCAGAGTGAACACAGAGCCAAGCCAGAGTTAAGCTGTAGCATATAAAAGTGAAGCCAGATTGAACACAGAGCCAAGCCAGAGTTAAGTTAAAGAATGTTAAAGTGAAGCCAGAGTGAACACAGAGCCAAGCCAGAGTTAAGTTGTAGCATATAATAGTGAAGCCAGAGTGAACCCAGAGCCAAGCCAGAGTTAAGTTGTAGCATATAATAGTGAAGCCAGAGTGAACCCAGAGCCAAGCCAGAGTTAAGTTGTAGCATATAATAGTGAAGCCAGATTGAACACAGAGCCAAGCCAGAGTTAAGTTAAAGAATGTTAAAGTGAAGCCAGAGTGAACCCAGAGCCACGCCAGAGTTAAGTTGTAGCATATAATAGTGAAGCCAGAGTGAACACAGAGCCAAGCCAGAGTTAAGCTGTAGCATATAAAAGTGAAGCCAGAGCGAACACAGAGCCACGCCAGAGTTAAGTTAAAGAATGTTAAAGTGAAGCCAGAGTGAACCCAGAGCCACGTCAGAGTTAAGTTGTAGCATATACTAGTGAAGCCAGAGTGAACACAGAGCCACGCCAGAGTTAAGTTGTAGCATATAAAAGTGAAGCCAGAGTGAACCCAGAGCCGAGCCAGAGTTAAGTTGTAGCATATAAAAGTGAAGCCAGAGTGAACACAGAGCCACGCCAGAGTTAAGCTGTAGCATATAAAAGTGAAGCCAGAGTGAACACAGAGCCAAGCCAGAGGTAAATTGTAGCATATAAAAGTGAAGCCAGATTGAACACAGAGCCGAGCCAGAGTTAAGTTAAAGAATGTTAAAGTGAAGCCAGAGTGAACCCAGAGCCACGCCAGAGTTAAGCTGTAGCATATAATAGTGAAGCCAGAGTGAACACAGAGCCAAGCCAGAGGTAAATTGTAGCATATAAAAGTGAAGCCAGATTGAACACAGAGCCGAGCCAGAGTTAAGTTAAAGAATGTTAAAGTGAAGCCAGAGTGAACACAGAGCCAAGCGAGAGTTAAGTTGTAGCATATAATAGTGAAGCCAGAGTGAACCCAGAGCCAAGCCAGAGTTAAGTTGTAGCATATAAAAGTGAAACCAGAGTGAACCCAGAGCCACGCCAGAGTTAAGTTGTAGCATATAATAGTGAAGCCAGAGTGAACCCAGAGCCAAGCCAGAGTTAAGTTGTAGCATATAATAGTGAAGCCAGAGTGAACACAGAGCCAAGCCAGAGTTAAGTTGTAGCATATAATAGTGTAGCCAGAGTGAACCCAGAGCCACGCCAGAGTTAAGTTAAAGAATGTTAAAGTGAAACCAGAGTGAACCCAGAGCCACGCCAGAGTTAAGCTGTAGCATATAAAAGTGAAGCCAGAGTGAACACAGAGCCAAGCCAGAGTTAAGTTGTAGCATATAATAGTGAAGCCAGAGTGAACACAGAGCCACGCCAGAGTTAAGTTGTAGCATATAAAAGTGAAGCCAGATTGAACACAGAGCCGAGCCAGAGTTAAGTTAAAGAATGTTAAAGTGAAACCAGAGTGAACCCAGAGCCAAGCCAGAGTTAAGTTGTAGCATATAAAAGTGAAGCCAGATTGAACACAGAGCCACGCCAGAGTTAAGTTGTAGCATATAAAAGTGAAGCCAGATTGAACACAGAGCCGAGCCAGAGTTAAGTTGTAGCATATAAAAGTGAAGCCAGATTGAACACAGAGCCGAGCCAGAGTCAAGTTAAAGAATGTTAAAGTGAAACCAGAGTGAACCCAGAGCCACGCCAGAGTTAAGCTGTAGCATATAAAAGTGAAGCCAGAGTGAACAGAGAGCCCGGCCAGAGTTAAGTTGTAGCATATAAAAGTGAAGCCAGATTGAACACAGAGCCGAGCCAGAGTTAAGTTAAAGAATGTTAAAGTGAAACCAGAGTGAACACAGAGCCAAGCCAGAGTTAAGTTGTAGCATATAAAAGTGAAGCCAGATTGAACACAGAGCCGAGCCAGAGTTAAGTTAAAGAATGTTAAAGTGAAACCAGAGTGAACCCAGAGCCACGCCAGAGTTAAGCTGTAGCATATAAAAGTGAAGCCAGAGTGAACACAGAGCCAAGCCAGAGTTAAGTTGTAGCATATAAAAGTGAAGCCAGAGTGAACACAGAGCCGAGCCAGAGTTAAGTTAAAGAATGTTAAAGTGAAACCAGAGTGAACACAGAGCCAAGCCAGAGTTAAGTTGTAGCATATAATAGTGAAGCCAGAGTGAACACAGAGCCGAGCCAGAGTTAAGTTAAAGAATGTTAAAGTGAAACCAGAGTGAACACAGAGCCAAGCCAGAGTTAAGTTGTAGCATATAAAAGTGAAGCCAGATTGAACACAGAGCCGAGCCAGAGTTAAGTTAAAGAATGTTAAAGTGAAACCAGAGTGAACACAGAGCCAAGCCAGAGTTAAGTTGTAGCATATAAAAGTGAAGCCAGAGTGAACCCAGAGCCGAGCCAGAGTTTAGTTGTAGCATATAATAGTGAAGCCAGATTGAACACAGAGCCGAGCCAGAGTTAAGTTGTAGCATATAAAAGTGAAGCCAGATTGAACACAGAGCCGAGCCAGAGTTAAGTTGTAGCATATAAAAGTGAAGCCAGATTGAACACAGAGCCGAGCCAGAGTTAAGTTGTAGCATATAAAAGTGAAACCAGAGTGAACACAGAGCCAAGCCAGAGTTAAGTTGTAGCATATAAAAGTGAAGCCAGATTGAACACAGAGCCGAGCCAGAGTTAAGTTGTAGCATATAAAAGTGAAGCCAGATTGAACACAGAGCCGAGCCAGAGTTAAGTTGTAGCATATAAAAGTGAAGCCAGATTGAACACAGAGCCGAGCCAGAGTTAAGTTGTAGCATATAAAAGTGAAACCAGAGTGAACACAGAGCCAAGCCAGAGTTAAGTTGTAGCATATAAAAGTGAAGCCAGATTGAACACAGAGCCGAGCCAGAGTTAAGTTAAAGAATGTTAAAGTGAAGCCAGAGTGAACCGAGAGCCGAGCGAGAGTTAAGTTGTAGCATATAAAAGTGAAGCCAGAGTGAACCCAGAGCCGAGCCAGAGTTTAGTTGTAGCATATAATAGTGAAGCCAGAGTGAACCCAGAGCCACGCCAGAGTTAAGTTAAAGAATGTTAAAGTGAAGCCAGAGTGAACCGAGAGCCGAGCGAGAGTTAAGTTGTAGCATATAAAAGTGAAGCCAGAGTGAACACAGAGCCACGCCAGAGTTAAGTTGTAGCATATAATAGTGAAGCCAGAGTGAACCCAGAGCCACGCCAGAGTTAAGCTGTAGCATATAATAGTGAAGCCAGAGTGAACCCAGAGCCACGCCAGAGTTAAGCTGTAGCATATAAAAGTGAAGCCAGATTGAACACAGAGCCACGCCAGAGTTAAGCTGTAGCATATAAAAGTGAAGCCAGATTGAACACAGAGCCGAGCCAGAGTTAAGTTAAAGAATGTTAAAGTGAAGCCAGAGTGAACCGAGAGCCGAGCGAGAGTTAAGTTGTAGCATATAAAAGTGAAGCCAGATTGAACACAGAGCCACGCCAGAGTTAAGTTGTAGCATATAAAAGTGAAGCCAGATTGAACACAGAGCCGAGCCAGAGTTAAGTTAAAGAATGTTAAAGTGAGGCCAGAGTGAACCCAGAGCCACGCCAGAGTTAAGCTGTAGCATATAAACGTGAAGCCAGATTGAACACAGAGCCACGCCAGAGTTAAGTTGTAGCATATAAAAGTGAAGCCAGATTGAACACAGAGCCGAGCCAGAGTTAAGTTAAAGAATGTTAAAGTGAAGCCAGAGTGAACCGAGAGCCGAGCGAGAGTTAAGTTGTAGCATATAAAAGTGAAGCCAGATTGAACACAGAGCCGAGCCAGAGTTAAGCTAAAGAAAGTTAAAGTGAAGCCAGAGTGAACCGAGAGCCGAGCCAGAGTTTAGTTATAGCATATAAAAGTGAAGCCAGAGTGAACCCAGAGCCAAGCCAGAGTTAAGTTAAAGAAAGTTAAAGTGAAGCCAGAGTGAACCCAGAGCCGAGCCAGAGTTTAGTTATAGCATATAAAAGTGAAGCCAGAGGGAACCCAGAGCCAAGCCAGAGTTAAGTTGTAGCATATAAAAGTGAAGCCAGAGTGAACCGAGAGCCGAGCGAGAGTTAAGTTAAAGAAAGTTAAAGTGAAGCCAGAGTGAACCCAGAGCCAAGCCAGAGTTAAGTTGTAGCATATAAAAGTGAAGCCAGAGTGAACCGAGAGCCGAGCCAGAGTTAAGTTGTAGCATATAAAAGTGAAGCCAGAGTGAACCCAGAGCCGAGCCAGAGTTCAGTTAAAGAAAGTTAAAGGGAAGCCAGAGTGAACCCAGAGCCAAGCCAGAGTTTAGTTAAAGAAAGTTAAAGTGAAGCCAGAGTGAACCCAGAGCCGAGCCAGAGTTTAGTTAAAGAACGTTAAAGGGAAGCCAGAGTGAACCCAGAGCCAAGCCAGAGTTAAGTTAAAGAAAGTTAAAGTGAAGCCAGAGTGAACCCAGAGCCGAGCCAGAGTTTAGTTAAAGAACGTTAAAGGGAAGCCAGAGTGAACCCAGAGCCAAGCCAGAGTTAAGTTAAAGAAAGTTAAAGGGAAGCCAGAGTGAACCCAGAGCCAAGCCAGAGTTAAGTTAAAGAAAGTTAAAGTGAAGCCAGTGTGAACCGAGAGCCGAGCCAGAGTTTAGTTAAAGAATGTTAAAGTAAAGCCAGAGTGAACCCAGAGCCAAGCCAGAGTTAAGTTGTAGCATATAAAAGTGAAGCCAGAGTGAACCGAGAGCCGAGCCAGAGTTTAGTTAAAGAATGTTAAAGTAAAGCCAGAGTGAACCCAGAGCCAAGCCAGAGTTAAGTTGTAGCATATAAAAGTGAAGCCAGAGTGAACCGAGAGCCGAGCCAGAGTTTAGTTAAAGAAAGTTAAAGTGAAGCCAGTGTGAACCGAGAGCCGAGCCAGAGTTTAGTTAAAGAATGTTAAAGTAAAGCCAGAGTGAACCCAGAGCCAAGCCAGAGTTAAGTTAAAGAAAGTTAAAGTGAAGCCAGTGTGAACCCAGAGCCAAGCCAGAGTTAAGTTAAAGAATGTTAAAGTAAAGCCAGAGTGAACCCAGAGCCAAGCCAGAGTTAAGTTGTAGCATATAAAAGTGAAGCCAGAGTGAACCCAGAGCCGAGCCAGAGTTTAGTTAAAGAAAGTTAAAGTGAAGCCAGAGTGAACCACAGCCGAGCCAGAGTTAAGTTAAAGAATGTTAAAGTGAAGCCAGAGTTAACCCAGTGCTAAGCCAGAGTTAAGTTAAAGAATGTTAAAGTGAAGCCAGTGTGAACCCAGAGCCGAGCCAGAGTTAAGTTAAAGAATGTTAAAGTGAAGCCAGAGTGAACCCAGAGCCAAGCCAGAGTTAAGTTAAAGAAAGTTAAAGTGAAGCCAGTGGGAACCCAGAGCCAAGCCAGAGTTAAGTTAAAGAAAGTTAAAGTGAAGCCAGTGTGAACCCAGAGCGAAGCCAGAGTTACGTTAAAGAAAGTTAAAGTGAAGCCAGTGTGAACCCAGAGCCAAGCCAGAGTTAAGTTAAAGAAAGTTAAAGTGAAGCCAGAGTGAACTCAGAGCCAAGCCAGAGTTTAGTTAAAGAAAGTTAAAGTGAAGCCAGTGTGAACCCAGAGCCGAGCCAGAGTTAAGTTAAAGAATGTTAAAGTGAAGCAAGAGTTAACCCAGTGCCAAGCCAGAGTTAAGTTAAAGAAAGTTAAAGTGAAGCGAGAGTGAACCCAGAGCCAAACCAGAGTTAAGTTAAAGAAAGTTAAAGTGAAGCCAGAGTGAACCCAGAGCAGAGCCAGAGTTAAGTTAAAGAATGTTAAAGTGAAGCCAGAGTGAACCCAGAGCCGAGCCAGGGTTAAGTTAAAGAACGTTAAAGGGAAGCCAGAGTGAACCCAGAGCCGAGCCAGGGTTAAGTTAAAGAAAGTTAAAGTGAAGCCAGAGTGAACCCAGAGCCGAGCCAGGGTTAAGTTAAAGAATGTTAAAGTGAAGCCAGAGTGAACCCAGTGCCAAGCCAGAGTTAAGTTAAAGAGAGTTAAAGTGAAGCCAGAATGAACCCAGAGCCGAGCCAGGGTTAAGTTAAAGAACGTTAAAGGGAAGCCAGAGTGAACCCAGAGCCGAGCCAGAGTTAAGTTAAAGAATGTTAAAGTGAAACCAGAGTGAACCGAGAGCCGAGCCAGAGTTAAGTTAAAGAAAGTTAAAGTGAAGCCAGAGTGAACCCAGAGCCGAGCCAGAGTTAAGTTAAAGAATGTTAAAGTGAAGCCAGAGTGAACCCAGAGCCAAGCCAGAGTTAAGTTGTAGCATATAAAAGTGAAGACAGAGTGAACCAAGAGCCGAGCCAGAGTTAAGTTTAAGAATGTTAAAGTGAAGTCAGAGTGAACCCAGTGCCGAGCCGGAGTTAAGTTAAAGAATGTTAAAGTGAAGCCAGAGTGAAACCAGAGCCGAGCCAGAGTTAAGTTAAAGAATGTTAAAGTGAAGCCAGATTGAACCCAGAGCCGAGCCAGAGTTAGGTTAAAGAATGTTAAAGTGAAGCCAGAGTGAACCCAGAGCCGAGCCAGAGTTAAGTTAAAGAATGTTAAAGTGAAGCCAGAGTGAACCCAGAGCCGAGCCAGAGTTAGGTTAAAGAATGTTAAAGTGAAGCCAGAGTGAACCCAGTGCCGAGCCAGAGTTAAGTTAAAGAATGTTAAAGTGAAGCCAGATTGAACCTAGAGCCGAGCCAGAGTTAGGTTAAAGAATGTTAAAGTGAAGCCAGAGTGAACCCAGTGCCGAGCCAGAGTTAAATTAAAGAATGTTAAAGTGAAGCCAGAGTGAACCTAGAGCCGAGCCAGAGTTAGGTTAAAGAATGTTAAAGTGAAGCCAGAGTGAACCTAGAGCCGAGCCAGAGTTAGGTTAAAGAATGTTAAAGTGAAGCCAGAGTGAACCTAGAGCCGAGCCAGAGTTAAGTTAAAGAATGTTAAAGTGAAGCCAGAGTGAACCCAGAGCCGAGCCAGAGTTAGGTTAAAGAATGTTAAAGTGAAGCCAGAGTGAACCCAGTGCCGAGCCAGAGTTAAGTTAAAGAATGTTAAAGTGAAGCCAGATTGAACCTAGAGCCGAGCCAGAGTTAGGTTAAAGAATGTTAAAGTGAAGCCAGAGTGAACTCAGTGCCGAGCCAGAGTTAAGTTAAAGAATGTTAAAGTGAAGCCAGAGTGAACCTAGAGCCGAGCCAGAGTTAGGTTAAAGAATGTTAAAGTGAAGCCAGAGTGAACCCAGTGCCGAGCCAGAGTTAAGTTAAAGAATGTTAAAGTGAAGCCAGATTGAACCTAGAGCCGAGCCAGAGTTAGGTTAAAGAAAGTTAAAGTGAAGCCAGAGTGAACCCAGTGCCCAGCCAGAGTTAAGTTAAAGAATGTTAAAGTGAAGCCAGAGCGAACCCAGAGCCAAGCCAGAGGGGGAGCGTGGTGGTGCCTGGAGCCTAACCAGAGCCAAGCCAGAGTTAAGTTAAATAATGTTAAAGTGAAGCCAGAGTGAAACCAGCGCCAAGCCACAGCGGGAGCGTGGAGGTGACTGGAGCCTAACCACAGCCAAGCCAGAGTTAAGTTAAAGAATGTTAAAGTGAAGCCAGAGTGAACCCAGAGCCAAACCAGAGTTAAGTTAAAGAATGTTAAAGTGAGGCCAAAGCGAACCCAGAGCCAAGCCAGAGCGGGAGCGTGGTGGTGACTGGAGCCTAACCAAAACAAAGCCAGAATTAAGTTAAAGAATGTTAAAGTGAAGACAGGATGAACCCAGAGCCAAGCCAGAGTTAAGATAAAGATTGTTAAAGTGAATTCAGGTTGAACCCAGCGCCAAGCCAGAGTTAAGTAAAAGAATGTTAAAGTGAAGCCAGAGCGAATCCACAGCCAAGCGAGAGTTAAGTTAAAGAATGTTAAAGTGAGGCCAGAGCGAAAACAGAGCCAAGCCAGAGCGGGAGCGTGGTGGTGACTGGAGCCTAACCAGAGCCAAGCCAGAGTTAAGTTGAAGAATGTTAAAGTGAAGCCAGAATGAACCCAGAGCCGAGCCAGCGTTAAGTTAAAGAATGTTAAAGTGAAGCCAGAGTGAACCCAGTGCCGAGCCAGAGTTAAGTTAAAGAATGTTAAAGTGAAGCCAGAGTGAACCCAGTGCCGAGCCAGAGTTAAGTTAAAGAATGTTAAAGTGAGGCCAGAGCGAAAACGGAGCCAAGCCAGAGTGGGAGCGTGGTGGTGACTGAGCCTAACCAGAGCCAAGCCAGAGTTAAGTTAAAGAATGTTAAAGTGAGGCCAGAGTGAACCCAGTGCCGAGCTAGAGTTAAGTTAAACAATGTTAAAGTGAAGCCAGAGTGAACCCAGTGCCGAGCCAGAGTTAAGTTAAAGAATGTTAAAGTGAGGCCAGAGCGAAAACGGAGCCAAGCCAGAGTGGGAGCGTGGTGGTGACTGAGCCTAACCAGAGCCAAGCCAGAGTTAAGTTAAAGAATGTTAAAGTGAGGCCAGAGCGAAAACGGAGCCAAGCCAGAGTGGGAGCGTGGTGGTGACTGAGCCTAACCAGAGCCAAGCCAGAGTTAAGTTAAAGAATGTTAAAGTGAGGCCAGAGCGAAAACGGAGCCAAGCCAGAGCGGGAGCGTGGTGGTGACTGAGCCTAACCAGAGCCAAGCCAGAGTTAAGTTAAAGAATGTTAAAGTGAAGCCAGAGTGAACCCAGTGCCGAGCCAGAGTTAAGTTAAAGAATGTTAAAGTGAGGCCAGAGCGAAAACGGAGCCAAGCCAGAGTGGGAGCGTGGTGGTGACTGAGCCTAACCAGAGCCAAGCCAGAGTTAAGTTAAAGAATGTTAAAGTGAAGCCAGAGCGGGAGCGTGGTGGTGACTGAGCCTAACCAGAGCCAAGCCAGAGTTAAGTTAAAGAATGTTAAAGTGAAGCCAGAGCGGGAGCGTGGTGGTGACTGAGCCTAACCAGAGCCAAGCCAGAGTTAAGTTAAAGAATGTTAAAGTGAAGCCAGAGCGGGAGCGTGGTGGTGACTGAGCCTAACCAGAGCCAAGCCAGAGTTAAGTTAAAGAATGTTAAAGTGAAGCCAGAGCGGGAGCGTGGTGGTGACTGAGCCTAACCAGAGCCAAGCCAGAGTTAAGTTAAAGAATGTTAAAGTGAATCCAGAGTGAACCCAGTGTCGAGCCAGAGTTAAGTTAAAGAATGTTAAAGTGAAGCCAGAGTGAACCCAGTGTCGAGCCAGAGTTAAGTTAAAGAATGTTAAAGTGAAGCCAGAGTGAGCCCAGTGCCGAGCCAGAGTTAAGTTAAAGAATGTTAAAGTGAGGCCAGAGCGAAAACGGAGCCAAGCCAGAGCGGGAGCGTGGTGGTGACTGAGCCTAACCAGAGCCAAGCCAGAGTTAAGTTAAAGAATGTTAAAGTGAAGCCAGAGTGAACCCAGTGCCGAGCCAGAGTTAAGTTAAAGAATGTTAAAGTGAGGCCAGAGCGAAAACGGAGCCAAGCCAGAGTGGGAGCGTGGTGGTGACTGAGCCTAACCAGAGCCAAGCCAGAGTTAAGTTAAAGAATGTTAAAGTGAAGCCAGAGTGAACCCAGTGCCGAGCCAGAGTTAAGTTAAAGAATGTTAAAGTGAAGCCAGAGCGGGAGCGTGGTGGTGACTGAGCCTAACCAGAGCCAAGCCAGAGCTAAGTTAAAGAATGTTAAAGTGAAGCCAGAGTGAACCCAGTGCCGAGCCAGAGTTAAGTTAAAGAATGTTAAAGTGAAGCCAGAGTGAACCCAGTGTCGAGCCAGAGTTAAGTTAAAGAATGTTAAAGTGAAGCCAGAGTGAGCCCAGTGCCGAGCCAGAGTTAAGTTAAAGAATGTTAAAGTGAAGCCAGAATGAACCCAGAGCCAAGACAGAGTTAAGTTGTAGCATATAAAAGTGAAGCCAGAGTGAACTCAGAGCCGAGCCAGTGTTAGGTTAAAGAAAGTTAAAGTGAAGCCAGTGTGAACCCAGAGCCGAGCCAGAGTTAAGTTAAAGAATGTTAAAGTGAAGCCAGAGTGAACCCAGAGCCGAGCCAGAGTTAAGTTAAAGAATGTTAAAGTGAAGCCAGAGTGAACCGAGATCCGAGCCAGAGTTAAGTTAAAGAAAGTTAAAGTGAAGCCAGAGTGAACCCAGTGCCGAGCAAGAGTTAAGTTAAAGAATGTTAAAGTGAAGCAAGAATGAACCCAGAGCCAATCCAGAGTTAAGTTAAAGAAAGTTAAAGTGAAGCCAGAGTGAACCCAGAGCCGAGCCAGAGTTAAGTTAAAGAACGTTAAAGGAAAGCCAGAGTGAACCGAGATCCGAGCCAGAGTTAAGTTAAAGAAAGTTAAAGTGAAGCCAGAGTGAACCCAGAGCCGAGCCAGAGTTAAGTTAAAGAATGTTAAAGTGAAGCCAGAGTGAACCGAGATCCGAGCCAGAGTTAAGTTAAAGAAAGTTAAAGTGAAGCCAGAGTGAACCCAGAGCCGAGCCAGAGTTAAGTTAAAGAATGTTAAAGTGAAGCTAGAGTGAACCCAGTGCCCAGCCAGAGTTAAGTTAAAGAATGTTAAAGTGAAGCCAGAGTGAACCCAGAGCCAAGCCAGAGTTAAGATGTAGCATATAAAATGAAGACAGAGTGAACCAAGAGCCGAGCCAGAGTTAAGTTAAATTATGTTAAAGTGAAGCCAGAGTGAACCCAGAGCCGAGCCAGAGTTAAGTTAAAGAAAGTTAAAGTGAAGGCAGAGTGAACCCAGAGCCCAGCCAGAGTTAAGTTAAAGAAAGTTAAAGTGAAGGCAGAGTGAAACCAGAGCCGAGCCAGAGTTAAGTTAAAGAAAGTTAAAGTGAAGGCAGAGTGAACCCAGAGCCCAGCCAGAGTTAAGTTAAAGAAAGTTAAAGTGAAGGCAGAGTGAAACCAGAGCCAAGCCAGAGTTAAGTTAAAGAATGTTAAAGTGAGGCCAGAATGGACCCAGAGCCCAGCCAGAGTTAAGTTAAAGAAAGTTAAAGTGAAGGCAGAGTGAAACCAGAGCCGAGCGAGAGTTAAGTTAAAGAAAGTTAAAGTGAAGCCAGATTGAACCTAGAGCCCAGCCAGAGTTAAGTTGTAGCATATAATAGTGAAGCCAGAGTGAACACAGAGCCAAGCCAGAGTTAAGTTGTAGCATATAAAAGTGAAGCCAGAGTGCACCCAGAGCCGAGCCAGAGTTAAGTTGTAGCATATAAAGGTGAAGCCAGAGTGAACCCAGAGCCGAGCCAGAGTTTAGTTAAAGAAAGTTAAAGTGAAGCCAGATTGAACACAGAGCCAAGCCAGAGTTAAGTTGTAGCATATAAAAGTGAAGACAAAGTGAACCAAGAGCCGAGCCAGAGTTAAGTTAAAGAATGTTAAAGTGAAGTCAGAGTGCACCCAGTGCCAAGCCAGAGTTAAGTTAAAGAAAGTTAAAGTGAAGCCAGAGTGAACCCAGAGCCGAGCCAGAGTTAAGTTAAAGAACGTTAAAGGGAAGCCAGAGTGAACCCATAGCCGAGCCAGAGTTAAGTTAAAGAATGTTAAAGTGAAGCCAGAGTGAACCCATAGCCGAGCCAGAGTTAAGTTAAAGAATGTTAAAGTGAAGCCAGAGTGAACCCAGAGCCGAGCCAGAGTTAAGTTAAAGAATGTTAAAGTGAAGCCAGAGTGAACCCAGAGCCGAGCCAGAGTTAAGTTAAAGAATGTTAAAGTGAAGCCAGAGTGAACCCAGAGCCGAGCCAGAGATAAGTTAAAGAAATTTAAAGTGAAGCCAGAGTGAACCTAGAGCCGAGCCAGAGTTAGGTTAAAGAATGTTAAAGTGAAGCCAGAATGAACCCAGTGCCGAGCCAGAGTTAAGTTAAAGAATGTTAAATTGAAGCCAGAGTGAACCCAGTGCCGAGCCAGAGTTAAGTTAAAGAATGTTAAAGTGAAGCCAGAATGAACCCAGAGCTGAGCCAGAGTTAAGTTAAAGAATGTTAAAGTGAAGTCAGAGTGCACCCAGTGCCAAGCCAGAGTTAAGTTAAAGAAAGTTAAAGTGAAGCCAGAGTGAACCCAGTGCCGAGCCAGAGTTAAGTTAAAGAATGTTAAAGTGAAGCCAGAGTGAACCAAGAGCCGAGCCAGAGTTAAGTTAAAGAATGTTAAAGTGAAGCCAGAGTGAACCCAGAGCCGAGCCAGAGTTAAGTTAAAGAATGTTAAAGTGAAGCCAGAGTGAACCCAGAGCCGAGCCAGAGTTAAGTTAAAGAATGTTAAAGTGAAGCCAGAGTGAACCCAGAGCCGAGCCAGAGTTAAGTTAAAGAATGTTAAAGTGAAGCCAGAGTGAACCCAGAGCCAAGCCAGAGTTAAGTTAAAGAATGTTAAAGTGAAGACAGAGTGAACCAAGAGCCGAGCCAGAGTTAAGTTAAAGAATGTTAAATTGAAGTCAGAGTGAACCCAGTGCCGAGCTAGAGTTAAGTTAAAGAATGTTAAAGTGAAGCCAGAATGAACCCAGTGCCGAGCCAGAGTTAAGTTAAAGAATGTTAAATTGAAGCCAGAGTGAACCCAGTGCCGAGCTAGAGTTAAGTTAAAGAATGTTAAAGTGAAGCCAGAATGAACCCAGTGCCGAGCCAGAGTTAAGTTAAAGAATGTTAAATTGAAGCCAGAGTGAACCCAGTGCCGAGCCAGAGTTAAGTTAAAGAATGTTAAAGTGAAGCCAGAATGAACCCAGAGCTGAGCCAGAGTTAAGTTAAAGAATGTTAAAGTGAAGCCAGAGTGAAACCAGAGCCGAGCCAGAGTTTAGTTAAAGAATGTTAAAGTGAAGCCAGATTGAACCTAGAGCCGAGCCAGAGTTAGGTTAAAGAATGTTAAAGTGAAGCCAGAGTGAACCCAGTGCCGAGCCAGAGTTAAATTAAAGAATGTTAAAGTGAAGCCAGAGTGAACCTAGAGCCGAGCCAGAGTTAGGTTAAAGAATGTTAAAGTGAAGCCAGAGTGAACCTAGAGCCGAGCCAGAGTTAGGTTAAAGAATGTTAAAGTGAAGCCAGAGTGAACCTAGAGCCGAGCCAGAGTTAAGTTAAAGAATGTTAAAGTGAAGCCAGAGTTAACCCAGAGCCGAGCCAGAGTTAGGTTAAAGAATGTTAAAGTGAAGCCAGAGTGAACCCAGTGCCGAGCCAGAGTTAAGTTAAAGAATGTTAAAGTGAAGCCAGATTGAACCTAGAGCCGAGCCAGAGTTAGGTTAAAGAATGTTAAAGTGAAGCCAGAGTGAACCCAGTGCCGAGCCAGAGTTAAGTTAAAGAATGTTAAAGTGAAGCCAGAGTGAACCTAGAGCCGAGCCAGAGTTAGGTTAAAGAATGTTAAAGTGAAGCCAGAGTGAACCCAGTGCCGAGCCAGAGTTAAGTTAAAGAATGTTAAAGTGAAGCCAGATTGAACCTAGAGCCGAGCCAGAGTTAGGTTAAAGAAAGTTAAAGTGAAGCCAGAGTGAACCCAGTGCCCAGCCAGAGTTAAGTTAAAGAATGTTAAAGTGAAGCCAGAGCGAACCCAGAGCCAAGCCAGAGGGGGAGCGTGGTGGTGCCTGGAGCCTAACCAGAGCCAAGCCAGAGTTAAGTTAAATAATGTTAAAGTGAAGCCAGAGTGAAACCAGCGCCAAGCCACAGCGGGAGCGTGGAGGTGACTGGAGCCTAACCACAGCCAAGCCAGAGTTAAGTTAAAGAATGTTAAAGTGAAGCCAGAGTGAACCCAGAGCCAAACCAGAGTTAAGTTAAAGAATGTTAAAGTGAGGCCAAAGCGAACCCAGAGCCAAGCCAGAGCGGGAGCGTGGTGGTGACTGGAGCCTAACCAAAAGAAAGCCAGAATTAAGTTAAAGAATGTTAAAGTGAAGACAGGATGAACCCAGAGCCAAGCCAGAGTTAAGATAAAGATTGTTAAAGTGAATTCAGGTTGAACCCAGCGCCAAGCCAGAGTTAAGTAAAAGAATGTTAAAGTGAAGCCAGAGCGAATCCACAGCCAAGCGAGAGTTAAGTTAAAGAATGTTAAAGTGAGGCCAGAGCGAAAACAGAGCCAAGCCAGAGCGGGAGCGTGGTGGTGACTGGAGCCTAACGAGAGCCAAGCCAGAGTTAAGTTGAAGAATGTTAAAGTGAAGCCAGAATGAACCCAGAGCCGAGCCAGCGTTAAGTTAAAGAATGTTAAAGTGAAGCCAGAGTGAACCCAGTGCCGAGCCAGAGTTAAGTTAAAGAATGTTAAAGTGAAGCCAGAGTGAACCCAGTGCCGAGCCAGAGTTAAGTTAAAGAATGTTAAAGTGAGGCCAGAGCGAAAACGGAGCCAAGCCAGAGTGGGAGCGTGGTGGTGACTGAGCCTAACCAGAGCCAAGCCAGAGTTAAGTTAAAGAATGTTAAAGTGAGGCCAGAGCGAAAACGGAGCCAAGCCAGAGCCGGAGCGTGGTGGTGACTGGAGCCTAACCAGAGCCAAGCCAGAGTTAAGTTAAAGAATGTTAAAGTGAGGCCAGAGTGAACCCAGTGCCGAGCTAGAGTTAAGTTAAACAATGTTAAAGTGAAGCCAGAGTGAACCCAGTGCCGAGCCAGAGTTAAGTTAAAGAATGTTAAAGTGAGGCCAGAGCGAAAACGGAGCCAAGCCAGAGTGGGAGCGTGGTGGTGACTGAGCCTAACCAGAGCCAAGCCAGAGTTAAGTTAAAGAATGTTAAAGTGAGGACAGAGCGAAAACGGAGCCAAGCCAGAGCGGGAGCGTGGTGGTGACTGAGCCTAACCAGAGCCAAGCCAGAGTTAAGTTAAAGAATGTTAAAGTGAAGCCAGAGTGAACCCAGTGCCGAGCCAGAGTTAAGTTAAAGAATGTTAAAGTGAGGCCAGAGCGAAAACGGAGCCAAGCCAGAGTGGGAGCGTGGTGGTGACTGAGCCTAACCAGAGCCAAGCCAGAGTTAAGTTAAAGAATGTTAAAGTGAAGCCAGAGCGAACCCAGTGCCGAGCCAGAGTTAAGTTAAAGAATGTTAAAGTGAGGCCAGAGCGAAAACGGAGCCAAGCCAGAGTGGGAGCGTGGTGGTGACTGAGCCTAACCAGAGCCAAGCCAGAGTTAAGTTAAAGAATGTTAAAGTGAGGCCAGAGCGAAAACGGAGCCAAGCCAGAGTGGGAGCGTGGTGGTGACTGAGCCTAACCAGACCCAAGCCAGAGTTAAGTTAAAGAATGTTAAAGTGAGGCCAGAGCGAAAACGGAGCCAAGCCAGAGTGGGAGCGTGGTGGTGACTGAGCCTAACCAGAGCCAAGCCAGAGTTAAGTTAAAGAATGTTAAAGTGAAGCCAGAGTGAACCCAGTGCCGAGCCAGAGTTAAGTTAAAGAATGTTAAAGTGAAGCCAGAGCGAAAACGGAGCCAAGCCAGAGTGGGAGCGTGGTGGTGACTGAGCCTAACCAGAGCCAAGCCAGAGTTAAGTTAAAGAATGTTAAAGTGAAGCCAGAGCGGGAGCGTGGTGGTGACTGAGCCTAACCAGAGCCAAGCCAGAGTTAAGTTAAAGAATGTTAAAGTGAAGCCAAAGCGGGAGCGTGGTGGTGACTGAGCCTAACCAGAGCCAAGCCAGAGTTAAGTTAAAGAATGTTAAAGTGAAGCCAGAGCGGGAGCGTGGTGGTGACTGAGCCTAACCAGAGCCAAGCCAGAGTTAAGTTAAAGAATGTTAAAGTGAAGCCAGAGCGAAAACGGAGCCAAGCCAGAGTGGGAGCGTGGTGGTGACTGAGCCTAACCAGAGCCAAGCCAGAGTTAAGTTAAAGAATGTTAAAGTGAAGCCAGAGCGGGAGCGTGGTGGTGACTGAGCCTAACCAGAGCCAAGCCAGAGTTAAGTTAAAGAATGTTAAAGTGAAGCCAGAGTGAACCCAGTGCCGAGCCAGAGTTAAGTTAAAGAATGTTAAAGTGAAGCCAGAGTGAACCCAGAGCCGAGCCAGAGTTAAGTTAAAGAATGTTAAAGTGAAGCCAGGGTGAGCCCAGTGCCGAGCCAGAGTTAAGTTAAAGAATGTTAAAGTGAAGCCAGAGTGAACCCAGAGCCAAGACAGAGCGGGAGCGTGGTGGTGACTGAGCCTAACCAGAGCCAAGCCAGAGTTAAGTTAAAGAATGTTAAAGTGAATCCAGAGTGAACCCAGTGTCGAGCCAGAGTTAAGTTAAAGAATGTTAAAGTGAAGCCAGAGTGAACCCAGTGTCGAGCCAGAGTTAAGTTAAAGAATGTTAAAGTGAAGCCAGAGTGAGCCCAGTGCCGAGCCAGAGTTAAGTTAAAGAATGTTAAAGTGAGGCCAGAGCGAAAACGGAGCCAAGCCAGAGCGGGAGCGTGGTGGTGACTGAGCCTAACCAGAGCCAAGCCAGAGTTAAGTTAAAGAATGTTAAAGTGAAGCCAGAGTGAACCAAGAGCCGAGCCAGAGTTAAGTTAAAGAATGTTAAAGTGAAGCCAGAGTGAACCCAGAGCCGAGCCAGAGTTAAGTTAAAGAATGTTAAAGTGAAGCCAGAGTGAACCCAGAGCCGAGCCAGAGTTAAGTTAAAGAATGTTAAAGTGAAGCCAGAGTGAACCCAGAGCCGAGCCAGAGTTAAGTTAAAGAATGTTAAAGTGAAGCCAGAGTGAACCCAGAGCCAAGCCAGAGTTAAGTTAAAGAATGTTAAAGTGAAGACAGAGTGAACCAAGAGCCGAGCCAGAGTTAAGTTAAAGAATGTTAAATTGAAGTCAGAGTGAACCCAGTGCCGAGCTAGAGTTAAGTTAAAGAATGTTAAAGTGAAGCCAGAATGAACCCAGTGCCGAGCCAGAGTTAAGTTAAAGAATGTTAAATTGAAGCCAGAGTGAACCCAGTGCCGAGCTAGAGTTAAGTTAAAGAATGTTAAAGTGAAGCCAGAATGAACCCAGTGCCGAGCCAGAGTTAAGTTAAAGAATGTTAAATTGAAGCCAGAGTGAACCCAGTGCCGAGCCAGAGTTAAGTTAAAGAATGTTAAAGTGAAGCCAGAATGAACCCAGAGCTGAGCCAGAGTTAAGTTAAAGAATGTTAAAGTGAAGCCAGAGTGAAACCAGAGCCGAGCCAGAGTTCAGTTAAAGAATGTTACAGTGAAGCCAGATTGAACCTAGAGCCGAGCCAGAGTTAGGTTAAAGAATGTTAAAGTGAAGCCAGAGTGAACCCAGTGCCGAGCCAGAGTTAAATTAAAGAATGTTAAAGTGAAGCCAGAGTGAACCTAGAGCCGAGCCAGAGTTAGGTTAAGGAATGTTAAAGTGAAGCCAGAGTGAACCTAGAGCCGAGCCAGAGTTAGGTTAAAGAATGTTAAAGTGAAGCCAGAGTGAACCTAGAGCCGAGCCAGAGTTAAGTTAAAGAATGTTAAAGTGAAGCCAGAGTGAACCCAGAGCCGACCAGAGTTAGGTTAAAGAATGTTAAAGTGAAGCCAGAGTGAACCCAGTGCCGAGCCAGAGTTAAGTTAAAGAATGTTAAAGTGAAGCCAGAGTGAACCAAGAGCCGAGCCAGAGTTAAGTTAAAGAATGTTAAAGTGAAGCCAGAGTGAACCCAGAGCCGAGCCAGAGTTAAGTTAAAGAATGTTAAAGTGAAGCCAGAGTGAACCCAGAGCCGAGCCAGAGTTAAGTTAAAGAATGTTAAAGTGAAGCCAGAGTGAACCCAGAGCCGAGCCAGAGTTAAGTTAAAGAATGTTAAAGTGAAGCCAGAGTGAACCCAGAGCCAAGCCAGAGTTAAGTTAAAGAATGTTAAAGTGAAGACAGAGTGAACCAAGAGCCGAGCCAGAGTTAAGTTAAAGAATGTTAAAGTGAAGTCAGAGTGAACCCAGTGCCGAGCTAGAGTTAAGTTAAAGAATGTTAAAGTGAAGCCAGAATGAACCCAGTGCCGAGCCAGAGTTAAGTTAAAGAATGTTAAATTGAAGCCAGAGTGAACCCAGTGCCGAGCTAGAGTTAAGTTAAAGAATGTTAAAGTGAAGCCAGAATGAACCCAGTGCCGAGCCAGAGTTAAGTTAAAGAATGTTAAATTGAAGCCAGAGTGAACCCAGTGCCGAGCCAGAGTTAAGTTAAAGAATGTTAAAGTGAAGCCAGAATGAACCCAGAGCTGAGCCAGAGTTAAGTTAAAGAATGTTAAAGTGAAGCCAGAGTGAAACCAGAGCCGAGCCAGAGTTAAGTTAAAGAATGTTAAAGTGAAGCCAGATTGAACCTAGAGCCGAGCCAGAGTTAGGTTAAAGAATGTTAAAGTGAAGCCAGAGTGAACCCAGTGCCGAGCCAGAGTTAAATTAAAGAATGTTAAAGTGAAGCCAGAGTGAACCTAGAGCCGAGCCAGAGTTAGGTTAAAGAATGTTAAAGTGAAGCCAGAGTGAACCTAGAGCCGAGCCAGAGTTAGGTTAAAGAATGTTAAAGTGAAGCCAGAGTGAACCTAGAGCCGAGCCAGAGTTAAGTTAAAGAATGTTAAAGTGAAGCCAGAGTGAACCCAGAGCCGAGCCAGAGTTAGGTTAAAGAATGTTAAAGTGAAGCCAGAGTGAACCCAGTGCCGAGCCAGAGTTAAGTTAAAGAATGTTAAAGTGAAGCCAGATTGAACCTAGAGCCGAGCCAGAGTTAGGTTAAAGAATGTTAAAGTGAAGCCAGAGTGAACCCAGTGCCGAGCCAGAGTTAAGTTAAAGAATGTTAAAATGAAGCCAGAGTGAACCTAGAGCCGAGCCAGAGTTAGGTTAAAGAATGTTAAAGTGAAGCCAGAGTGAACCCAGTGCCGAGCCAGAGTTAAGTTAAAGAATGTTAAAGTGAAGCCAGATTGAACCTAGAGCCGAGCCAGAGTTAGGTTAAAGAAAGTTAAAGTGAAGCCAGAGTGAACCCAGTGCCCAGCCAGAGTTAAGTTAAAGAATGTTAAAGTGAAGCCAGAGCGAACCCAGAGCCAAGCCAGAGGGGGAGCGTGGTGGTGCCTGGAGCCTAACCAGAGCCAAGCCAGAGTTAAGTTAAATAATGTTAAAGTGAAGCCAGAGTGAAACCAGCGCCAAGCCACAGCGGGAGCGTGGAGGTGACTGGAGCCTAACCACAGCCAAGCCAGAGTTAAGTTAAAGAATGTTAAAGTGAAGCCAGAGTGAACCCAGAGCCAAACCAGAGTTAAGTTAAAGAATGTTAAAGTGAGGCCAAAGCGAACCCAGAGCCAAGCAAGAGCGGGAGCGTGGTGGTGACTGGAGCCTAACCAAAACAAAGCCAGAATTAAGTTAAAGAATGTTAAAGTGAAGACAGGATGAACCCAGAGCCAAGCCAGAGTTAAGATAAAGATTGTTAAAGTGAATTCAGGTTGAACCCAGCGCCAAGCCAGAGTTAAGTAAAAGAATGTTAAAGTGAAGCCAGAGCGAATCCACAGCCAAGCGAGAGTTAAGTTAAAGAATGTTAAAGTGAGGCCAGAGCGAAAACAGAGCCAAGCCAGAGCGGGAGCGTGGTGGTGACTGGAGCCTAACCAGAGCCAAGCCAGAGTTAAGTTGAAGAATGTTAAAGTGAAGCCAGAATGAACCCAGAGCCGAGCCAGCGTTAAGTTAAAGAATGTTAAAGTGAAGCCAGAGTGAACCCAGTGCCGAGCCAGAGTTAAGTTAAAGAATGTTAAAGTGAAGCCAGAGTGAACCCAGTGCCGAGCCAGAGTTAAGTTAAAGAATGTTAAAGTGAGGCCAGAGCGAAAACGGAGCCAAGCCAGAGTGGGAGCGTGGTGGTGACTGAGCCTAACCAGAGCCAAGCCAGAGTTAAGTTAAAGAATGTTAAAGTGAGGCCAGAGCGAAAACGGAGCCAAGCCAGAGCCGGAGCGTGGTGGTGACTGGAGCCTAACCAGAGCCAAGCCAGAGTTAAGTTAAAGAATGTTAAAGTGAGGCCAGAGTGAACCCAGTGCCGAGCTAGAGTTAAGTTAAACAATGTTAAAGTGAAGCCAGAGTGAACCCAGTGCCGAGCCAGAGTTAAGTTAAAGAATGTTAAAGTGAGGCCAGAGCGAAAACGGAGCCAAGCCAGAGTGGGAGCGTGGTGGTGACTGAGCCTAACCAGAGCCAAGCCAGAGTTAAGTTAAAGAATGTTAAAGTGAGGCCAGAGCGAAAACGGAGCCAAGCCAGAGCGGGAGCGTGGTGGTGACTGAGCCTAACCAGAGCCAAGCCAGAGTTAAGTTAAAGAATGTTAAAGTGAAGCCAGAGTGAACCCAGTGCCGAGCCAGAGTTAAGTTAAAGAATGTTAAAGTGAGGCCAGAGCGAAAACGGAGCCAAGCCAGAGTGGGAGCGTGGTGGTGACTGAGCCTAACCAGAGCCAAGCCAGAGTTAAGTTAAAGAATGTTAAAGTGAAGCCAGAGCGAACCCAGTGCCGAGCCAGAGTTAAGTTAAAGAATGTTAAAGTGAGGCCAGAGCGAAAACGGAGCCAAGCCAGAGTGGGAGCGTGGTGGTGACTGAGCTTAACCAGAGCCAAGCCAGAGTTAAGTTAAAGAATGTTAAAGTGAGGCCAGAGCGAAAACGGAGCCAAGCCAGAGTGGGAGCGTGGTGGTGACTGAGCCTAACCAGAGCCAAGCCAGAGTTAAGTTAAAGAATGTTAAAGTGAGGCCAGAGCGAAAACGGAGCCAAGCCAGAGTGGGAGCGTGGTGGTGACTGAGCCTAACCAGAGCCAAGCCAGAGTTAAGTTAAAGAATGTTAAAGTGAAGCCAGAGTGAACCCAGTGCCGAGCCAGAGTTAAGTTAAAGAATGTTAAAGTGAAGCCAGAGCGAAAACGGAGCCAAGCCAGAGTGGGAGCGTGGTGGTGACTGAGCCTAACCAGAGCCAAGCCAGAGTTAAGTTAAAGAATGTTAAAGTGAAGCCAGAGCGGGAGCGTGGTGGTGACTGAGCCTAACCAGAGCCAAGCCAGAGTTAAGTTAAAGAATGTTAAAGTGAAGCCAAAGCGGGAGCGTGGTGGTGACTGAGCCTAACCAGAGCCAAGCCAGAGTTAAGTTAAAGAATGTTAAAGTGAAGCCAGAGCGGGAGCGTGGTGGTGACTGAGCCTAACCAGAGCCAAGCCAGAGTTAAGTTAAAGAATGTTAAAGTGAAGCCAGAGCGAAAACGGAGCCAAGCCAGAGTGGGAGCGTGGTGGTGACTGAGCCTAACCAGAGCCAAGCCAGAGTTAAGTTAAAGAATGTTAAAGTGAAGCCAGAGCGGGAGCGTGGTGGTGACTGAGCCTAACCAGAGCCAAGCCAGAGTTAAGTTAAAGAATGTTAAAGTGAAGCCAGAGTGAACCCAGTGCCGAGCCAGAGTTAAGTTAAAGAATGTTAAAGTGAAGCCAGAGTGAACCCAGAGCCGAGCCAGAGTTAAGTTAAAGAATGTTAAAGTGAAGCCAGAGTGAGCCCAGTGCCGAGCCAGAGTTAAGTTAAAGAATGTTAAAGTGAAGCCAGAGTGAACCCAGAGCCAAGACAGAGCGGGAGCGTGGTGGTGACTGAGCCTAACCAGAGCCAAGCCAGAGTTAAGTTAAAGAATGTTAAAGTGAATCCAGAGTGAACCCAGTGTCGAGCCAGAGTTAAGTTAAAGAATGTTAAAGTGAAGCCAGAGTGAACCCAGTGTCGAGCCAGAGTTAAGTTAAAGAATGTTAAAGTGAAGCCAGAGTGAGCCCAGTGCCGAGCCAGAGTTAAGTTAAAGAATGTTAAAGTGAGGCCAGAGCGAAAACGGAGCCAAGCCAGAGCGGGAGCGTGGTGGTGACTGAGCCTAACCAGAGCCAAGCCAGAGTTAAGTTAAAGAATGTTAAAGTGAAGCCAGAGTGAACCCAGTGCCGAGCCAGAGTTAAGTTAAAGAATGTTAAAGTGAGGCCAGAGCGAAAACGGAGCCAAGCCAGAGTGGGAGCGTGGTGGTGACTGAGCCTAACCAGAGCCAAGCCAGAGTTAAGTTAAAGAATGTTAAAGTGAAGCCAGAGTGAACCCAGTGCCGAGCCAGAGTTAAGTTAAAGAATGTTAAAGTGAAGCCAGAGCTGGAGCGTGGTGGTGACTGAGCCTAACCAGAGCCAAGCCAGAGTTAAGTTAAAGAATGTTAAAGTGAAGCCAGAGTGAACCCAGTGCCGAGCCAGAGTTAAGTTAAAGAATGTTAAAGTGAAGCCAGAGTGAACCCAGTGTCGAGCCAGAGTTAAGTTAAAGAATGTTAAAGTGAAGCCAGAGTGAGCCCAGTGCCGAGCCAGAGTTAAGTTAAAGAATGCTAAAGTGAAGCCAGAGTGAACCCAGAGCCAAGACAGAGTTATGTTGTAGCATATAAAAGTGAAGCCAGAGTGAACTCAGAGCCGAGCCAGTGTTAGGTTAAAGAAAGTTAAAGTGAAGCCAGAGTTAACCCAGTGCCGAGCAAGAGTTAAGTTAAAGAATGTTAAAGTGAAGCCAGAATGAACCCAGAGCCAAGACAGAGTTAAGTTGTAGCATATAAAAGTGAAGCCAGAGTGAACTCAGAGCCGAGCCAGTGTTAGGTTAAAGAAAGTTAAAGTGAAGCCAGAGAGAACCCAGAGCCGAGCCAGAGTTAAGTTAAAGAATGTTAAAGTGAAGCCAGAGTTAACCCAGTGCCGAGCAAGAGTTAAGTTAAAGAATGTTAAAGTGAAGCAAGAATGAACCCAGAGCCAATCCAGAGTTAAGTTAAAGAAAGTTAAAGTGAAGCCAGAGTGAACCCAGAGCCGAGCCAGAGTTAAGTTAAAGAACGTTAAAGGAAAGCCAGAGTGAACCGAGATCCGAGCCAGAGTTAAGTTAAAGAAAGTTAAAGTGAAGCCAGAGTGAACCCAGAGCCGAGCCAGAGTTAAGTTAAAGAATGTTAAAGTGAAGCCAGAGTGAACCGAGATCCGAGCCAGAGTTAAGTTAAAGAAAGTTAAAGTGAAGCCAGAGTGAACCCAGAGCCGAGTCAGAGTTAAGTTAAAGAATGTTAAAGTGAAGCTAGAGTGAACCCAGTGCCCAGCCAGAGTTAAGTTAAAGAATGTTAAAGTGAAGCCAGAGTGAACCCAGAGCCAAGCCAGAGTTAAGATGTAGCATATAAAATGAAGACAGAGTGAACCAAGAGCCGAGCCAGAGTTAAGTTAAATTATGTTAAAGTGAAGCCAGAGTGAACCCAGAGCCGAGCCAGAGTTAAGTTAAAGAAAGTTAAAGTGAAGGCAGAGTGAAACCAGAGCCGAGCCAGAGTTAAGTTAAAGAAAGTTAAAGTGAAGGCAGAGTGAACCCAGAGCCCAGCCAGAGTTAAGTTAAAGAAAGTTAAAGTGAAGGCAGGGTGAAACCAGAGCCAAGCCAGAGTTAAGTTAAAGAATGTTAAAGTGAAGCCAGAATGAACCCAGAGCCCAGCCAGAGTTAAGATAAAGAAAGTTAAAGTGAAGGCAGAGTGAAACCAGAGCCGAGCGAGAGTTAAGTTAAAGAAAGTTAAAGTGAAGCCAGATTGAACCTAGAGCCCAGCCAGAGTTAAGTTGTAGCATATAATAGTGAAGCCAGAGTGAACACAGAGCCAAGCCAGAGTTAAGTTGTAGCATATAAAAGTGAAGCCAGAGTGCACCCAGAGCCGAGCCAGAGTTAAGTTGTAGCATATAAAGGTGAAGCCAGAGTGAACCCAGAGCCGAGCCAGAGTTTAGTTAAAGAAAGTTAAAGTGAAGCCAGAGTGAACACAGAGCCAAGCCAGAGTTAAGTTGTAGCATATAATAGTGAAGCCAGAGTGAACACAGAGCCAAGCCAGAGTTAAGTTGTAGCATATAAAAGTGAAGCCAGAGTGCACCCAGAGCCGAGCCAGAGTTAAGTTGTAGCATATAAGAGTGAAGCCAGAGTGAACCCAGAGCCGAGCCAGAGTTTAGTTAAAGAATGTTAAAGTGAAGCCAGAGTGAACCTAGAGCCGAGCCAGAGTTAGGTTAAAGAATGTTAAAGTGAAGCCAGAGTGAACCTAGAGCCGAGCCAGAGTTAGGTTAAAGAATGTTAAAGTGAAGCCAGAGTGAACCTAGAGCCGAGCCAGAGTTAAGTTAAAGAATGTTAAAGTGAAGCCAGAGTGAACCCAGAGCCGAGCCAGAGTTAGGTTAAAGAATGTTAAAGTGAAGCCAGAGTGAACCCAGTGCCGAGCCAGAGTTAAGTTAAAGAATGTTAAAGTGAAGCCAGAGTGAACCAAGAGCCGAGCCAGAGTTAAGTTAAAGAATGTTAAAGTGAAGCCAGAGTGAACCCAGAGCCGAGCCAGAGTTAAGTTAAAGAATGTTAAAGTGAAGCCAGAGTGAACCCAGAGCCGAGCCAGAGTTAAGTTAAAGAATGTTAAAGTGAAGCCAGAGTGAACCCAGAGCCGAGCCAGAGTTAAGTTAAAGAATGTTAAAGTGAAGCCAGAGTGAACCCAGAGCCAAGCCAGAGTTAAGTTAAAGAATGTTAAAGTGAAGACAGAGTGAACCAAGAGCCGAGCCAGAGTTAAGTTAAAGAATGTTAAATTGAAGTCAGAGTGAACCCAGTGCCGAGCTAGAGTTAAGTTAAAGAATGTTAAAGTGAAGCCAGAATGAACCCAGTGCCGAGCCAGAGTTAAGTTAAAGAATGTTAAATTGAAGCCAGAGTGAACCCAGTGCCGAGCTAGAGTTAAGTTAAAGAATGTTAAAGTGAAGCCAGAATGAACCCAGTGCCGAGCCAGAGTTAAGTTAAAGAATGTTAAATTGAAGCCAGAGTGAACCCAGTGCCGAGCCAGAGTTAAGTTAAAGAATGTTAAAGTGAAGCCAGAATGAACCCAGAGCTGAGCCAGAGTTAAGTTAAAGAATGTTAAAGTGAAGCCAGAGTGAAACCAGAGCCGAGCCAGAGTTTAGTTAAAGAATGTTAAAGTGAAGCCAGATTGAACCTAGAGCCGAGCCAGAGTTAGGTTAAAGAATGTTAAAGTGAAGCCAGAGTGAACCCAGTGCCGAGCCAGAGTTAAATTAAAGAATGTTAAAGTGAAGCCAGAGTGAACCTAGAGCCGAGCCAGAGTTAGGTTAAAGAATGTTAAAGTGAAGCCAGAGTGAACCTAGAGCCGAGCCAGAGTTAGGTTAAAGAATGTTAAAGTGAAGCCAGAGTGAACCTAGAGCCGAGCCAGAGTTAAGTTAAAGAATGTTAAAGTGAAGCCAGAGTGAACCCAGAGCCGAGCCAGAGTTAGGTTAAAGAATGTTAAAGTGAAGCCAGAGTGAACCCAGTGCCGAGCCAGAGTTAAGTTAAAGAATGTTAAAGTGAAGCCAGATTGAACCTAGAGCCGAGCCAGAGTTAGGTTAAAGAATGTTAAAGTGAAGCCAGAGTGAACCCAGTGCCGAGCCAGAGTTAAGTTAAAGAATGTTAAAGTGAAGCCAGAGTGAACCTAGAGCCGAGCCAGAGTTAGGTTAAAGAATGTTAAAGTGAAGCCAGAGTGAACCCAGTGCCGAGCCAGAGTTAAGTTAAAGAATGTTAAAGTGAAGCCAGATTGAACCTAGAGCCGAGCCAGAGTTAGGTTAAAGAAAGTTAAAGTGAAGCCAGAGTGAACCCAGTGCCCAGCCAGAGTTAAGTTAAAGAATGTTAAAGTGAAGCCAGAGCGAACCCAGAGCCAAGCCAGAGGGGGAGCGTGGTGGTGCCTGGAGCCTAACCAGAGCCAAGCCAGAGTTAAGTTAAATAATGTTAAAGTGAAGCCAGAGTGAAACCAGCGCCAAGCCACAGCGGGAGCGTGGAGGTGACTGGAGCCTAACCACAGCCAAGCCAGAGTTAAGTTAAAGAATGTTAAAGTGAAGCCAGAGTGAACCCAGAGCCAAACCAGAGTTAAGTTAAAGAATGTTAAAGTGAGGCCAAAGCGAACCCAGAGCCAAGCCAGAGCGGGAGCGTGGTGGTGACTGGAGCCTAACCAAAAGAAAGCCAGAATTAAGTTAAAGAATGTTAAAGTGAAGACAGGATGAACCCAGAGCCAAGCCAGAGTTAAGATAAAGATTGTTAAAGTGAATTCAGGTTGAACCCAGCGCCAAGCCAGAGTTAAGTAAAAGAATGTTAAAGTGAAGCCAGAGCGAATCCACAGCCAAGCGAGAGTTAAGTTAAAGAATGTTAAAGTGAGGCCAGAGCGAAAACAGAGCCAAGCCAGAGCGGGAGCGTGGTGGTGACTGGAGCCTAACGAGAGCCAAGCCAGAGTTAAGTTGAAGAATGTTAAAGTGAAGCCAGAATGAACCCAGAGCCGAGCCAGCGTTAAGTTAAAGAATGTTAAAGTGAAGCCAGAGTGAACCCAGTGCCGAGCCAGAGTTAAGTTAAAGAATGTTAAAGTGAAGCCAGAGTGAACCCAGTGCCGAGCCAGAGTTAAGTTAAAGAATGTTAAAGTGAGGCCAGAGCGAAAACGGAGCCAAGCCAGAGTGGGAGCGTGGTGGTGACTGAGCCTAACCAGAGCCAAGCCAGAGTTAAGTTAAAGAATGTTAAAGTGAGGCCAGAGCGAAAACGGAGCCAAGCCAGAGCCGGAGCGTGGTGGTGACTGGAGCCTAACCAGAGCCAAGCCAGAGTTAAGTTAAAGAATGTTAAAGTGAGGCCAGAGTGAACCCAGTGCCGAGCTAGAGTTAAGTTAAACAATGTTAAAGTGAAGCCAGAGTGAACCCAGTGCCGAGCCAGAGTTAAGTTAAAGAATGTTAAAGTGAGGCCAGAGCGAAAACGGAGCCAAGCCAGAGTGGGAGCGTGGTGGTGACTGAGCCTAACCAGAGCCAAGCCAGAGTTAAGTTAAAGAATGTTAAAGTGAGGACAGAGCGAAAACGGAGCCAAGCCAGAGCGGGAGCGTGGTGGTGACTGAGCCTAACCAGAGCCAAGCCAGAGTTAAGTTAAAGAATGTTAAAGTGAAGCCAGAGTGAACCCAGTGCCGAGCCAGAGTTAAGTTAAAGAATGTTAAAGTGAGGCCAGAGCGAAAACGGAGCCAAGCCAGAGTGGGAGCGTGGTGGTGACTGAGCCTAACCAGAGCCAAGCCAGAGTTAAGTTAAAGAATGTTAAAGTGAAGCCAGAGCGAACCCAGTGCCGAGCCAGAGTTAAGTTAAAGAATGTTAAAGTGAGGCCAGAGCGAAAACGGAGCCAAGCCAGAGTGGGAGCGTGGTGGTGACTGAGCCTAACCAGAGCCAAGCCAGAGTTAAGTTAAAGAATGTTAAAGTGAGGCCAGAGCGAAAACGGAGCCAAGCCAGAGTGGGAGCGTGGTGGTGACTGAGCCTAACCAGACCCAAGCCAGAGTTAAGTTAAAGAATGTTAAAGTGAGGCCAGAGCGAAAACGGAGCCAAGCCAGAGTGGGAGCGTGGTGGTGACTGAGCCTAACCAGAGCCAAGCCAGAGTTAAGTTAAAGAATGTTAAAGTGAAGCCAGAGTGAACCCAGTGCCGAGCCAGAGTTAAGTTAAAGAATGTTAAAGTGAAGCCAGAGCGAAAACGGAGCCAAGCCAGAGTGGGAGCGTGGTGGTGACTGAGCCTAACCAGAGCCAAGCCAGAGTTAAGTTAAAGAATGTTAAAGTGAAGCCAGAGCGGGAGCGTGGTGGTGACTGAGCCTAACCAGAGCCAAGCCAGAGTTAAGTTAAAGAATGTTAAAGTGAAGCCAAAGCGGGAGCGTGGTGGTGACTGAGCCTAACCAGAGCCAAGCCAGAGTTAAGTTAAAGAATGTTAAAGTGAAGCCAGAGCGGGAGCGTGGTGGTGACTGAGCCTAACCAGAGCCAAGCCAGAGTTAAGTTAAAGAATGTTAAAGTGAAGCCAGAGCGAAAACGGAGCCAAGCCAGAGTGGGAGCGTGGTGGTGACTGAGCCTAACCAGAGCCAAGCCAGAGTTAAGTTAAAGAATGTTAAAGTGAAGCCAGAGCGGGAGCGTGGTGGTGACTGAGCCTAACCAGAGCCAAGCCAGAGTTAAGTTAAAGAATGTTAAAGTGAATCCAGAGTGAACCCAGTGTCGAGCCAGAGTTAAGTTAAAGAATGTTAAAGTGAAGCCAGAGTGAACCCAGTGTCGAGCCAGAGTTAAGTTAAAGAATGTTAAAGTGAAGCCAGAGTGAGCCCAGTGCCGAGCCAGAGTTAAGTTAAAGAATGTTAAAGTGAGGCCAGAGCGAAAACGGAGCCAAGCCAGAGCGGGAGCGTGGTGGTGACTGAGCCTAACCAGAGCCAAGCCAGAGTTAAGTTAAAGAATGTTAAAGTGAAGCCAGAGTGAACCAAGAGCCGAGCCAGAGTTAAGTTAAAGAATGTTAAAGTGAAGCCAGAGTGAACCCAGAGCCGAGCCAGAGTTAAGTTAAAGAATGTTAAAGTGAAGCCAGAGTGAACCCAGAGCCGAGCCAGAGTTAAGTTAAAGAATGTTAAAGTGAAGCCAGAGTGAACCCAGAGCCGAGCCAGAGTTAAGTTAAAGAATGTTAAAGTGAAGCCAGAGTGAACCCAGAGCCAAGCCAGAGTTAAGTTAAAGAATGTTAAAGTGAAGACAGAGTGAACCAAGAGCCGAGCCAGAGTTAAGTTAAAGAATGTTAAATTGAAGTCAGAGTGAACCCAGTGCCGAGCTAGAGTTAAGTTAAAGAATGTTAAAGTGAAGCCAGAATGAACCCAGTGCCGAGCCAGAGTTAAGTTAAAGAATGTTAAATTGAAGCCAGAGTGAACCCAGTGCCGAGCTAGAGTTAAGTTAAAGAATGTTAAAGTGAAGCCAGAATGAACCCAGTGCCGAGCCAGAGTTAAGTTAAAGAATGTTAAATTGAAGCCAGAGTGAACCCAGTGCCGAGCCAGAGTTAAGTTAAAGAATGTTAAAGTGAAGCCAGAATGAACCCAGAGCTGAGCCAGAGTTAAGTTAAAGAATGTTAAAGTGAAGCCAGAGTGAAACCAGAGCCGAGCCAGAGTTCAGTTAAAGAATGTTACAGTGAAGCCAGATTGAACCTAGAGCCGAGCCAGAGTTAGGTTAAAGAATGTTAAAGTGAAGCCAGAGTGAACCCAGTGCCGAGCCAGAGTTAAATTAAAGAATGTTAAAGTGAAGCCAGAGTGAACCTAGAGCCGAGCCAGAGTTAGGTTAAGGAATGTTAAAGTGAAGCCAGAGTGAACCTAGAGCCGAGCCAGAGTTAGGTTAAAGAATGTTAAAGTGAAGCCAGAGTGAACCTAGAGCCGAGCCAGAGTTAAGTTAAAGAATGTTAAAGTGAAGCCAGAGTGAACCCAGAGCCGACCAGAGTTAGGTTAAAGAATGTTAAAGTGAAGCCAGAGTGAACCCAGTGCCGAGCCAGAGTTAAGTTAAAGAATGTTAAAGTGAAGCCAGAGTGAACCAAGAGCCGAGCCAGAGTTAAGTTAAAGAATGTTAAAGTGAAGCCAGAGTGAACCCAGAGCCGAGCCAGAGTTAAGTTAAAGAATGTTAAAGTGAAGCCAGAGTGAACCCAGAGCCGAGCCAGAGTTAAGTTAAAGAATGTTAAAGTGAAGCCAGAGTGAACCCAGAGCCGAGCCAGAGTTAAGTTAAAGAATGTTAAAGTGAAGCCAGAGTGAACCCAGAGCCAAGCCAGAGTTAAGTTAAAGAATGTTAAAGTGAAGACAGAGTGAACCAAGAGCCGAGCCAGAGTTAAGTTAAAGAATGTTAAAGTGAAGTCAGAGTGAACCCAGTGCCGAGCTAGAGTTAAGTTAAAGAATGTTAAAGTGAAGCCAGAATGAACCCAGTGCCGAGCCAGAGTTAAGTTAAAGAATGTTAAATTGAAGCCAGAGTGAACCCAGTGCCGAGCTAGAGTTAAGTTAAAGAATGTTAAAGTGAAGCCAGAATGAACCCAGTGCCGAGCCAGAGTTAAGTTAAAGAATGTTAAATTGAAGCCAGAGTGAACCCAGTGCCGAGCCAGAGTTAAGTTAAAGAATGTTAAAGTGAAGCCAGAATGAACCCAGAGCTGAGCCAGAGTTAAGTTAAAGAATGTTAAAGTGAAGCCAGAGTGAAACCAGAGCCGAGCCAGAGTTAAGTTAAAGAATGTTAAAGTGAAGCCAGATTGAACCTAGAGCCGAGCCAGAGTTAGGTTAAAGAATGTTAAAGTGAAGCCAGAGTGAACCCAGTGCCGAGCCAGAGTTAAATTAAAGAATGTTAAAGTGAAGCCAGAGTGAACCTAGAGCCGAGCCAGAGTTAGGTTAAAGAATGTTAAAGTGAAGCCAGAGTGAACCTAGAGCCGAGCCAGAGTTAGGTTAAAGAATGTTAAAGTGAAGCCAGAGTGAACCTAGAGCCGAGCCAGAGTTAAGTTAAAGAATGTTAAAGTGAAGCCAGAGTGAACCCAGAGCCGAGCCAGAGTTAGGTTAAAGAATGTTAAAGTGAAGCCAGAGTGAACCCAGTGCCGAGCCAGAGTTAAGTTAAAGAATGTTAAAGTGAAGCCAGATTGAACCTAGAGCCGAGCCAGAGTTAGGTTAAAGAATGTTAAAGTGAAGCCAGAGTGAACCCAGTGCCGAGCCAGAGTTAAGTTAAAGAATGTTAAAATGAAGCCAGAGTGAACCTAGAGCCGAGCCAGAGTTAGGTTAAAGAATGTTAAAGTGAAGCCAGAGTGAACCCAGTGCCGAGCCAGAGTTAAGTTAAAGAATGTTAAAGTGAAGCCAGATTGAACCTAGAGCCGAGCCAGAGTTAGGTTAAAGAAAGTTAAAGTGAAGCCAGAGTGAACCCAGTGCCCAGCCAGAGTTAAGTTAAAGAATGTTAAAGTGAAGCCAGAGCGAACCCAGAGCCAAGCCAGAGGGGGAGCGTGGTGGTGCCTGGAGCCTAACCAGAGCCAAGCCAGAGTTAAGTTAAATAATGTTAAAGTGAAGCCAGAGTGAAACCAGCGCCAAGCCACAGCGGGAGCGTGGAGGTGACTGGAGCCTAACCACAGCCAAGCCAGAGTTAAGTTAAAGAATGTTAAAGTGAAGCCAGAGTGAACCAAGAGCCGAGCCAGAGTTAAGTTAAAGAATGTTAAAGTGAAGCCAGAGTGAACCCAGAGCCGAGCCAGAGTTAAGTTAAAGAATGTTAAAGTGAAGCCAGAGTGAACCCAGAGCCGAGCCAGAGTTTAGTTAAAGAATGTTAAAGTGAAGCCAGAGTGAACCCAGAGCCGAGCCAGAGTTAAGTTAAAGAATGTTAAAGTGAAGCCAGAGTGAACCCAGAGCCAAGCCAGAGTTAAGTTAAAGAATGTTAAAGTGAAGACAGAGTGAACCAAGAGCCGAGCCAGAGTTAAGTTAAAGAATGTTAAATTGAAGTCAGAGTGAACCCAGTGCCGAGCTAGAGTTAAGTTAAAGAATGTTAAAGTGAAGCCAGAATGAACCCAGTGCCGAGCCAGAGTTAAGTTAAAGAATGTTAAATTGAAGCCAGAGTGAACCCAGTGCCGAGCTAGAGTTAAGTTAAAGAATGTTAAAGTGAAGCCAGAATGAACCCAGTGCCGAGCCAGAGTTAAGTTAAAGAATGTTAAATTGAAGCCAGAGTGAACCCAGTGCCGAGCCAGAGTTAAGTTAAAGAATGTTAAAGTGAAGCCAGAATGAACCCAGAGCTGAGCCAGAGTTATGTTAAAGAATGTTAAAGTGAAGCCAGAGTGAAACCAGAGCCGAGCCAGAGTTAAGTTAAAGAATGTTAAAGTGAAGCCAGATTGAACCTAGAGCCGAGCCAGAGTTAGGTTAAAGAATGTTAAAGTGAAGCCAGAGTGAACCCAGTGCCGAGCCAGAGTTAAGTTAAAGAATGTTAAAGTGAAGCCAGATTGAACCTAGAGCCGAGCCAGAGTTAGGTTAAAGAATGTTAAAGTGAAGCCAGAGTTAAACCAGAGCCGAGCCAGAGTTAAGTTAAAGAATGTTAAAGTGAAGCCAGAGTGAACCCAGAGCCACGCCAGAGTTAAGTTAAAGAATGTTAAAGTGAAGCCAGAGTGAACCCAGTGCCGAGCCAGAGTTAGGTTAAAGAATGTTAAAGTGAAGCCAGATTGAACCTAGAGCCAAGCCAGAGTTAAGTTAAAGAATGTTAAAGTGAAGCCAGAGTGAAACCAGAGCCGAGCCAGAGTTAAGTTAAAGAATGTTAAAGTGAAGCCAGAGTGAACCCAGAGCCACGCCAGAGTTAAGTTAAAGAATGTTAAAGTGAAGCCAGAGTGAACCCAGTGCCGAGCCAGAGTTAGGTTAAAGAATGTTAAAGTGAAGCCAGATTGAACCTAGAGCCAAGCCAGAGTTAAGTTAAAGAATGTTAAAGTGAAGCCAGAGTGAAACCAGAGCCGAGCCAGAGTTAAGTTAAAGAATGTTAAAGTGAAGCCAGAGTGAACCCAGAGCCACGCCAGAGTTAAGTTAAAGAATGTTAAAGTGAAGCCAGAGTGAACCCAGTGCCGAGCCAGAGTTAGGTTAAAGGATGTTAAAGTGAAGCCAGATTGAACCTAGAGCCGAGCCAGAGTTAGGTTAAAGAAAGTTAAAGTGAAGCCAGAGTGAACCCAGAGCCAAGCCAGAGTTAAGTTAAAGAATGTTAAAGTGAAGCCAGATTGAACCTAGAGCCGAGCCAGAGTTAGGTTAAAGAAAGTTAAAGTGAAGCCAGAGTGAACCCAGAGCCAAGCCAGAGTTAAGTTAAAGAATGTTAAAGTGAAGCCAGAGTGAAACCAGAGCCGAGCCAGAGTTAAGTTAAAGAATGTTAAAGTGAAGCCAGATTGAACCGAGAGCCGAGCCAGGGTTAAGTTAAAGAATGTTAAAGTGAAACCAGAGTGAACCCAGAGCCACGCCAGAGTTAAGTTGTAGCATATAAAAGTGAAGCCAGAGTGAACCCAGAGCCAAGCCAGAGTTAAGTTAAAGAATGTTAAAGTGAAACCAGAGTGAACCCAGAGCCACGCCAGAGTTAAGTTGTAGCATATAATAGTGAAGCCAGAGTGAACACAGAGCCGAGCCAGAGTTAAGTTAAAGAATGTTAAAGTGAAACCAGAGTGAACCCAGAGCCGAGCCAGAGTTAAGTTAAAGAATGTTAAAGTGAAACCAGAGTGAACCCAGAGCCACGCCAGAGTTAAGTTGTAGCATATAAAAGTGAAGCCAGAGTGAACCCAGAGCCAAGCCAGAGTTAAGTTAAAGAAAGTTAAAGTGAAGCCAGAGTGAACACAGAGCCAAGCCAGAGTTAAGCTGTAGCATATAATAGTGAAGCCAGAGTGAACACAGAGCCAAGCCAGAGGTAAGTTGTAGCATATAATAGTGAAGCCAGAGTGAACACAGAGCCAAGCCAGAGTTAAGTTGTAGCATATAATAGTGAAGCCAGAGTGAACACAGAGCCAAGCCAGAGTTAAGCTGTAGCATATAATAGTGAAGCCAGAGTGAACACAGAGCCAAGCCAGAGGTAAGTTAAAGAATGTTAAAGTGAAACCAGAGTGAACCCAGAGCCACGCCAGAGTTAAGTTAAAGAATGTTAAAGTGAAACCAGAGTGAACTCAGAGCCACGCCAGAGTTAAGTTGTAGCATATAATAGTGAAGCCAGAGTGAACACAGAGCCGAGCCAGAGTTAAGTTAAAGAATGTTAAAGTGAAACCAGAGTGAACCCAGAGCCACGCCAGAGTTAAGCTGTAGCATATAATAGTGAAGCCAGAGTGAACCGAGAGCCGAGCGAGAGTTAAGTTAAAGAAAGTTAAAGTGAAGCCAGAGTGAACCAAGAGCCGAGCCAGAGTTTAGTTACAGCATATAAAAGTGAAGCCAGATTGAACCTAGAGCCGAGCCAGAGTTAGGTTAAAGAAAGTTAAAGTGAAGCCAGAGTGAACCGAGAGCCGAGCCAGAGTTTAGTTACAGCATATAAAAGTGAAGCCAGATTGAACCTAGAGCCGAGCCAGAGTTAGGTTAAAGAAAGTTAAAGTGAAGCCAGAGTGAACCCAGAGCCAAGCCAGAGTTAAGTTAAAGAATGTTAAAGTGAAGCCAGAGTGAAACCAGAGCCGAGCCAGAGTTAAGTTAAAGAATGTTAAAGTGAAGCCAGATTGAACCGAGAGCCGAGCCAGGGTTAAGTTAAAGAATGTTAAAGTGAAACCAGAGTGAACCCAGAGCCACGCCAGAGTTAAGTTGTAGCATATAAAAGTGAAGCCAGAGTGAACCCAGAGCCAAGCCAGAGTTAAGTTAAAGAATGTTAAAGTGAAACCAGAGTGAACCCAGAGCCACGCCAGAGTTAAGTTGTAGCATATAATAGTGAAGCCAGAGTGAACACAGAGCCGAGCCAGAGTTAAGTTAAAGAATGTTAAAGTGAAACCAGAGTGAACCCAGAGCCGAGCCAGAGTTAAGTTAAAGAATGTTAAAGTGAAACCAGAGTGAACCCAGAGCCACGCCAGAGTTAAGTTGTAGCATATAAAAGTGAAGCCAGAGTGAACCCAGAGCCAAGCCAGAGTTAAGTTAAAGAATGTTAAAGTGAAGCCAGAGTGAACACAGAGCCGAGCGAGAGTTAAGTTGTAGCATATAAAAGTGAAGCCAGAGTGAAGCCAGAGCCACGCCAGAGGTAAGTTGTAGCATATAAAAGTGAAGCCAGAGTGAACCCAGAGCCGAGCCAGAGTTAAGTTAAAGAATGTTAAAGTGAAACCAGAGTGAACCCAGAGCCACGCCAGAGTTAAGTTGTAGCATATAAAAGTGAAGCCAGAGTGAACCCAGAGCCGAGCGAGAGTTAAGCTGTAGCATATAAAAGTGAAGCCAGAGTGAACACAGAGCCGAGCCAGAGTTAAGTTAAAGAATGTTAAAGTGAAACCAGAGTGAACCCAGAGCCACGCCAGAGTTAAGTTGTAGCATATAAAAGTGAAGCCAGAGTGAACCCAGAGCCAAGCCAGAGTTAAGTTAAAGAATGTTAAAGTGAAACCAGAGTGAACCCAGAGCCACGCCAGAGTTAAGTTGTAGCATATAAAAGTGAAGCCAGAGTGAACCCAGAGCCAAGCCAGAGTTAAGTTAAAGAATGTTAAAGTGAAACCAGAGTGAACCCAGAGCCAAGCCAGAGTTAAGTTAAAGAATGTTAAAGTGAAACCAGAGTGAACCCAGAGCCACGCCAGAGTTAAGTTGTAGCATATAAAAATGAAGCCAGAGTGAACCCAGAGCCAAGCCAGAGTTAAGTTAAAGAATGTTAAAGTGAAACCAGAGTGAACCCAGAGCCACGCCAGAGTTAAGCTGTAGCATATAATAGTGAAGCCAGAGTGAACACAGAGCCGAGCGAGAGTTAAGTTGTAGCATATAAAAGTGAAGCCAGAGTGAACTCAGAGCCGAGCGAGAGTTAAGTTGTAGCATATAAAAGTGAAGCCAGAGTGAACCCAGAGCCGAGCCAGAGTTAAGTTGTAGCATATAATAGTGAAGCCAGATTGAACACAGAGCCGAGCCAGAGTTAAGTTAAAGAATGTTAAAGTGAGGCCAGAGTGAACCCAGAGCCGAGCCAGAGTTAAGTTGTAGCATATAAAAGTGAAGCCAGAGTGAACCGAGAGCCGAGCGAGAGTTAAGTTAAGGAAAGTTAAAGTGAAGCCAGAGTGAACCCAGAGCCAAGCCAGAGTTAAGTTGTAGCATATAAAAGTGAAGCCAGAGTGAACCCAGAGCCGAGCGAGAGTTAAGTTGTAGCATATAAAAGTGAAGCCAGAGTGAACCGAGAGCCGAGCCAGAGTTTAGTTATAGCATATAAAAGTGAAGCCAAAGTGAACCCAGAGCCGAGCGAGAGTTAAGTTGTAGCATATAAAAGTGAAGCCAGAGTGAACCGAGAGCCGAGCGAGAGTTAAGTTAAAGAAAGTTAAAGTGAAGCCAGAGTGAACCCAGAGCCAAGCCAGAGTTAAGTTGTAGCATATAAAAGTGAAGCCAGAGTGAACTCAGAGCCGAGCGAGAGTTAAGTTGTAGCATATAAAAGTGAAGCCAGAGTGAACCCAGAGCCGAGCCAGAGTTAAGTTGTAGCATATAATAGTGAAGCCAGATTGAACACAGAGCCGAGCCAGAGTTAAGTTAAAGAATGTTAAAGTGAGGCCAGAGTGAACCCAGAGCCGAGCCAGAGTTAAGTTGTAGCATATAAAAGTGAAGCCAGAGTGAACCGAGAGCCGAGCGAGAGTTAAGTTAAAGAAAGTTAAAGTGAAGCCAGAGTGAACCCAGAGCCAAGCCAGAGTTAAGTTGTAGCATATAAAAGTGAAGCCAGAGTGAAACCAGAGCCGAGCGAGAGTTAAGTTGTAGCATATAAAAGTGAAGCCAGAGTGAACCGAGAGCCGAGCCAGAGTTTAGTTATAGCATATAAAAGTGAAGCCAGAGTGAACCCAGAGCCGAGCGAGAGTTAAGTTGTAGCATATAAAAGTGAAGCCAGAGTGAACCGAGAGCCGAGCGAGAGTTAAGTTAAAGAAAGTTAAAGTGAAGCCAGAGTGAACCCAGAGCCAAGCCAGAGTTAAGTTGTAGCATATCAAAGTGAAGCCAGAGTGAACCCAGAGCCGAGCGAGAGTTAAGTTGTAGCATATAAAAGTGAAGCCAGAGTGAACCGAGAGCCGAGCCAGAGTTTAGTTATAGCATATAAAAGTGAAGCCAGAGTGAACCCAGAGCCGAGCGAGAGTTAAGTTAAAGAAAGTTAAAGTGAAGCCAGAGTGAACCCAGAGCCGAGCCAGAGTTTAGTTATAGCATATAAAAGTGAAGCCAGAGTGAACCGAGAGCCGAGCGAGAGTTAAGTTAAAGAATGTTAAAGTGAAGCCAGAGTGAACCCAGAGCCAAGCCAGAGTTAAGTTAAAGAATGTTAAAGTGAAGCCAGAATGAACCCAGAGCCAAGACAGAGTTAAGTTGTAGCATATAAAAGTGAAGCCAGAGTGAACTCAGAGCCGAGCCAGTGTTAGGTTAAAGAAAGTTAAAGTGAAGCCAGAGTGAACCCAGAGCCGAGCCAGAGTTAAGTTAAAGAATGTTAAAGTGAAGCCAGAGTTAACCCAGTGCCGAGCAAGAGTTAAGTTAAAGAATGTTAAAGTGAAGCAAGAATGAACCCAGAGCCAATCCAGAGTTAAGTTAAAGAAAGTTAAAGTGAAGCCAGAGTGAACCCAGAGCCGAGCCAGAGTTAAGTTAAAGAACGTTAAAGGAAAGCCAGAGTGAACCGAGATCCGAGCCAGAGTTAAGTTAAAGAAAGTTAAAGTGAAGCCAGAGTGAACCCAGAGCCGAGCCAGAGTTAAGTTAAAGAATGTTAAAGTGAAGCCAGAGTGAACCGAGATCCGAGCCAGAGTTAAGTTAAAGAAAGTTAAAGTGAAGCCAGAGTGAACCCAGAGCCGAGTCAGAGTTAAGTTAAAGAATGTTAAAGTGAAGCTAGAGTGAACCCAGTGCCCAGCCAGAGTTAAGTTAAAGAATGTTAAAGTGAAGCCAGAGTGAACCCAGAGCCAAGCCAGAGTTAAGATGTAGCATATAAAATGAAGACAGAGTGAACCAAGAGCCGAGCCAGAGTTAAGTTAAATTATGTTAAAGTGAAGCCAGAGTGAACCCAGAGCCGAGCCAGAGTTAAGTTAAAGAAAGTTAAAGTGAAGGCAGAGTGAACCCAGAGCCCAGCCAGTGTTAAGTTAAAGAAAGTTAAAGTGAAGGCAGAGTGAAACCAGAGCCGAGCCAGAGTTAAGTTAAAGAAAGTTAAAGTGAAGGCAGAGTGAACCCAGAGCCCAGCCAGAGTTAAGTTAAAGAAAGTTAAAGTGAAGGCAGGGTGAAACCAGAGCCAAGCCAGAGTTAAGTTAAAGAATGTTAAAGTGAAGCCAGAATGAACCCAGAGCCCAGCCAGAGTTAAGTTAAAGAAAGTTAAAGTGAAGGCAGAGTGAAACCAGAGCCGAGCGAGAGTTAAGTTAAAGAAAGTTAAAGTGAAGCCAGATTGAACCTAGAGCCCAGCCAGAGTTAAGTTGTAGCATATAATAGTGAAGCCAGAGTGAACACAGAGCCAAGCCAGAGTTAAGTTGTAGCATATAAAAGTGAAGCCAGAGTGCACCCAGAGCCGAGCCAGAGTTAAGTTGTAGCATATAAAGGTGAAGCCAGAGTGAACCCAGAGCCGAGCCAGAGTTTAGTTAAAGAAAGTTAAAGTGAAGCCAGAGTGAACACAGAGCCAAGCCAGAGTTAAGTTGTAGCATATAATAGTGAAGCCAGAGTGAACACAGAGCCAAGCCAGAGTTAAGTTGTAGCATATAAAAGTGAAGCCAGAGTGCACCCAGAGCCGAGCCAGAGTTAAGTTGTAGCATATAAAAGTGAAGCCAGAGTGAACCCAGAGCCGAGCCAGAGTTTAGTTAAAGAATGTTAAAGTGAAGCCAGTGTGAACCCAGAGCCGAGCCAGAGTTAAGTTAAAGAATGTTAAAGTGAAGCCAGAGTTAACCCAGTGCCAAGCCAGAGTTAAGTTAAAGAATGTTAAAGTAAAGCCAGAATGAACCCAGAGCCAAGCCAGAGTTAAGTTAAAGAAAGTTAAAGTGAAGCCAGAATGAACCCAGAGCCGAGCCAGGGTTAAGTTAAAGAACGTTAAAGGGAAGCCAGAGTGAACCCAGAGCCGAGCCAGAGTTAAGTTAAAGAAAGTTAAAGTGAAGCCAGAGTGAACCCAGAGCCGTGCCAGAGTTAAGTTAAAGAATGTTAAAGTGAAGCCAGAGTGAACCCAGAGCCAAGCCAGAGTTAAGTTGTAGCATATAAAAGTGAAGACAAAGTGAACCAAGAGCCGAGCCAGAGTTAAGTTAAAGAATGTTAAAGTGAAGTCAGAGTGCACCCAGTGCCGAGCCAGAGTTAAGTTAAAGCATGTTAAAGTGAAGCCAGAATGAACCCAGAGCCAAGCCAGAGTTAAGTTAAAGAAAGTTAAAGTGAAGCCAGAGTGAACCCAGAGCCGAGCCAGAGTTAAGTTAAAGAACGTTAAAGGGAAGCCAGAGTGAACCCATAGCCGAGCCAGAGTTAAGTTAAAGAATGTTAAAGTGAAGCCAGAGTGAACCCATAGCCGAGCCAGAGTTAAGTTAAAGAATGTTAAAGTGAAGCCAGAGTGAACCCAGAGCCGAGCCAGAGTTAAGTTAAAGAATGTTAAAGTGAAGCCAGAGTGAACCCAGAGCCGAGCCAGAGTTAAGTTAAAGAATGTTAAAGTGAAGCCAGAGTGAACCCAGAGCCGAGCCAGAGTTAAGTTAAAGAATGTTAAAGTGAAGCCAGAGTGAACCCAGAGCCGAGCCAGAGTTAAGTTAAAGAATGTTAAAGTGAAGCCAGAGTGAACCCAGAGCCAAGCCAGAGTTAAGTTAAAGAATGTTAAAGTGAAGCCAGAGTGAACCCAGAGCCGAGCCAGAGTTAAGTTAAAGAATGTTAAAGTGAAGCCAGAGTGAACCAAGAGCCGAGCCAGAGTTAAGTTAAAGAATGTTAAAGTGAAGCCAGAGTGAACCCAGAGCCGAGCCAGAGTTAAGTTAAAGAATGTTAAAGTGAAGCCAGAGTGAACCCAGAGCCGAGCCAGAGTTTAGTTAAAGAATGTTAAAGTGAAGCCAGAGTGAACCCAGAGCCGAGCCAGAGTTAAGTTAAAGAATGTTAAAGTGAAGCCAGAGTGAACCCAGAGCCAAGCCAGAGTTAAGTTAAAGAATGTTAAAGTGAAGACAGAGTGAACCAAGAGCCGAGCCAGAGTTAAGTTAAAGAATGTTAAATTGAAGTCAGAGTGAACCCAGTGCCGAGCTAGAGTTAAGTTAAAGAATGTTAAAGTGAAGCCAGAATGAACCCAGTGCCGAGCCAGAGTTAAGTTAAAGAATGTTAAATTGAAGCCAGAGTGAACCCAGTGCCGAGCTAGAGTTAAGTTAAAGAATGTTAAAGTGAAGCCAGAATGAACCCAGTGCCGAGCCAGAGTTAAGTTAAAGAATGTTAAATTGAAGCCAGAGTGAACCCAGTGCCGAGCCAGAGTTAAGTTAAAGAATGTTAAAGTGAAGCCAGAATGAACCCAGAGCTGAGCCAGAGTTATGTTAAAGAATGTTAAAGTGAAGCCAGAGTGAAACCAGAGCCGAGCCAGAGTTAAGTTAAAGAATGTTAAAGTGAAGCCAGATTGAACCTAGAGCCGAGCCAGAGTTAGGTTAAAGAATGTTAAAGTGAAGCCAGAGTGAACCCAGTGCCGAGCCAGAGTTAAGTTAAAGAATGTTAAAGTGAAGCCAGATTGAACCTAGAGCCGAGCCAGAGTTAGGTTAAAGAATGTTAAAGTGAAGCCAGAGTGAAACCAGAGCCGAGCCAGAGTTAAGTTAAAGAATGTTAAAGTGAAGCCAGAGTGAACCCAGAGCCACGCCAGAGTTAAGTTAAAGAATGTTAAAGTGAAGCCAGAGTGAACCCAGTGCCGAGCCAGAGTTAGGTTAAAGAATGTTAAAGTGAAGCCAGATTGAACCTAGAGCCAAGCCAGAGTTAAGTTAAAGAATGTTAAAGTGAAGCCAGAGTGAAACCAGAGCCGAGCCAGAGTTAAGTTAAAGAATGTTAAAGTGAAGCCAGAGTGAACCCAGAGCCACGCCAGAGTTAAGTTAAAGAATGTTAAAGTGAAGCCAGAGTGAACCCAGTGCCGAGCCAGAGTTAGGTTAAAGAATGTTAAAGTGAAGCCAGATTGAACCTAGAGCCAAGCCAGAGTTAAGTTAAAGAATGTTAAAGTGAAGCCAGAGTGAAACCAGAGCCGAGCCAGAGTTAAGTTAAAGAATGTTAAAGTGAAGCCAGAGTGAACCCAGAGCCACGCCAGAGTTAAGTTAAAGAATGTTAAAGTGAAGCCAGAGTGAACCCAGTGCCGAGCCAGAGTTAGGTTAAAGGATGTTAAAGTGAAGCCAGATTGAACCTAGAGCCGAGCCAGAGTTAGGTTAAAGAAAGTTAAAGTGAAGCCAGAGTGAACCCAGAGCCAAGCCAGAGTTAAGTTAAAGAATGTTAAAGTGAAGCCAGATTGAACCTAGAGCCGAGCCAGAGTTAGGTTAAAGAAAGTTAAAGTGAAGCCAGAGTGAACCCAGAGCCAAGCCAGAGTTAAGTTAAAGAATGTTAAAGTGAAGCCAGAGTGAAACCAGAGCCGAGCCAGAGTTAAGTTAAAGAATGTTAAAGTGAAGCCAGATTGAACCGAGAGCCGAGCCAGGGTTAAGTTAAAGAATGTTAAAGTGAAACCAGAGTGAACCCAGAGCCACGCCAGAGTTAAGTTGTAGCATATAAAAGTGAAGCCAGAGTGAACCCAGAGCCAAGCCAGAGTTAAGTTAAAGAATGTTAAAGTGAAACCAGAGTGAACCCAGAGCCACGCCAGAGTTAAGTTGTAGCATATAATAGTGAAGCCAGAGTGAACACAGAGCCGAGCCAGAGTTAAGTTAAAGAATGTTAAAGTGAAACCAGAGTGAACCCAGAGCCGAGCCAGAGTTAAGTTAAAGAATGTTAAAGTGAAACCAGAGTGAACCCAGAGCCACGCCAGAGTTAAGTTGTAGCATATAAAAGTGAAGCCAGAGTGAACCCAGAGCCAAGCCAGAGTTAAGTTAAAGAAAGTTAAAGTGAAGCCAGAGTGAACACAGAGCCAAGCCAGAGTTAAGCTGTAGCATATAATAGTGAAGCCAGAGTGAACACAGAGCCAAGCCAGAGGTAAGTTGTAGCATATAATAGTGAAGCCAGAGTGAACACAGAGCCAAGCCAGAGTTAAGTTGTAGCATATAATAGTGAAGCCAGAGTGAACACAGAGCCAAGCCAGAGTTAAGCTGTAGCATATAATAGTGAAGCCAGAGTGAACACAGAGCCAAGCCAGAGGTAAGTTAAAGAATGTTAAAGTGAAACCAGAGTGAACCCAGAGCCACGCCAGAGTTAAGTTAAAGAATGTTAAAGTGAAACCAGAGTGAACTCAGAGCCACGCCAGAGTTAAGTTGTAGCATATAATAGTGAAGCCAGAGTGAACACAGAGCCGAGCCAGAGTTAAGTTAAAGAATGTTAAAGTGAAACCAGAGTGAACCCAGAGCCACGCCAGAGTTAAGCTGTAGCATATAATAGTGAAGCCAGAGTGAACCGAGAGCCGAGCGAGAGTTAAGTTAAAGAAAGTTAAAGTGAAGCCAGAGTGAACCAAGAGCCGAGCCAGAGTTTAGTTACAGCATATAAAAGTGAAGCCAGATTGAACCTAGAGCCGAGCCAGAGTTAGGTTAAAGAAAGTTAAAGTGAAGCCAGAGTGAACCGAGAGCCGAGCCAGAGTTTAGTTACAGCATATAAAAGTGAAGCCAGATTGAACCTAGAGCCGAGCCAGAGTTAGGTTAAAGAAAGTTAAAGTGAAGCCAGAGTGAACCCAGAGCCAAGCCAGAGTTAAGTTAAAGAATGTTAAAGTGAAGCCAGAGTGAAACCAGAGCCGAGCCAGAGTTAAGTTAAAGAATGTTAAAGTGAAGCCAGATTGAACCGAGAGCCGAGCCAGGGTTAAGTTAAAGAATGTTAAAGTGAAACCAGAGTGAACCCAGAGCCACGCCAGAGTTAAGTTGTAGCATATAAAAGTGAAGCCAGAGTGAACCCAGAGCCAAGCCAGAGTTAAGTTAAAGAATGTTAAAGTGAAACCAGAGTGAACCCAGAGCCACGCCAGAGTTAAGTTGTAGCATATAATAGTGAAGCCAGAGTGAACACAGAGCCGAGCCAGAGTTAAGTTAAAGAATGTTAAAGTGAAACCAGAGTGAACCCAGAGCCGAGCCAGAGTTAAGTTAAAGAATGTTAAAGTGAAACCAGAGTGAACCCAGAGCCACGCCAGAGTTAAGTTGTAGCATATAAAAGTGAAGCCAGAGTGAACCCAGAGCCAAGCCAGAGTTAAGTTAAAGAATGTTAAAGTGAAGCCAGAGTGAACACAGAGCCGAGCGAGAGTTAAGTTGTAGCATATAAAAGTGAAGCCAGAGTGAACCCAGAGCCACGCCAGAGGTAAGTTGTAGCATATAAAAGTGAAGCCAGAGTGAACCCAGAGCCGAGCCAGAGTTAAGTTAAAGAATGTTAAAGTGAAACCAGAGTGAACCCAGAGCCACGCCAGAGTTAAGTTGTAGCATATAAAAGTGAAGCCAGAGTGAACCCAGAGCCGAGCGAGAGTTAAGCTGTAGCATATAAAAGTGAAGCCAGAGTGAACACAGAGCCGAGCCAGAGTTAAGTTAAAGAATGTTAAAGTGAAACCAGAGTGAACCCAGAGCCACGCCAGAGTTAAGTTGTAGCATATAAAAGTGAAGCCAGAGTGAACCCAGAGCCAAGCCAGAGTTAAGTTAAAGAATGTTAAAGTGAAACCAGAGTGAACCCAGAGCCACGCCAGAGTTAAGTTGTAGCATATAAAAGTGAAGCCAGAGTGAACCCAGAGCCAAGCCAGAGTTAAGTTAAAGAATGTTAAAGTGAAACCAGAGTGAACCCAGAGCCAAGCCAGAGTTAAGTTAAAGAATGTTAAAGTGAAACCAGAGTGAACCCAGAGCCACGCCAGAGTTAAGTTGTAGCATATAAAAGTGAAGCCAGAGTGAACCCAGAGCCAAGCCAGAGTTAAGTTAAAGAATGTTAAAGTGAAACCAGAGTGAACCCAGAGCCACGCCAGAGTTAAGCTGTAGCATATAATAGTGAAGCCAGAGTGAACACAGAGCCGAGCGAGAGTTAAGTTGTAGCATATAAAAGTGAAGCCAGAGTGAACTCAGAGCCGAGCGAGAGTTAAGTTGTAGCATATAAAAGTGAAGCCAGAGTGAACCCAGAGCCGAGCCAGAGTTAAGTTGTAGCATATAATAGTGAAGCCAGATTGAACACAGAGCCGAGCCAGAGTTAAGTTAAAGAATGTTAAAGTGAGGCCAGAGTGAACCCAGAGCCGAGCCAGAGTTAAGTTGTAGCATATAAAAGTGAAGCCAGAGTGAACCGAGAGCCGAGCGAGAGTTAAGTTAAGGAAAGTTAAAGTGAAGCCAGAGTGAACCCAGAGCCAAGCCAGAGTTAAGTTGTAGCATATAAAAGTGAAGCCAGAGTGAACCCAGAGCCGAGCGAGAGTTAAGTTGTAGCATATAAAAGTGAAGCCAGAGTGAACCGAGAGCCGAGCCAGAGTTTAGTTATAGCATATAAAAGTGAAGCCAAAGTGAACCCAGAGCCGAGCGAGAGTTAAGTTGTAGCATATAAAAGTGAAGCCAGAGTGAACCGAGAGCCGAGCGAGAGTTAAGTTAAAGAAAGTTAAAGTGAAGCCAGAGTGAACCCAGAGCCAAGCCAGAGTTAAGTTGTAGCATATAAAAGTGAAGCCAGAGTGAACTCAGAGCCGAGCGAGAGTTAAGTTGTAGCATATAAAAGTGAAGCCAGAGTGAACCCAGAGCCGAGCCAGAGTTAAGTTGTAGCATATAATAGTGAAGCCAGATTGAACACAGAGCCGAGCCAGAGTTAAGTTAAAGAATGTTAAAGTGAGGCCAGAGTGAACCCAGAGCCGAGCCAGAGTTAAGTTGTAGCATATAAAAGTGAAGCCAGAGTGAACCGAGAGCCGAGCGAGAGTTAAGTTAAAGAAAGTTAAAGTGAAGCCAGAGTGAACCCAGAGCCAAGCCAGAGTTAAGTTGTAGCATATAAAAGTGAAGCCAGAGTGAAACCAGAGCCGAGCGAGAGTTAAGTTGTAGCATATAAAAGTGAAGCCAGAGTGAACCGAGAGCCGAGCCAGAGTTTAGTTATAGCATATAAAAGTGAAGCCAGAGTGAACCCAGAGCCGAGCGAGAGTTAAGTTGTAGCATATAAAAGTGAAGCCAGAGTGAACCGAGAGCCGAGCGAGAGTTAAGTTAAAGAAAGTTAAAGTGAAGCCAGAGTGAACCCAGAGCCAAGCCAGAGTTAAGTTGTAGCATATCAAAGTGAAGCCAGAGTGAACCCAGAGCCGAGCGAGAGTTAAGTTGTAGCATATAAAAGTGAAGCCAGAGTGAACCGAGAGCCGAGCCAGAGTTTAGTTATAGCATATAAAAGTGAAGCCAGAGTGAACCCAGAGCCGAGCGAGAGTTAAGTTAAAGAAAGTTAAAGTGAAGCCAGAGTGAACCCAGAGCCGAGCCAGAGTTTAGTTATAGCATATAAAAGTGAAGCCAGAGTGAACCGAGAGCCGAGCGAGAGTTAAGTTAAAGAAAGTTAAAGTGAAGCCAGAGTGAACCGAGAGCCGAGTCAGAGTTTAGTTACAGCATATAAAAGTGAAGCCAGAGTGAACCCAGAGCCGAGCGAGAGTTAAGTTAAAGAAAGTTAAAGTGAAGCCAGAGTGAACCGAGAGCCGAGCCAGAGTTTAGTTATAGCATATAAAAGTGAAGCCAGATTGAACCTAGAGCCGAGCGAGAGTTAAGTTAAAGAAAGTTAAAGTGAAGCCAGAGTGAACCGAGAGCCGAGCGAGAGTTAAGTTAAAGAAAGTTAAAGTGAAGCCAGAGTGAACCGAGAGCCGAGCCAGAGTTAAGTTGTAGCATATAAAAGTGAAGCCAGAGTGAACCCAGAGCCGAGCCAGAGTTTAGTTAAAGAAAGTTAAAGTGAAGCCAGTGTGAACCGAGAGCCGAGCCAGAGTTTAGTTAAAGAAAGTTAAAGTGAAGCCAGTGTGAACCGAGAGCCGAGCGAGAGTTAAGTTAAAGAAAGTTAAAGTGAAGCCAGAGTGAACCCAGAGCCAAGCCAGAGTTAAGTTGTAGCATATAAAAGTGAAGCCAGAGTGAACTTAGAGCCGAGCGAGAGTTAAGTTAAAGAAAGTTAAAGTGAAGCCAGTGTGAACCCAGAGCCAAGCCAGAGTTAAGTTAAAGAAAGTTAAAGTGAAGCCAGTGTGAACCGAGAGCCGAGCCAGAGTTTAGTTGTAGCATATAAAAGTGAAGCCAGAGTGAACCCAGAGCCGAGCCAGGGTTAAGTTAAAGAACGTTAAAGGGAAGCCAGAGTGAACCCAGAGCCAAGCCAGAGTTAAGTTAAAGAAAGTTAAAGGGAAGCCAGAGTGAACCCAGAGCCAAGCCAGAGTTAAGTTAAAGAAAGTTAAAGTGAAGCCAGTGTGAACCGAGAGCCGAGCCAGAGTTTAGTTGTAGCATATAAAAGTGAAGCCAGAGTGAACCTAGAGCCGAGCCAGAGTTTAGTTAAAGAAAGTTAAAGTGAAGCCAGTGTGAACCCAGAGCCGAGCCAGAGTTAAGTTAAAGAATGTTAAAGTGAAGCCAGAGTGAACCCAGAGCCAAGCCAGAGTTAAGTTAAAGAAAGTTAAAGTGAAGCCAGTGTGAACCCAGAGCCAAGCCAGAGTTAAGTTAAAGAAAGTTAAAGTGAAGCCAGTGTGAACCCAGAGCCAAGCCAGAGTTAAGTTAAAGAAAGTTAAAGTGAAGCCAGTGTGAACCCAGAGCCAAGCCAGAGTTAAGTTAAAGAAAGTTAAAGTGAAGCCAGAGTGAACTCAGAGCCAAGCCAGAGTTTAGTTAAAGAAAGTTAAAGTGAAGCCAGTGTGAACCCAGAGCCGAGCCAGAGTTAAGTTAAAGAATGTTAAAGTGAAGCCAGAGTTAACCCAGTGCCAAGCCAGAGTTAAGTTAAAGAAAGTTAAAGTGAAGCCAGAGTGAACCCAGAGCCAAGCCAGAGTTAAGTTAAAGAATGTTAAAGTGAAGCCAGAGTTAACCCAGTGCCAAGCCAGAGTTAAGTTAAAGAAAGTTAAAGTGAAGCCAGAGTGAACCCAGAGCCGAGCCAGAGTTAAGTTAAAGAATGTTAAAGTGAAGCCAGAGTGAACCCAGAGCCGAGCCAGGGTTAAGTTAAAGAACGTTAAAGGGAAGCCAGAGTGAATCCAGAGCCGAGCCAGGGTTAAGTTAAAGAAAGTTAAAGTGAAGCCAGAGTGAACCCAGAGCCGAGCCAGGGTTAAGTTAAAGAATGTTAAAGTGAAGCCAGAGTGAACCCAGTGCCAAGCCAGAGTTAAGTTAAAGAAAGTTAAAGTGAAGCCAGAGTGAACCCAGAGCCGAGCCAGAGTTAAGTTAAAGAATGTTAAAGTGAAGCCAGAGTGAACCCAGAGCCAAGCCAGAGTTAAGTTAAAGAATGTTAAAGTGAAGACAGAGTGAACCAAGAGCCGAGCCAGAGTTAAGTTAAAGAATGTTAAATTGAAGTCAGAGTGAACCCAGTGCCGAGCTAGAGTTAAGTTAAAGAATGTTAAAGTGAAGCCAGAATGAACCCAGTGCCGAGCCAGAGTTAAGTTAAAGAATGTTAAATTGAAGCCAGAGTGAACCCAGTGCCGAGCTAGAGTTAAGTTAAAGAATGTTAAAGTGAAGCCAGAATGAACCCAGTGCCGAGCCAGAGTTAAGTTAAGGAATGTTAAATTGAAGCCAGAGTGAACCCAGTGCCGAGCCAGAGTTAAGTTAAAGAATGTTAAAGTGAAGCCAGAATGAACCCAGAGCTGAGCCAGAGTTAAGTTAAAGAATGTTAAAGTGAAGCCAGAGTGAAACCAGAGCCGAGCCAGAGTTAAGTTAAAGAATGTTAAAGTGAAGCCAGATTGAACCTAGAGCCGAGCCAGAGTTAGGTTAAAGAATGTTAAAGTGAAGCCAGAGTGAACCCAGTGCCGAGCCAGAGTTAAGTTAAAGAATGTTAAAGTGAAGCCAGAGTGAACCTAGAGCCGAGCCAGAGTTAGGTTAAAGAATGTTAAAGTGAAGCCAGAGTGAAACCAGAGCCGAGCCAGAGTTAAGTTAAAGAATGTTAAAGTGAAGCCAGAGTGAACCCAGAGCCACGCCAGAGTTAAGTTAAAGAATGTTAAAGTGAAGCCAGAGTGAACCCAGTGCCGAGCCAGAGTTAGGTTAAAGAATGTTAAAGTGAAGCCAGATTGAACCTAGAGCCAAGCCAGAGTTAAGTTAAAGAATGTTAAAGTGAAGCCAGAGTGAAACCAGAGCCGAGCCAGAGTTAAGTTAAAGAATGTTAAAGTGAAGCCAGAGTGAACCCAGAGCCACGCCAGAGTTAAGTTAAAGAATGTTAAAGTGAAGCCAGAGTGAACCCAGTGCCGAGCCAGAGTTAGGTTAAAGAATGTTAAAGTGAAGCCAGATTGAACCTAGAGCCAAGCCAGAGTTAAGTTAAAGAATGTTAAAGTTAAGCCAGAGTGAAACCAGAGCCGAGCCAGAGTTAAGTTAAAGAATGTTAAAGTGAAATCAGAGTGAACCCAGAGCCACGCCAGAGTTAAGTTAAAGAATGTTAAAGTGAAGCCAGAGTGAACCCAGTGCCGAGCCAGAGTTAGGTTAAAGGATGTTAAAGTGAAGCCAGATTGAACCTAGAGCCGAGCCAGAGTTAGGTTAAAGAAAGTTAAAGTGAAGCCAGAGTGAACCCAGAGCCAAGCCAGAGTTAAGTTAAAGAATGTTAAAGTGAAGCCAGATTGAACCTAGAGCCGAGCCAGAGTTAGGTTAAAGAAAGTTAAAGTGAAGCCAGAGTGAACCCAGAGCCAAGCCAGAGTTAAGTTAAAGAAAGTTAAAGTGAAGCCAGAGTGAACCCAGAGCCGAGCCAGAGTTAAGTTAAAGAATGTTAAAGTGAAGCCAGAGTGAACCCAGAGCCGAGCCAGGGTTAAGTTAAAGAACGTTAAAGGGAAGTCAGAGTGAATCCAGAGCCGAGCCAGGGTTAAGTTAAAGAAAGTTAAAGTGAAGCCAGAGTGAACCCAGAGCCAAGCCAGAGTGAAGTTAAAGAATGTTAAAGTGAAACCAGAGTGAACCCAGAGCCACGCCAGAGTTAAGTTGTAGCATATAATAGTGAAGCCAGAGTGAACACAGAGCCGAGCCAGAGTTAAGTTAAAGAATGTTAAAGTGAAACCAGAGTGAACCCAGAGCCGAGCCAGAGTTAAGTTAAAGAATGTTAAAGTGAAACCAGAGTGAACCCAGAGCCACGCCAGAGTTAAGTTGTAGCATATAAAAGTGAAGCCAGAGTGAACCCTGAGCCAAGCCAGAGTTAAGTTAAAGAAAGTTAAAGTGAAGCCAGAGTGAACACAGAGCCAAGCCAGAGTTAAGCTGTAGCATATAATAGTGAAGCCAGAGTGAACACAGAGCCAAGCCAGAGGTAAGTTGTAGCATATAATAGTGAAGCCAGAGTGAACACAGAGCCAAGCCAGAGTTAAGTTGTAGCATATAATAGTGAAGCCAGAGTGAACACAGAGCCAAGCCAGAGTTAAGCTGTAGCATATAATAGTGAAGCCAGAGTGAACACAGAGCCAAGCCAGAGGTAAGTTAAAGAATGTTAAAGTGAAACCAGAGTGAACCCAGAGCCACGCCAGAGTTAAGTTAAAGAATGTTAAAGTGAAACCAGAGTGAACTCAGAGCCACGCCAGAGTTAAGTTGTAGCATATAATAGTGAAGCCAGAGTGAACACAGAGCCGAGCCAGAGTTAAGTTAAAGAATGTTAAAGTGAAACCAGAGTGAACCCAGAGCCACGCCAGAGTTAAGCTGTAGCATATAATAGTGAAGCCAGAGTGAACCGAGAGCCGAGCGAGAGTTAAGTTAAAGAAAGTTAAAGTGAAGCCAGAGTGAACCAAGAGCCGAGCCAGAGTTTAGTTACAGCATATAAAAGTGAAGCCAGATTGAACCTAGAGCCGAGCCAGAGTTAGGTTAAAGAAAGTTAAAGTGAAGCCAGAGTGAACCGAGAGCCGAGCCAGAGTTTAGTTACAGCATATAAAAGTGAAGCCAGATTGAACCTAGAGCCGAGCCAGAGTTAGGTTAAAGAAAGTTAAAGTGAAGCCAGAGTGAACCCAGAGCCAAGCCAGAGTTAAGTTAAAGAATGTTAAAGTGAAGCCAGAGTGAAACCAGAGCCGAGCCAGAGTTAAGTTAAAGAATGTTAAAGTGAAGCCAGATTGAACCGAGAGCCGAGCCAGGGTTAAGTTAAAGAATGTTAAAGTGAAACCAGAGTGAAACCAGAGCCACGCCAGAGTTAAGTTGTAGCATATAAAAGTGAAGCCAGAGTGAACCCAGAGCCAAGCCAGAGTTAAGTTAAAGAATGTTAAAGTGAAACCAGAGTGAACCCAGAGCCACGCCAGAGTTAAGTTGTAGCATATAATAGTGAAGCCAGAGTGAACACAGAGCCGAGCCAGAGTTAAGTTAAAGAATGTTAAAGTGAAACCAGAGTGAACCCAGAGCCGAGCCAGAGTTAAGTTAAAGAATGTTAAAGTGAAACCAGAGTGAACCCAGAGCCACGCCAGAGTTAAGTTGTAGCATATAAAAGTGAAGCCAGAGTGAACCCAGAGCCAAGCCAGAGTTAAGTTAAAGAATGTTAAAGTGAAGCCAGAGTGAACACAGAGCCGAGCGAGAGTTAAGTTGTAGCATATAAAAGTGAAGCCAGAGTGAACCCAGAGCCACGCCAGAGGTAAGTTGTAGCATATAAAAGTGAAGCCAGAGTGAACCCAGAGCCGAGCCAGAGTTAAGTTAAAGAATGTTAAAGTGAAACCAGAGTGAACCCAGAGCCACGCCAGAGTTAAGTTGTAGCATATAAAAGTGAAGCCAGAGTGAACCCAGAGCCGAGCGAGAGTTAAGCTGTAGCATATAAAAGTGAAGCCAGAGTGAACACAGAGCCGAGCCAGAGTTAAGTTAAAGAATGTTAAAGTGAAACCAGAGTGAACCCAGAGCCACGCCAGAGTTAAGTTGTAGCATATAAAAGTGAAGCCAGAGTGAACCCAGAGCCAAGCCAGAGTTAAGTTAAAGAATGTTAAAGTGAAACCAGAGTGAACCCAGAGCCAAGCCAGAGTTAAGTTAAAGAATGTTAAAGTGAAACCAGAGTGAACCCAGAGCCACTCCAGAGTTAAGTTGTAGCATATAAAAGTGAAGCCAGAGTGAACCCAGAGCCAAGCCAGAGTTAAGTTAAAGAATGTTAAAGTGAAACCAGAGTGAACCCAGAGCCACGCCGGAGTTAAGTTGTAGCATATAAAAGTGAAGCCAGAGTGAACCCAGAGCCAAGCCAGAGTTAAGTTAAAGAATGTTAAAGTGAAACCAGAGTGAACCCAGAGCCAAGCCAGAGTTAAGTTAAAGAATGTTAAAGTGAAACCAGAGTGAACCCAGAGCCACGCCAGAGTTAAGTTGTAGCATATAAAAGTGAAGCCAGAGTGAACCCAGAGCCAAGCCAGAGTTAAGTTAAAGAATGTTAAAGTGAAACCAGAGTGAACCCAGAGCCACGCCAGAGTTAAGCTGCAGCATATAATAGTGAAGCCAGAGTGAACACAGAGCCGAGCGAGAGTTAAGTTGTAGCATATAAAAGTGAAGCCAGAGTGAACTCAGAGCCGAGCGAGAGTTAAGTTGTAGCATATAAAAGTGAAGCCAGAGTGAACCCAGAGCCGAGCCAGAGTTAAGTTGTAGCATATAATAGTGAAGCCAGATTGAACACAGAGCCGAGCCAGAGTTAAGTTAAAGAATGTTAAAGTGAGGCCAGAGTGAACCCAGAGCCGAGCCAGAGTTAAGTTGTAGCATATAAAAGTGAAGCCAGAGTGAACCGAGAGCCGAGCGAGAGTTAAGTTAAAGAAAGTTAAAGTGAAGCCAGAGTGAACCCAGAGCCAAGCCAGAGTTAAGTTGTAGCATATAAAAGTGAAGCCAGAGTGAACCCAGAGCCGAGCGAGAGTTAAGTTGTAGCATATAAAAGTGAAGCCAGAGTGAACCGAGAGCCGAGCCAGAGTTTAGTTATAGCATATAAAAGTGAAGCCAGAGTGAACCCAGAGCCGAGCGAGAGTTAAGTTGTAGCATATAAAAGTGAAGCCAGAGTGAACCGAGAGCCGAGCGAGAGTTAAGTTAAAGAAAGTTAAAGTGAAGCCAGAGTGAACCCAGAGCCAAGCCAGAGTTAAGTTGTAGCATATAAAAGTGAAGCCAGAGTGAACTCAGAGCCGAGCGAGAGTTAAGTTGTAGCATATAAAAGTGAAGCCAGAGTGAACCCAGAGCCGAGCCAGAGTTAAGTTGTAGCATATAATAGTGAAGCCAGGTTGAACACAGAGCCGAGCCAGAGTTAAGTTAAAGAATGTTAAAGTGAGGCCAGAGTGAACCCAGAGCCGAGCCAGAGTTAAGTTGTAGCATATAAAATTGAAGCCAGAGTGAACCGAGAGCCGAGCGAGAGTTAAGTTAAAGAAAGTTAAAGTGAAGCCAGAGTGAACCCAGAGCCAAGCCAGAGTTAAGTTGTAGCATATAAAAGTGAAGCCAGAGTGAACCCAGAGCCGAGCGAGAGTTAAGTTGTAGCATATAAAAGTGAAGCCAGAGTGAACCGAGAGCCGAGCCAGAGTTTAGTTATAGCATATAAAAGTGAAGCCAGAGTGAACCCAGAGCCGAGCGAGAGTTAAGTTGTAGCATATAAAAGTGAAGCCAGAGTGAACCGAGAGCCGAGCGAGAGTTAAGTTAAAGAAAGTTAAAGTGAAGCCAGAGTGAACCCAGAGCCAAGCCAGAGTTAAGTTGTAGCATATAAAAGTGAAGCCAGAGTGAACCCAGAGCCGAGCGAGAGTTAAGTTGTAGCATATAAAAGTGAAGCCAGAGTGAACCGAGAGCCGAGCCAGAGTTAAGTTAAAGAATGTTAAAGTGAAACCAGAGTGAACCCAGAGCCGAGCCAGAGTTAAGTTAAAGAATGTTAAAGTGAAACCAGAGTGAACCCAGAGCCACGCCAGAGTTTAGTTATAGCATATAAAAGTGAAGCCAGAGTGAACCGAGAGCATAGCGAGAGTTAAGTTAAAGAAAGTTAAAGTGAAGCCAGAGTGAACCGAGAGCCGAGCCAGAGTTTAGTTACAGCATATAAAAGTGAAGCCAGAGTGAACCCAGAGCCGAGCGAGAGTTAAGTTAAAGAAAGTTAAAGTGAAGCCAGAGTGAACCGAGAGCCGAGCCAGAGTTTAGTTATAGCATATAAAAGTGAAGCCAGATTGAACCTAGAGCCGAGCGAGAGTTAAGTTAAAGAAAGTTAAAGTGAAGCCAGAGTGAACCGAGAGCCGAGCGAGAGTTAAGTTAAAGAAATTTAAAGTGAAGCCAGAGTGAACCGAGAGCCGAGCCAGAGTTAAGTTGTAGCATATAAAAGTGAAGCCAGAGTGAACCCAGAGCCGAGCCAGAGTTTAGTTAAAGAAAGTTAAAGTGAAGCCAGTGTGAACCGAGAGCCGAGCCAGAGTTTAGTTAAAGAAAGTTAAAGTGAAGCCAGTGTGAACCGAGAGCCGAGCGAGAGTTAAGTTAAAGAAAGTTAAAGTGAAGCCAGAGTGAACCCAGAGCCAAGCCAGAGTTAAGTTGTAGCATATAAAAGTGAAGCCAGAGTGAACTTAGAGCCGAGCGAGAGTTAAGTTAAAGAAAGTTAAAGTGAAGCCAGTGTGAACCCAGAGCCAAGCCAGAGTTAAGTTAAAGAAAGTTAAAGTGAAGCCAGTGTGAACCGAGAGCCGAGCCAGAGTTTAGTTGTAGCATATAAAAGTGAAGCCAGAGTGAACCCAGAGCCGAGCCAGGGTTAAGTTAAAGAACGTTAAAGGGAAGCCAGAGTGAACCCAGAGCCAAGCCAGAGTTAAGTTAAAGAAAGTTAAAGGGAAGCCAGAGTGAACCCAGAGCCAAGCCAGAGTTAAGTTAAAGAAAGTTAAAGTGAAGCCAGTGTGAACCGAGAGCCGAGCCAGAGTTTAGTTGTAGCATATAAAAGTGAAGCCAGAGTGAACCCAGAGCCGAGCCAGAGTTTAGTTAAAGAAAGTTAAAGTGAAGCCAGTGTGAATCCAGAGCCGAGCCAGAGTTAAGTTAAAGAATGTTAAAGTGAAGCCAGAGTGAACCCAGAGCCAAGCCAGAGTTAAGTTAAAGAAAGTTAAAGTGAAGCCAGTGTGAACCCAGAGCCAAGCCAGAGTTAAGTTAAAGAAAGTTAAAGTGAAGCCAGTGTGAACCCAGAGCCAAGCCAGAGTTAAGTTAAGGAAAGTTAAAGTGAAGCCAGTGTGAACCCAGAGCCAAGCCAGAGTTAAGTTAAAGAAAGTTAAAGTGAAGCCAGAGTGAACTCAGAGCCAAGCCAGAGTTTAGTTAAAGAAAGTTAAAGTGAAGCCAGTGTGAACCCAGAGCCGAGCCAGAGTTAAGTTAAAGAATGTTAAAGTGAAGCCAGAGTTAACCCAGTGCCAAGCCAGAGTTAAGTTAAAGAAAGTTAAAGTGAAGCCAGAGTGAACCCAGAGCCAAGCCAGAGTTAAGTTAAAGAAGGTTAAAGTGAAGCCAGAGTTAACCCAGTGCCAAGCCAGAGTTAAGTTAAAGAAAGTTAAAGTGAAGCCAGAGTGAACCCAGAGCCGAGCCAGAGTTAAGTTAAAGAATGTTAAAGTGAAGCCAGAGTGAACCCAGAGCCGAGCCAGGGTTAAGTTAAAGAACGTTAAAGGGAAGCCAGAGTGAACCCAGAGCCGAGCCAGGGTTAAGTTAAAGAAAGTTAAAGTGAAGCCAGAGTGAACCCAGAGCCGAGCCAGGGTTAAGTTAAAGAATGTTAAAGTGAAGCCAGAGTGAACCCAGTGCCAAGCCAGAGTTAAGTTAAAGAAAGTTAAAGTGAAGCCAGAATGAACCCAGAGCCGAGCCAGGGTTAAGTTAAAGAACGTTAAAGGGAAGCCAGAGTGAACCCAGAGCCGAGCCAGAGTTAAGTTAAAGAAAGTTAAAGTGAAACCAGAGTGAACCGAGAGCCGAGCCAGAGTTAAGTTAAAGAAAGTTAAAGTGAAGCCAGAGTGAACCCAGAGCCGAGCCAGAGTTAAGTTAAAGAATGTTAAAGTGAAGCCAGAGTGAACCCAGAGCCAAGCCAGAGTTAAGTTGTAGCATATAAAAGTGAAGACAGAGTGAACCAAGAGCCGAGCCAGAGTTAAGTTAAAGAATGGTAAAGTGAAGTCAGAGTGAACCCAGTGCCGAGCCGGAGTTAAGTTAAAGAATGTTAAAGTGAAGCCAGAGTGAAACCAGAGCCGAGCCAGAGTTAAGTTAAAGAATGTTAAAGTGAAGCCAGATTGAACCCAGAGCCGAGCCAGAGTTAGGTTAAAGAATGTTAAAGTGAAGCCAGAGTGAACCCAGAGCCGAGCCAGAGTTAAGTTAAAGAATGTTAAAGTGAAGCCAGAGTGAACCCAGAGCCGAGCCAGAGTTAGGTTAAAGAATGTTAAAATGAAGCCAGAGTGAACCCAGTGCCGAGCCAGAGTTAAGTTAAAGAATGTTAAAGTGAAGCCAGATTGAACCTAGAGCCGAGCCAGAGTTAGGTTAAAGAATGTTAAAGTGAAGCCAGAGTGAACCCAGTGCCGAGCCAGAGTTAAGTTAAAGAATGTTAAAGTGAAGCCAGAGTGAACCTAGAGCCGAGCCAGAGTTAGGTTAAAGAATGTTAAAGTGAAGCCAGAGTGAACCTAGAGCCGAGCCAGAGTTAGGTTAAAGAATGTTAAAGAGAAGCCAGAGTGAACCTAGAGCCGAGCCAGAGTTAAGTTAAAGAATGTTAAAGTGAAGCCAGACTGAACCCAGAGCCGTGCCAGAGTTAGGTTAAAGAATGTTAAAGTGAAGCCTGAGTGAACCCAGTGCCGAGCCAGAGTTAAGTTAAAGAATGTTAAAGTGAAGCCAGATTGAACCTAGAGCCGAGCCAGAGTTAGGTTAAAGAATGTTAAAGTGAAGCCAGAGTGAACCCAGTGCCGAGCCAGAGTTAAGTTAAAGAATGTTAAAGTGAAGCCAGAGTGAACCCAGTGCCGAGCCAGAGTTAAGTTAAAGAATGTTAAAGTGAAGCCAGAGTGAACCCAGTGTCGAGCCAGAGTTAAGTTAAAGAATGTTAAAGTGAAGCCAGAGTGAGCCCAGTGCCGAGCCAGAGTTAAGTTAAAGAATGTTAAAGTGAAGCCAGAGTGAACCCAGTGTCGAGCCAGAGTTAAGTTAAAGAATGTTAAAGTGAAGCCAGAGTGAACCCAGTGCCGAGCCAGAGTTAAGTTAAAGAATGTTAAAGTGAAGCCAGAGCGGGAGCGTGGTGGTGACTGAGCCTAACCAGAGCCAAGCCAGAGTTAAGTTAAACAATGTTATAGTGAAGCCAGAGTGAACCCAGTGCCGAGCCAGAGTTAAGTTAAAGAATGTTAAAGTGAAGCCAGAGTGAACCCAGTGCCGAGCCAGAGTTAAGTTAAAGAAAGTTAAAGTGAAGCCAGAGTTAACCCAGTGCCGAGCAAGAGTTAAGTTAAAGAATGTTAAAGTGAAGCCAGAGTGAACCCAGAGCCGAGCCAGTGTTAGGTTAAAGAAAGTTAAAGTGAAGCCAGAGTTAACCCAGTGCCGAGCAAGAGTTAAGTTAAAGAATGTTAAAGTGAAGCCAGAATGAACCCAGAGCCAAGACAGAGTTAAGTTGTAGCATATAAAAGTGAAGCCAGAGTGAATTCAGAGCCGAGCCAGTGTTAGGTTAAAGAAAGTTAAAGTGAAGCCAGAGTGAACCCAGAGCCGAGCCAGAGTTAAGTTAAAGAATGTTAAAGTGAAGCCAGAGTTAACCCAGTGCCGAGCAAGAGTTAAGTTAAAGAATGTTAAAGTGAAGCAAGAATGAACCCAGAGCCAATCCAGAGTTAAGTTAAAGAAAGTTAAAGTGAAGCCAGAGTGAACCCAGAGCCGAGCCAGAGTTAAGTTAAAGAACGTTAAAGGAAAGCCAGAGTGAACCCAGAGCCGAGCCAGAGTTAAGTTAAAGAATGTTAAAGTGAAGCCAGAGTGAACCGAGATCCGAGCCAGAGTTAAGTTAAAGAAAGTTAAAGTGAAGCCAGAGTGAACCCAGAGCCGAGCCAGAGTTAAGTTAAAGAATGTTAAAGTGAAGCTAGAGTGAACCCAGTGCCCAGCCAGAGTTAAGTTAAAGAATGTTAAAGTGAAGCCAGAGTGAACCCAGAGCCAAGCCAGAGTTAAGTTGTAGCATATAAAATGAAGACAGAGTGAACAAAGAGCCGAGCCAGAGTTAAGTTAAAGAATGTTAAAGTGAAGTCAGAGTGAACCCAGTGCCCAGCCACAGTTATGTTAAATTATGTTAAAGTGAAGCCAGAGTGAACCCAGAGCCGAGCCAGAGTTAAGTTAAAGAAAGTTAAAGTGAAGGCAGAGTGAACCCAGAGCCCAGCCAGAGTTAAGTTAAAGAAAGTTAAAGTGAAGGCAGGGTGAACCCAGAGCCCAGCCAGAGTTAAGTTAAAGAAAGTTAAAGTGAAGGCAGAGTGAACCCAGAGCCGAGCCAGAGTTAAGTTAAAGAAAGTTAAAGTGAAGGCAGAGTGAACCCAGAGCCCAGCCAGAGTTAAGTTAAAGAAAGTTAAAGTGAAGGCAGAGTGAACCCAGAGCCCAGCCAGAGTTAAGTTAAAGAAAGTTAAAGTGAAGGCAGAGTGAACCCAGAGCCCAGCCAGAGTTAAGTTAAAGAAAGTTAAAGTGAAGGCAGAGTGAACCCAGAGCCCAGCCAGAGTTAAGTTAAAGAAAGTTAAAGTGAAGGCAGAGTGAAACCAGAGCCGAGCCAGAGTTAAGTTAAAGAAAGTTAAAGTGAAGGCAGAGTGAACCCAGAGCCCAGCCAGAGTTAAGTTAAAGAAAGTTAAAGTGAAGGCAGAGTGAAACCAGAGCCAAGCCAGAGTTAAGTTAAAGAATGTTAAAGTGAAGCCAGAATGAACCCAGAGCCCAGCCAGAGTTAAGTTAAAGAAAGTTAAAGTGAAGGCAGAGTGAAACCAGAGCCGAGCGAGAGTTAAGTTAAAGAAAGTTAAAGTGAAGCCAGATTGAACCTAGAGCCCAGCCAGAGTTAAGTTGTAGCATATAATAGTGAAGCCAGAGTGAACACAGAGCCAAGCCAGAGTTAAGTTGTAGCATATAAAAGTGAAGCCAGAGTGCACCCAGAGCCGAGCCAGAGTTAAGTTAAAGAATGTTAAAGTGAAGCCAGAGTGAACACAGAGCCAAGCCAGAGTTAAGTTGTAGCATATAAAAGTGAAGCCAGGGTGCACCCAGAGCCGAGCCAGAGTTAAGTTAAAGAATGTTAAAGTGAAGCCAGAGTGAACCCAGAGCCGAGCCAGAGTTTAGTTGTAGCATATAAAAGTGAAGCCAGAGTGAACCCAGAGCCGAGCCAGAGTTTAGTTAAAGAATGTTAAAGTGAAGCCAGTGTGAACCCAGAGCCGAGCCAGAGATAAGTTAAAGAATGTTAAAGTGAAGCCAGAGTTAACCCAGTGCCAAGCCAGAGTTAAGTTGTAGCATATAAAAGTGAAGCCAGAGTGAACCCAGAGCCGAGCCAGAGTTTAGTTGTAGCATATAAAAGTGAAGCCAGAGTGAACCCAGAGCCAAGCCAGAGTTAAGTTGTAGCATATAAAAGTGAAGCCAGAGTGAACCCAGAGCCGAGCCAGAGTTTAGTTGTAGCATATAAAAGTGAAGCCAGAGTGAACCCAGTGCCAAGCCAGAGTTAAGTTGTAGCATATAAAAGTGAAGCCAGAGTGAACCCAGAGCCAAGCCAGAGTTAAGTTGTAGCATATAAAATTGAAGCCAGAGTGCACCCAGAGCCGAGCCAGAGTTAAGTTAAAGAATGTTAAAGTGAAGCCAGAGTGAACCCAGAGCCAAGCCAGAGTTAAGTTGTAGCATATAAAGGTGAAGCCAGAGTGAACCCAGAGCCGAGCCAGAGTTTAGTTAAAGAAAGTTAAAGTGAAGCCAGAGTGAACCCAGAGCCAAGCCAGAGTTAAGTGGTAGCATATAAAAGTGAAGCCAGAGTGAACCGAGAGCCGAGCCAGAGTTAAGTTGTAGCATATAAAAGTGAAGCCAGAGTGAACCGAGAGCCGAGCCAGAGTTAAGTTGTAGCATATAAAAGTGAAGCCAGAGTGAACCCAGAGCCGAGCCAGAGTTAAGTTGTAGCATATAAAAGTGAAGCCATAGTGAACCCAGAGCCAAGCCAGAGTTAAGTTGTAGCATATAAAAGTGAAGCCAGAGTGAACCCAGAGCCGAGCCAGAGTTAAGTTGTAGCATATAAAAGTGAAGCCAGAGTGAACCCAGAGCCGAGCCAGAGTTAAGTTGTAGCATATAAAAGTGAAGCCAGAGTGAACCCAGAGCCAAGCCAGAGTTAAGTTGTAGCATATAAAAGTGAAGCCAGAGTGAACCCAGAGCCGAGCCAGAGTTAAGTTGTAGCATATAAAAGTGAAGCCAGAGTGAACCCAGAGCCGAGCCAGAGTTTAGTTAAAGAAAGTTAAAGTGAAGCCAGAGTGAACCCAGAGCCAAGCCAGAGTTAAGTTGTAGCATATAAAAGTGAAGCCAGAGTGAACCGAGAGCCGAGCCAGAGTTAAGTTGTAGCATATAAAGGTGAAGCCAGAGTGAACCCAGAGCCGAGCCAGAGTTTAGTTAAAGAAAGTTAAAGTGAAGCCAGAGTGAACCCAGAGCCAAGCCAGAGTTAAGTTGTAGCATATAAAAGTGAAGCCAGAGTGAACCGAGAGCCGAGCCAGAGTTAAGTTGTAGCATATAAAAGTGAAGCCAGAGTGAACCCAGAGCCAAGCCAGAGTTAAGCTGTAGCATATAAAAGTGAAGCCAGAGTGAACGCAGAGCCGAGCCAGAGTTTAGTTAAAGAATGTTAAAGTGAAGCCAGAGTTAACCCAGAGCCGAGCCAGAGTTAAGTTAAAGAATGTTAAAGTGAAGCCAGAGTTAACCCAGAGCCGAGCCAGAGTTTAGTTAAAGAATGTTAAAGTGAAGCCAGAGTGAACCCAGAGCCGAGCCAGAGTTTAGTTAAAGAATGTTAAAGTGAAGCCAGTGTGAACCCAGAGCCGAGCCAGAGTTAAGTTAAAGAATGTTAAAGTGAAGCCAGAGTTAACCCAGTGCCAAGCCAGAGTTAAGTTAAAGAATGTTAAAGTAAAGCCAGAATGAACCCAGAGCCAAGCCAGAGTTAAGTTAAAGAAAGTTAAAGTGAAGCCAGAATGAACCCAGAGCCTAGCCAGGGTTAAGTTAAAGAACGTTAAAGGGAAGCCAGAGTGAACCCAGAGCCGAGCCAGAGTTAAGTTAAAGAAAGTTAAAGTGAAGCCAGAGTGAACCCAGAGCCGTGCCAGAGTTAAGTTAAAGAATGTTAAAGTGAAGCCAGAGTGAACCCAGAGCCAAGCCAGAGTTAAGTTGTAGCATATAAAAGTGAAGACAAAGTGAACCCAGAGCCGAGCCAGAGTTAAGTTAAAGAATGTTAAAGTGAAGTCAGAGTGCACCCAGTGCCGAGCCAGAGTTAAGTTAAAGCATGTTAAAGTGAAGCCAGAATGAACCCAGAGCCGAGCCAGAGTTAAGTTAAAGAATGTTAAAGTGAAGCCAGAGTGAACCCAGAGCCGAGCCAGAGTTAAGTTAAAGCATGTTAAAGTGAAGCCAGAGTGAACCCAGAGCCGAGCCAGAGTTAAGTTAAAGCATGTTAAAGTGAAGCCAGAATGAACCCAGAGCCCAGCCAGAGTTAAGTTAAAGAAAGTTAAAGTGAAGCCAGAGTGAAACCAGAGCCGAGCCAGAGTTAAGTTAAAGAATGTTAAAGTGAAGCCAGATTGAACCTAGAGCCGAGCCAGAGTTAGGTTAAAGAAAGTTAAAGTGAAGCCAGAGTGAACCCAGAGCCACGCCAGAGTTAAGTTGTAGCATATAAAAGTGAAGCCAGATTGAACCTAGAGCCGAGCCAGAGTCAAGTTAAAGAATGTTAAAGTGAAACCAGAGTGAACCCAGAGCCACGCCAGAGTTAAGTTGTAGCATATAAAAGTGAAGCCAGATTGAACACAGAGCCAAGCCAGAGTTAAGTTGTAGCATATAAAAGTGAAGCCAGAGTGAACCCAGAGCCGAGCCAGAGTTAAGTTGTAGCATATAAAAGTGAAGCCAGAGTGAACCTAGAGCCGAGCCAGAGTTAAGTTGTAGCATATAATAGTGAAGCCAGATTGAACACAGAGCCGAGCCAGAGTTAAGTTGTAGCATATAAAAGTGAAGCCAGAGTGAACCCAGAGCCAAGCCAGAGTTAAGTTGTAGCATATAAAATTGAAGCCAGAGTGAACCCAGAGCCGAGCCAGAGTTAAGTTGTAGCATATAAAAGTGAAGCCAGAGTGAACCGAGAGCCGAGCCAGAGTTAAGTTGTAGCATATAAAAGTGAAGCCAGAGTGAACCCAGAGCCGAGCCAGAGTTTAGTTAAAGAAAGTTAAAGTGAAGCCAGAGTGAACCCAGAGCCAAGCCAGAGTTAAGTTGTAGCATATAAAAGTGAAGCCAGAGTGAACCGAGAGCCGAGCCAGAGTTAAGTTGTAGCATATAAAGGTGAAGCCAGAGTGAACCCAGAGCCGAGCCAGAGTTTAGTTAAAGAAAGTTAAAGTGAAGCCAGAGTGAACCCAGAGCCAAGCCAGAGTTAAGTTGTAGCATATAAAAGTGAAGCCAGAGTGAACCGAGAGCCGAGCCAGAGTTAAGTTGTAGCATATAAAAGTGAAGCCAGAGTGAACCCAGAGCCAAGCCAGAGTTAAGTTGTAGCATATAAAAGTGAAGCCAGAGTGAACGCAGAGCCGAGCCAGAGTTTAGTTAAAGAATGTTAAAGTGAAGCCAGAGTTAACCCAGAGCCGAGCCAGAGTTAAGTTAAAGAATGTTAAAGTGAAGCCAGAGTTAACCCAGAGCCGAGCCAGAGTTTAGTTAAAGAATGTTAAAGTGAAGCCAGAGTGAACCCAGAGCCGAGCCAGAGTTTAGTTAAAGAATGTTAAAGTGAAGCCAGTGTGAACCCAGAGCCGAGCCAGAGTTAAGTTAAAGAATGTTAAAGTGAAGCCAGAGTTAACCCAGTGCCAAGCCAGAGTTAAGTTAAAGAATGTTAAAGTAAAGCCAGAATGAACCCAGAGCCAAGCCAGAGTTAAGTTAAAGAAAGTTAAAGTGAAGCCAGAATGAACCCAGAGCCGAGCCAGGGTTAAGTTAAAGAACGTTAAAGGGAAGCCAGAGTGAACCCAGAGCCGAGCCAGAGTTAAGTTAAAGAAAGTTAAAGTGAAGCCAGAGTGAACCCAGAGCCGTGCCAGAGTTAAGTTAAAGAATGTTAAAGTGAAGCCAGAGTGAACCCAGAGCCAAGCCAGAGTTAAGTTGTAGCATATAAAAGTGAAGACAAAGTGAACCCAGAGCCGAGCCAGAGTTAAGTTAAAGAATGTTAAAGTGAAGTCAGAGTGCACCCAGTGCCGAGCCAGAGTTAAGTTAAAGCATGTTAAAGTGAAGCCAGAATGAACCCAGAGCCGAGCCAGAGTTAAGTTAAAGAATGTTAAAGTGAAGCCAGAGTGAACCCAGAGCCGAGCCAGAGTTAAGTTAAAGCATGTTAAAGTGAAGCCAGAGTGAACCCAGAGCCGAGCCAGAGTTAAGTTAAAGCATGTTAAAGTGAAGCCAGAATGAACCCAGAGCCCAGCCAGAGTTAAGTTAAAGAAAGTTAAAGTGAAGCCAGAGTGAAACCAGAGCCGAGCCAGAGTTAAGTTAAAGAATGTTAAAGTGAAGCCAGATTGAACCTAGAGCCGAGCCAGAGTTAGGTTAAAGAAAGTTAAAGTGAAGCCAGAGTGAACCCAGAGCCACGCCAGAGTTAAGTTGTAGCATATAAAAGTGAAGCCAGATTGAACCTAGAGCCGAGCCAGAGTCAAGTTAAAGAATGTTAAAGTGAAACCAGAGTGAACCCAGAGCCACGCCAGAGTTAAGTTGTAGCATATAAAAGTGAAGCCAGATTGAACACAGAGCCAAGCCAGAGTTAAGTTGTAGCATATAAAAGTGAAGCCAGAGTGAACCCAGAGCCGAGCCAGAGTTAAGTTGTAGCATATAAAAGTGAAGCCAGAGTGAACCTAGAGCCGAGCCAGAGTTAAGTTGTAGCATATAATAGTGAAGCCAGATTGAACACAGAGCCGAGCCAGAGTTAAGTTGTAGCATATAAAAGTGAAGCCAGAGTGAACCGAGAGCCGAGCCAGAGTTAAGTTAAAGAAAGTTAAAGTGAAGCCAGAGTGAACCCAGAGCCGAGCCAGAGTTAAGTTGTAGCATATAAAAGTGAAGCCAGAGTGAACCGAGAGCCGAGCCAGAGTTAAGTTAAAGAAAGTTAAAGTGAAGCCAGAGTGAACCCAGAGCCGAGCCAGAGTTAAGTTGTAGCATATAAAAGTGAAGCCAGAGTGAACCGAGAGCCGAGCCAGAGTTAAGTTAAAGAAAGTTAAAGTGAAGCCAGAGTGAACCCGAGCCAAGCCAGAGTTAAGTTGTAGCATATAAAAGTGAAGCCAGAGTGAACCCAGAGCCGAGCCAGAGTTTAGTTGAAGAAAGTTAAAGAGAAGCCAGAGTGAACCCAGAGCCGAGCCAGAGTTAAGTTAAAGAATGTTAAAGTGAAGCCAGAGTTAACCCAGAGCCGAGCCAGAGTTTAGTTAAAGAATGTTAAAGTGAAGCCAGAGTGAACCCAGAGCCGAGCCAGAGTTTAGTTAAAGAATGTTAAAGTGAAGCCAGTGTGAACCCAGAGCCGAGCCAGAGTTAAGTTAAAGAATGTTAAAGTGAAGCCAGAGTTAACCCAGTGCCAAGCCAGAGTTAAGTTAAAGAATGTTAAAGTAAAGCCAGAATGAACCCAGAGCCAAGCCAGAGTTAAGTTAAAGAAAGTTAAAGTGAAGCCAGAATGAACCCAGAGCCGAGCCAGGGTTAAGTTAAAGAACGTTAAAGGGAAGCCAGAGTGAACCCAGAGCCGAGCCAGAGTTAAGTTAAAGAAAGTTAAAGTGAAGCCAGAGTGAACCCAGAGCCGTGCCAGAGTTAAGTTAAAGAATGTTAAAGTGAAGCCAGAGTGAACCCAGAGCCAAGCCAGAGTTAAGTTGTAGCATATAAAAGTGAAGACAAAGTGAACCCAGAGCCGAGCCAGAGTTAAGTTAAAGAATGTTAAAGTGAAGTCAGAGTGCACCCAGTGCCGAGCCAGAGTTAAGTTAAAGCATGTTAAAGTGAAGCCAGAATGAACCCAGAGCCGAGCCAGAGTTAAGTTAAAGAATGTTAAAGTGAAGCCAGAGTGAACCCAGAGCCGAGCCAGAGTTAAGTTAAAGCATGTTAAAGTGAAGCCAGAGTGAACCCAGAGCCGAGCCAGAGTTAAGTTAAAGCATGTTAAAGTGAAGCCAGAATGAACCCAGAGCCCAGCCAGAGTTAAGTTAAAGAAAGTTAAAGTGAAGCCAGAGTGAAACCAGAGCCGAGCCAGAGTTAAGTTAAAGAATGTTAAAGTGAAGCCAGATTGAACCTAGAGCCGAGCCAGAGTTAGGTTAAAGAAAGTTAAAGTGAAGCCAGAGTGAACCCAGAGCCACGCCAGAGTTAAGTTGTAGCATATAAAAGTGAAGCCAGATTGAACCTAGAGCCGAGCCAGAGTCAAGTTAAAGAATGTTAAAGTGAAACCAGAGTGAACCCAGAGCCACGCCAGAGTTAAGTTGTAGCATATAAAAGTGAAGCCAGATTGAACACAGAGCCAAGCCAGAGTTAAGTTGTAGCATATAAAAGTGAAGCCAGAGTGAACCTAGAGCCGAGCCAGAGTTAAGTTGTAGCATATAATAGTGAAGCCAGATTGAACACAGAGCCGAGCCAGAGTTAAGTTGTAGCATATAAAAGTGAAGCCAGAGTGAACCGAGAGCCGAGCCAGAGTTAAGTTAAAGAAAGTTAAAGTGAAGCCAGAGTGAACCCAGAGCCGAGCCAGAGTTAAGTTGTAGCATATAAAAGTGAAGCCAGAGTGAACCGAGAGCCGAGCCAGAGTTAAGTTAAAGAAAGTTAAAGTGAAGCCAGAGTGAACCCAGAGCCGAGCCAGAGTTAAGTTGTAGCATATAAAAGTGAAGCCAGAGTGAACCGAGAGCCGAGCCAGAGTTAAGTTAAAGAAAGTTAAAGTGAAGCCAGAGTGAACCCGAGCCAAGCCAGAGTTAAGTTGTAGCATATAAAAGTGAAGCCAGAGTGAACCCAGAGCCGAGCCAGAGTTTAGTTGAAGAAAGTTAAAGAGAAGCCAGAGTGAACCCAGAGCCGAGCCAGAGTTAAGTCAAAGAATGTTAAAGTGAAGCCAGAGTTAACCCAGTGCCAAGCCAGAGTTAAGTTAAAGAATGTTAAAGTGAAGCCAGAATGAACCCAGAGCCGAGCCAGAGTTAAGTTAAAGAATGTTAAAGTGAAGCCAGAGTTAACCCAGTGCTAAGCCAGAGTTAAGTTAAAAAATGTTAAAGTGAAGCCAGAATGAACCCAGAGCCCAGCCAGAGTTAAGTTAAAGAAAGTTAAGGTTAAGCCAGAGTGAAACCAGAGCCGAGCCAGAGTTAGGTTAAAGAAAGTTAAAGTGAAGCCAGAGTGAACCCAGTGCCGAGCCAGAGTTAAGTTAAAGAATGTTAAAGTGAAGCCAGAGTGAACCCAGTGCCGAGCCAGAGTTAAGTTAAAGAATGTTAAAGTGAAGCCAGAGTGAACCCAGTGCCGAGCCAGAGTTAGGTTAAAGAAAGTTAAAGTGAAGCCAGAATGAACCCAGAGCCCAGCCAGAGTTAAGTTAAAGAATGTTAAAGTGAAGCCAGAGTGAACCCAGTGCCGAGCCAGAGTTAAGTTAAAGAATGTTAAAGTGAAACCAGAGTGAACCCAGAGCCACGCCAGAGTTAAGTTAAAGAATGTTAAAGTGAAGCCAGAGTGAATCCAGAGCCGAGCTAGAGTTAAGTTAAAGAATGTTAAAGTGAAGCCAGAGTGAATCCAGAGCCGAGCCAGAGTTAAGTTAAAGAAAGTTAAAGGGAATCCAGAGTGAACCTAGAGCCGAGCCAGAGTTAAGTTAAAGAAAGTTAAAGTGAAGCCAGAGTGAACCTAGAGCCACGCCAGAGTTAAGTTAAAGAAAGTTAAAGTGAAGCCAGAGCGTGACCGTAGCGGTGCCCGGGGCCTGGCCAGAGCGGAACTTGAGTGGAGCCATAGCCAAGCCAGAGCGGGACCGTAGTGGTGCCCGGGGCCTGGCCAGAGCGGAACTTGAGTGGAGCCATAGCCAAGCCAGAGCGGGACCGTAGTGGTGCCCGTGGCCTGGCCAGAGCGGAACTTGAGTGGAGCCATAGCCAAGCCAGAGCGGGACCGTAGTGGTGCCCGTGGCCTGGCCAGAGCGGAACTTGAGTGGAGCCATAGCCAAGCCAGAGCGGGACCGTAGTGGTGCCCGTGGCCTGGCCAGAGCGGAACTTGAGTGGAGCCATAACCAAGCCAGAGCGGGACCGTAGTGGTGCCCGTGGCCTGGCCAGAGCGGAACTTGAGTGGAGCCATAGCCAAGCCAGAGCGGGACCGTAGTGGTGCCCGTGGCCTGGCCAGAGCGGAACTTGAGTGGAGCCATAGCCAAGCCAGAGCGGGACCGTAGTGGTGCCCGTGGCCTGGCCAGAGCGGAACTTGAGTGGAGCCATAGCCAAGCCAGAGCGGGACCGTAGTGGTGCCCGTGGCCTGGCCAGAGCGGAACTTGAGTGGAGCCATAGCCAAGCCAGAGCGGGACCATAGTGGTGCCCGTGGCCTGGCCAGAGCGGAACTTGAGTGGAGCCATAGCCAAGCCAGAGTGGGACCATAGTGGTGCCCGTGGCTTGGCCAGAGCGGAACTTGAGTGGAGTCAGAGCCAAGCTAGAGCGGGTCTGGAGTGGTGACTGGGGCCTGGCGCGAGCGGAAGTTGAGCGGAGCCAGAGCCAAGCCAGAGCGGGACCGTAGCGGTGACGGGAACCTAGACAGAGCGGAACTTGAGCGGAGCCAGAGCCAAGACAGAACGGGTCCACAGCGGTGACCGGAGCCTAGACAGAGCGGAACTTGAGCGGAGCCAGAGCCAAGCCAGAGCGGGTCCATAGCGGTGACCAGATCTTAGCCAGAGCGGAACTTGGGCGGATTCAGAGCCAAGCTAGAGCGGGTCTGGAGTGGTGACCGGGGCCTGGCCAGAGCCAAGCCTGAGCGGGATCGTAGCGTTGACCGGAACCTAGCCAGAGCGGAACTTGAGCGGAGCCAGAACCATGCCAAAGCGGGTTCGAAGCGGTGACCGGAGCCTAGCCAGAGCGGAACTTGGGTGGAGCCAGAATCAAGGCAGAGCGGGTTCGTAGCGGTGACCGGAGCGGGGCCAGAGCCAAGCCACGCGGGATCGTAGCGGTGAGCGGTGCCAAGCCAGAGCCAAGCCAGAATGGGACCATAGCGATACCGGAGCCTATCCAGAGCGGAACTTGAGCGAAGGCAGAACCAAGCGAGAGCGGGAGCGTAGCGGTGACTGGAGCCTAGCCAGAGCGGAACTTATGCGGAGCCAGAGCCAAGCCAGAGCGGTACGGTAGCAACGACTGGAGTCTGGCTAGAGCGGAACTTGAGCGGAGCCAGAGCCAAGCCAGAGCGGGACTGGTGTGGTGACCCTGGCCTAGCGAGACCGGTACTTGAGCGGAGCCAGGGCCAAGTCAGAGCAGGACCGTAGATTTTACTGGAGCCTGGCCAGAGCGTAACTTGAGCAGAGCCAGAGCCAAGCCAGAGGTCGACTTGAGTGGTGACCGGGGCTTAGCGAGAGCGGAACTTGGGCAGAGCCAGAGGCAAGCCAGAGCGGGACTTAAGCGGAGCCAAGAGCGAAGCCAGAGCGGGACCGTAGCCGTGGCGGGACCCTAGCCAGAGTAGAACTTGAGCGGAGGCAGAGCCAAAGACACAACGGGTCCATAGCGGTGACGGGAGCCTAGCCAGAGCAGAACTGGTGCGGTCACAGTGAGCGGTTCTTGAGCGAAGCCAGAACCAAGCCAGAGCGCGTTTGCAGCGGTGACCGGAGCCTAGCCAGAGCGGAACTTGAGCGGAGCCAGAACAAAGCCAGAGCGGGTTCGTAGCGGTGACCGGAGCCTAACCAGAGCGGAACCTGAGCGGAGCCAGAGTCAGGCCAGAGCGGGATCGTAACGGTGAGCGGAGTAGAGCCACAGCCGAACTTGAGCGGAGCCAGAGCCAAGCCAACGCGGGACCATAGCGGTAACCGGAGTCTAGCCAGAGCGGAACTGTAAAGGTGACCCGAGCCTAGCCAGAGCGGAACTAGACTGGAGTCAGAGCCAAGCCAGAGCGGGTCTGGAGTGCTGACCAGGGCCTGGCCAGAGCGGCACTTGAGCGGAGCCAGGGCCAAGCCAGAGCGGGATCGTAGTGGTGACCAGAGCCTAGCCAGAGCGTAACTTGTGTGGAGGCAGGGCCTAGCTAGAGCGGAACTTGAGCGGAGCCAGAGCCAAGCCAGAGCGGGACTGGAGTGGTGACCGGGGTTACTCAGAGAGGGACTGGAGCGGAACGAGAGCCAAGCCAGAACGGTACGGTAGCAGTGACTGGATCCTGGCCAGAGCGGAACTTGAGCGTAGGTAGAGCCAAGCCAGAGCGGGACCGTAGCGGTGACCGCAGTCTAGCCAGAGCGGAACTTGTGCGGATAAGAGAGAAGCCACAGCGGGTCCATAGCGGTGACTGGAGCCTAGCCAGAGCGGAACTTGAGCAGAGTCAGAGCCCAGCCAGAGCGGGTCTGGAGTGGTGACCGGGGCCTGGCCAGAGCGGAACTTGTGCGGAACCAGAGCCAAGTCAGTGCGGGATCATAGCGGTGACCAGAGCCTAGAAAGAACGGAACTTGTGTGGAGCCAGAGCCTTGCTGTAGCGGAACTTCAGCGGAGCCAGAGCCAAGCCAGAGCGGCACTGGTGTGGTGACTGTTGCCTAGCGAGAGCGGAACTTGGGCGGAGCCAGAGATAAGCCAGAGCGGGACCGTAGCAGTGATTGGAGCATGACCAGAGCGGAACTTGAGCGGTTCCAGAGCCAAGTCAGAGCTGGACTGGAGTGGTGAACGGGGCGTAGTAAGAGCGGAATTTGAGCGGAGCCAGAGTCAAGCCAGAGCAGGACCATAGCGATGACTGGAGCCTGGTCAGAGCTGTATCGTAGCGGTGACAGGAGCCAGGCCCGAGCGGGACTGGAGTGGTGACCGGAGCCTTGCAAAAAGCGGAACGTGAGCGGAGCCAGAGCCAAGCCAGAGCGGGACCGTACCTGTGACCACAGCTTAGCCAGAGCGGATCTTGAGCGGAGCCAGAGCCAAGCCAGAGCAGGACCATAGCGGTGACCGGAGCCTAGCGACAGCGGAGCCAGACCAAAGCCATAGCGGGGCCATAGCGGTGACCAGAGCCCAGCCAGAGCGGAACTGGATCGGAGTCAGAGCCAAGCCAGAGCGGGTTTGGAGTGATTACCGGGGCCTGGTCAGAGCCAAGCCAGAGCGGTATCGTAGCGGTGACCGGAGCCTAGCCAGAGTGGAACTTGAGCGGAGCCAGAACCAAGCTAGAGCGGGTTCGTAGCGGTGACCGGAGCCTAGCCAGAGCGTAACTTGAGCGGAGCCAGAGCCAAGCCAGAGCGGGATCGTAGCAGTGATCGGAGCCTAGCCAGAGAAGAACTTGAGCGGAACCAGAGCCAAGCCCGAGCGGGTCTGGAGTGGTGAGCGGGGCCTGGCCAGAGCGGAACTTGGGCGTAACCAGAGCCAAGCCAGTGCGGGATCATAGCGGTGACCAGAGCCTAGCCAGAGCGGAAATTGTGTGGAGCCAAAGCCTAGCTAGAGCGGAACCTGAGCGGAGCCAGAGCTAAGCCAGATCGCGACTGGAGTGTTGACCGGGGCTTCCCAGAGAGGGACTGGGGTGGAACCCGAGCCAAGCCAGCGTGAGACGGTAGCAGTGTCTGGAGCCTAGCCAGAGCGGAACTTGAGCGGAGCCAGAGGGGGACTGGAGTGGTGAACGTGGCCTAGCCAGAGCGGAACTTGAGAGCTAGAGCGAAACTTGAGCGGAGCCAGAGACAAGCCAGAGCGGCACTGGTGTGGTGATTGTTGCCTAGCGAGAGCGGAACTTGGGCGGAGCCAGAGATAATCTAGAGCGGGACCGTAGCAGTGACTGGAACCTGGCCAGAGCGGAACTTGAGCTGATCCAGAGCCAAGCCAGAGCTGGACTGGAGTGGTGAACGGGGCGTGGTGAGAGCGGAACTTGAGCGGAGCCAGAGTCAAGCCAGAGCAGGACTGGAGTGGGGACCGAGGCCTAGCCAGACCGGAACTTGAGCGGAGCCAGAGCCAAGCCAGAGCGGGACCATAGCGATGATTGGAGCCTGGCCTGAGCGGTATCATAGCGGTGACAAAAGCCTAGCCCAAGCGGGACTGGAGTGGTGACCGGAGCCTAGCTAAAAAGCGGAATGTGAGCGTAGCCAGAGCCAAGCCTGAGCGGGACCGTAGCGGGGACCGGAGCCAAGCCAGAGCGGAACTTGAGCGGAGCCAGAGCCAAGCCAGAGCAGGACCATAGCGATGACTGGAGCCTGGCCAGAGCGGTATCATGGCGTCGACAGGAGCATAGCCCGAGCGGGAATGGAGTGGTGACCGGAGCCTAGCCAAAAAGCGGAACGTGAGCGGAGCTAGAGCCAAGCCAGAGCGGGACCGTAGCGGTACCCGGAGCCTAGCCAGAGCACAACTTGAATGGAGCCAGAGCCAAGATAGAGCAGAACCATAGCGGTGACCGGAGCCTAGCGAGAGCGGAGCCAGACCAAAACCATAGCGGGGCCATAGTGGTGACCGGAGCATAGCAAGAGCGGAACTTGGGCGTAGTCAGAGCCAAGCCAGAGCGGGTTTGGAGTGGTTACCGGGGCCTGGTCAGAGCCAAGCCAGAGCGGTATCGTAGCGGTGACCGGAGCCTAGCCAGTGCGTAACTTATGGGGAGCCAGAACCAAGCCAGAGCGGGTTCGTAGCGGTGACCGGAGCATAGCCAGAGTGGAACTTGAGCGGAGCCAGAACAAAGATAGAGCGGGTTCGTAGCGGTGACCGGAGCCTAGCCAGAGCGCAACTTGAGCGGAGCCAGAGCCAAGTCAGAGCAGGATCGTTGCAGTGAGTGGAGCCTAGCCAGCGAGGAACTTGAGCGGAGCCAGAGCCAAGCCAGAGAGGGACCATAGCGGTGACTGAAGCCTAGCCAGAACGGAACTTGTGCGGAGCAAGAGCCAAGCCAGAGCGGGACCAGGGACCATAGCGGTGACAGGAGCCTAGCCAGAGCGGAACTTGAGCGGAGCCAGAGCCAAGCCAGAGCGGATCCATATCGGTGACCGGAGCCTAGCCAGAGCAGAACTTGAGCGGAGTCAAGAGACAAGCCAGAGCGGGTCTGGAGTGGTGACCGGGACCTGGCCAGAGCGGAATTTGAATGGTGCCAGAGCCAAGCCTGAGCGGGATCGTAGCGGTGACCGGAGCCTAGCCAGAGCGGAACTTTAGCGGAGCCAGGGCCAAGCCAGAGCGGGATCGTAGCGGTGACCAGAGCCTAGGCAGAGCGGAACTTGTGTGGAGCCACAGCCTAGCTAGAGCGGAACTTGAGCGGAGCCAGATGCAAGCAAGAGCGGTACCGGAGCGGTGACCGGGGCTACCCAGAGAGGGACTGGAGCGGAACCAGAGCCAAGCCAGAGCGGGACCGTAGCCGTGACTGGGGCCTGGCCAAAACGGAACTTGAGCGGAGTCAGGGCCAAGCCAGAGCGGGTCTGGAGTGGTGACCGGGGCCTGGCTAGAGCCATGCCAGAGCGGGTTCGTAGCGGTGACCAGAGCCTAGCCAGAGTGGATCTTGAGCGGAGCCAGAGCCAAGCCAGATCGGGATCGTAGCTTTGACCGGAGTCTAGCCAGAGTGGAATTTTTGCGAAGGCAGAGGCAAGCCAGAGCGGGACCGTCACGGTGACCCGAGGTTAGCCAGAGCGCAATTAGAGGGGATCCAGAGCCAAGCCAGAGCGGAACTCGTGCGGAGCCCGAGCCAAGCCGGAGCGGGACTGGAGTGGTGACCGGGGCTACCCAGAGAGGGTCTGGAGCGGAACCAGAGCGGAACCAAACGGGACGGCAGTAGTGACTGGAGCCTGGCCAGAGCTGAACTTGAGGGGAGCCAGAGCCATGCCAGAGCGGGACTGGTGTGGTGACCGTGGCCTAGCGAGAACGGAACTTGAGCGGAGCCAGAGCCAAGCCAGAGCGGGACCGTAGCAGTGACTGGAGCCTGGCCAGAGCAGAAGTTGAGCGGATCCAGAGGCAAGCCAGAGCTCGACTTGAGTGGTGACCGGGGCCTAGCGAGAGCGAAACTTGAGCGGAGCCAGAGGCAAGCCAGCGCGGGACAAAAGTAGTGACCGAGGCCTAGCCAGAGCGGAACTTGTGCGGAGCCAGAGCCAAGCTAGAGCGGAGCAAGAGCCAAGCCAGAGCGGGACTGGAGTGGTGACCGGGGCTACCCAGAGCGGGACCAGAGCGGATCCAGAGCCAAGCCAGAGCGGGGCCGTTGCAGTGACTGGAGCCTGGCCAGAGCGGAATTTGAGCGGAGCCAGAGCCAAGCCAGAGCGGGACTCGTATGGTGACCGTGGCCTAGCGAGAGCGGAACCTGGGCGGAACCAGAGCCAAGCCAGAGCGGGACCGTAGCAGTGACTGGAGCCTGGCCAGAGCGGGACTCTAGCGGGGACCGGAGGCTAGCCAGGCGGGACTGGAACGAAGCCTGAGACAAATCAGAGCGGCCTAGCGGGAGCGTTAGTTGAGCGGATCCAGAGTCAAGCCAGAGCGGGACTGGAGCTGTATCTGGGGCATAGCCAGAGCGCAGCTTAAGCGGAGCCAGAGCCAATCCAGAGCGGCACTTGAGTCTTGACCGGTGCCTAGCCAGAGCGGAACTTCAGCGGAGCCAGAGCCAAGCGAGAGCGGGACCGTAGCGATGACCGGGGCCTGGCCAGAGCGGAACTGGAGCGGAGCCAGGGTCAAGCGAGAGCGGGACCTTAGTGGTGACCGGAGCCTAGCCTGAGCGAAACTTCAGCGGAAGTAGAGCCAAACCAGAGTGGGACCATAGCGTTGACCGGAGCCTAGCCAGAGCGTAACTTGAGCGGAGTCAGAGTCAAGTCAGAGCGGGACTGGAGGGGTGACCGGGGCCCGGCCAGAGCGGAACTTGAGCGGAACCAGGGTCAAGCGAGAGCGTGACCGTAGCGGTGACCGGAGCCTAGCCAGAGCGGAACTTGAGCGGAGTCAGAGTCAAGCCAGAGCGGGTCTGGAGTGGTGACTGGAGTCTAGCGAGAGCGGAACTTGAGCGGAGCCAAATCCAAACCAGAGCGGGACTTGGGTGGAGCCAGAGCCAAACCAGAGTGGAACTGGAATGGTGACCGGGGCCTCGCCAGAGCGAAGCTAGATTTAAGTTATTGTATTAAGTTAGTGTGAGGCCAGAGCAATCCTAGAGCGCAACCAGAGCAGGGCCGGAGGCGGGTCGGAACCAAGCCAGAGCCAAGGCAGAGTTAAGTTGTTGTATTAAGTTAGTGTGAGGCCAGAGCAAACCCAGAGCGCAACCAGAGCAGGACCGGAGGCGGGTCTGAACCAAGCCAGAGCCAAGCCAGAGTTAAGTTACAGTATTAACTTAGTGTGCGGCCAGAGCAAAGCCAGAGCCCAGCCAGTGCAGGACCGGAGGCGGGTGGGAACCAAGCCAGAGCCAAGCCAGAGCGAAGCTAAAGTTAGGTTAATGAATGAAGTTAGAATGAAGCCAGAGCGGGACTGAAAGTGGGCCGCAGCCTAGCCAGAGTCAAGTCATATTGAATACAGAGTGGAGTTAGATTGAGGTTTGAGTGAACCCGGAGCGAAGCCAGAGCCAAGCCAGGCCAGGTTCGGGCCGAAACCTGTCCAGGGCGATGCCGGATCCAAGCCAGAGCCAAGCCAGAGTTAAGGTACAGAACGAAGTTAGTTTAAGGCCGGAAGGTAGCCGGAGCGGGGCCAGAATCTAGGAAGAGCCAAGCCAGAACGAAGACAGATCCAAACCAGATTATAGTTAAGGAATGTTAGAGTGAAGCCAGAGCGAAACCAGAGCCAAGCCAGTGTTGGACTGGAGTGGTGACCGGAGCCTAGCCAGAGTGAAAGCAGAGCGTAGCTAGAGCGGAACTTGACTGAAGCCAGAGCGGAACTTGAGCGGAACCAGAGCGAAACCGGAGTGGTGACCGGGGCTTAGCCAGAGCGGGACTGGAGCGGAGCCAGAGCCAAACTAGAGCGGGACCATAGTTGTAACCGGAGCCTAGCCAGAGCGTAACTTGTGCAGAACCAGAGCCAAGCCAGAGCGAGACTGTAGCGGTGACCGGAGCCTAGCCAGAGCGGAAACAGAGCGGAACAGGAGTGGTGACCGGGGCTTAGCCAGAGCGCGACTGGAGCGGAGCCAGAGCCAAACCAGAGCGGGACCATAGCTGTAACCGGAGCCTAGCCAGAGCGTAACTTGAGCGGAACCAGAACCAAAGCAGAGCGGGACCGTAGTGGTGACCGCAACCTAACCAGGGCGGACCTTGAGCGGAGCCAGAGCAAAGCCAGAGCGCGACTGTAGTGGTGACCGGAGCTCAGCCAGAGCGGAACTTGAGCGGAGCCTAGCCAGAGCGGAACTTGAGCGGAGCCAGAGCCAAACCAGAGCGGCACTAGAGTGGTGTTCGGGGCCTAGCCAGAGCGGAACTTGAGTAGAGTCTGAGCCAAGCCAGTGTGGGTCTGGAGTGGTGACCGGGCCTAGCTAGAGACAAGCGAGAGGGGGACTGGAGTGTTAACCGGGGCCTAGCCAGAGCGGAACCTGAGTGGAGCCAGATCCAAACCAGACCGGGACTGGAGTGGTGACCGGGGCCTAGCCAGAGCGGATATTGAGGGAGCCAGAGCCAAACCAGAGCGAGGTTGGAGTGGTGACCGGGGCCTAGCCAGAGCGGAACATGAGCGGAACCAGAGCCAAACCAGAGCGGGACTGGGATGGTGACCAGGGCCTGGCCAGAGCGAAGCTAGAGTTAGGTTAATGAATGAAGTTAGATTGAGGCCAGATCGGGACTAGAGTGGCGACCGGGGCCTGGCCAGAGCGAAGCCAGAGTTAGGTTAATGAATGTAATTAGGGTGAGGCCAGAGAGGGACTGGAGTGGCGACCGGGGCCTGGCCAGAGCGAAGCCAGATTTGGGTTAATGAATGAAGTTAGAGTGAGGCCAGAGCGGGACTGGAGTGGTGACCGGGGCCTGGCCAGCGCGAAGTCAGAGTTAGGATAATGAATGAAGTTCGAGCGAGGCCAGAGCGGGACTGGAGTAGTGATCGGGGCCTGGCCAGAGCGAAGCTTGAGTTGGGTTAATGAATGAAGTTAGAGTGACGCCAGAGTAGGACTGGAGTGGTGACCGGGGCCTGGCCAGAGCAAAGCTTGAGTTGGGTTAATGAATGAAGTTAGAGTAAGGCCAGAGCTGAACTGGAGTGGTGATCGGGGCCTGGCCAGAGCGAAGCCATTGTTGGGTTAATGAATGAATTTAGAGCGAGGCCAGAGCGGTACTGGAGTGGTGACCGGGGCCTGGCCAGAGCAAAGCTTGAGTTGGGTTAATGAATGAAGTTAGAGTAAGGCCAGAGCTGAACTGGAGTGGTGATCGGGGCCTGGCCAGAGCGAAGCCGTTGTTGGGTTAATGAATTAATTTAGAGCGAGGCCAGAGCGGGACTGGAGTGGTGACCGGGGCCTGGCCAGAGCGAAGCTAGAGTTGGGTTAATGAATGAAGTTAGTTTGAGGCCAGAGCGGGACTGGAGTGGTGCCCGGGGCCTGGCCAGAGCGAAGCCAGAGTTCGGTTAATGAATAAAGTTAGAGCGAGGCCAGAGCGAGACTGGAGTGCTGACCGGGGCCTGGCCAGAGCGAAGCCAGAGTTGGGTTAATGAATGAAGTTAGAGTGAGGTCAGAGTGGTACTGGAGTGGTGACCGGGGCCTGGCCAGAGCAAAGCTTGAGTTGGGTTAATGAATGAAGTTAGAGTAAGGCCAGAGGTGGACTGGAGTGGTGATCGGGGCCTGGCCAGAGCGAAGCCGTTTTTGGGTTAATGAATGAATTTAGAGCGAGGCCAGAGCGGGACTGGAGTGGTGACCGGGGCCTGGCCAGAGCGAAGCTAGAGTTGGGTTAATGAATGAAGTTAGAGTGAGGCCAGAACGGGACTGGAGTGTGACCGGGGCCTGGCCTGAGCGAAGCTGGGGTTGGGTTAATGAATGAAGTTAGAGTGAGGCCAGAGCGGGACAGGAGTGGTGACTGGCGTCTGGCTAGAGCGAAGCTAGAGTTGGGTTAATGAATGAAGTTAGAGTGAGGCCAGAGCGGGACTGGAGTGGTGACCGGGCCTGGCCTGAGCGAAGCCGGAGTTGGGTTAATGAATGAAGTTAGAGCGTGGCCAGAGCGGGACTGGAGTGGTGACCGGGGCCTTGCCAGAGCGTATCTTGAGTTGGGTCTAATGAATGAAGTTAGAGTGAGGCCAGAGCGGGACTGGCGTGGTGACCGGGGCCTGGCCAGAGCGTATCTTGAGTTGGGTCTAATGAATGAAGTTAGAGTGAGGCCAGAGCGGGACTGGAGTGGTTACCGGGGCCTGGCCAGAGCGAAGCTAGAGTTGGGTTAATGGATGAAGTTAGAGTGAGGCCAGAGCGGGATTGGAGTGGTGACCGGGGCGTTGCCTGAGCGAATCTAGAGTTGGGTTAATGAATGAAGTTAGAGTGAGGCCAGAGCGGGACTGGAGTGCTGACCGGGGCCTGGCCAGAGCGAAGCCAGAGTTGGGTTAATGAATGAAGTTAGAGTGAAGCCAGAGCGGGATTGAAGTGGTGACCGGGGCGTGGCATGAGCGAAGCTAGAGTTGGGTTAATGAATGAAGTTAGATTGAGGCCAGAGCGGAACTGGAGTGGTGACCGGGGCCTGGCCTGAGCGAAGCTAGAGTTGGGTTAATGAAGTTAGAGTGAGGCCAGAGCTGGACTGGAGTGGTGACCGGATCCTGGTCAGAGCGAAGCTTGAGGTGGGTTAATGAATGAACTTAGAGTGAGGCCAGAGCGGGACTGGAGTGGTGACCGGGGCCTGGCCTGAGCGAAGCTAGAGTTGGGTTAATGAATGAAGTTAGAGCGAGGCCAGAGCTGGACTGGAGTGGTGACCGGGGCCTGGCCTGAGCGAAGCTAGAGTTGGGTTAATGAATGAACTTAGAGTGAGGCCAGAGCGGGACTGGAGTGGTGACCGGGGCCTGGTCAGAGCGAACCTTGAGTTGGCTTAATGAATGAAGTTAGAGTGAGGCCAGAGCGGTACTGGAGTGGTGACCGGGTCCTGGCCAGAGCTAAGCTAGAGTTGGGTTAATGAATAAAGTTAGAGTGAGGCCAGAACGGGACTGGAGTGGTGACCGGGGCCTGGCCAGAGCGAAGCCAGAGTTGGGTTAATGAATGAAGTTAGAGTGAGGCCAGAGCGGTACTGGAGTGGTGACCGGGTCCTGGCCAGAGCTAAGCTAGAGTTGGGTTAATGAATGAAGTTAGAGTGAGGCCAGAGCTGGACTGGAGTGGTGACCGGGTCCTGGCCAGAGCGAAGCCAGAGTTGGGTTAATGAATGAAGTTAGAGTGAAGCCAGAGCGGTACTGGAGTGGTGACCGGGTCCTGGCCAGAGCTAAGCTAGAGTTGGGTTAATGAATGAAGTTAGAGTGAGGCCAGAACGGGACTGGAGTGGTGACCGGGGCCTGGCCAGAGCTAAGCTAGAGTTGGGTTAATGAATGAAGTTAGAGTGAGGCCAGAGCGGGATTGAAGTGGTGACTGGGGCCTGGCCAGAGCGAAGCTAGAGTTGGGTTAATGAATGAAGTTAGAGTGAGGCCAGAACGGGACTGGAGTGGTGACCGGGGCCTGGCCAGAGCTAAGCTAGAGTTGGGTTAATGAATGAAGTTAGAGTGAGGCCAGAACGGGACTGGAGTGGTGACCGGGGCCTGGCCAGAGCGAAGCCAGAGTTGGGTTAATGAATAAAGTTAGAGTGAGGCCAGAGCGGGATTGAAGTTGGGCCGCAGCCTAGCCAGAGCCAAGTCAGAGTGAATAACGAGTGAAGTTAGAGTGAAGTTTGAGTGAAGCCTGAGCGAAGCCAGCGCCAAGCCAGAGCAGGTTCGGGTCGAATCCTGGCCAGGGCGATGCTGGATCCAAGCCAGAGCCAAGCCAGATTTAAGGTAGAGAACGAAGTAAGTGTTTGGCTGGAGCAGGGCCGGAAGAGGGCCGCGACCTAGTCAGAGCCAACATACAGTGATTTTAGAGTGGAGTTTGAGTGAGATTAGGGTGAAGCCGGTGAGAAGGCAGAGCGGAACCAGGGTGGAGCCTGAATAAAGCCGAAACAAAGCCAAGGCAAAGCCAAAGTGAGCCACAGCAGAGCTAGAGCAGAGATAGAGTAAAGTCAGAATGAAATCAAAGCGAAGCTAGAGGAAAACCAGAGCAAAGCTAATGTGGCCGGCCCTCGTAGCCATGGTCGTTACAGGGTATGTCTCTAGCGTTCCACCGCGTAGAGGGTCGCGGTTTCGAGTCCCGTCTTGGGCATGGGTGTTTATGTGTATCGTGTATATGTGTGAAAACCAAAGAAAACATAGTAAAAATAAACAGAAACAAAATAAACGGTTAAATAGGGAAAATAAAAATTTATATCTATATACACAGATATATATTAAAAATAATATACAAAAAAATTCAACGCCAAAGCAATGCCAAAGTGGAGCTAGAGCAATGCCAGAGCAAAGCCAGAGCAAAGCGAAGGCAAAGTTAAGCAAAGCCAAAGACAAGTTAAAGATAAGTGAAGTGAAAGTAAGTATAGTAAAGTGAAATACAGTTTTTGAAAGGGTGCTGATGACTATTAAGTTGAGTGCCCTTAAATACAAATCATTATCATTCCATCGTGTGTTCCACTCCTAGTTCCAAGGCGTGTTGTACTGAGGTGACGTTTGGGATAGATTAGTTCTCTTCCAAATTCAAGTATCTAGCTCACCAGAAAGTTACTTTAGTAAACTGTAAAATGTACGCCAAATAGAGAACGCCTCGAACCCCAGTTAGAACTGTTATGCGTGCACTCCCAGGTTCACATGAAGCAGAAACAGAGATATGTGGGCCAGCACTTGGTCACTCTTGACCTTACTTTGTGCCCATCTCAGTGAGGCAGAAGTCTCTAGCATAGATCTCTGGGTATATTCTTGGAAAGGTCTGTCAAACGGTTCTTGTCACAAATACAATTACGAACTTTTTTTCAACATACTTAGTGTATCTGAAGATCGTGGACACCTTAGGACAACGTTTTCGTCTTCTTGGTGAAGCTTTGGGCTTATAATCATACTGTGCGTCACATGTTCGAAAGTTTTTTCCCAAATTTTCCAACATGTATACTTTTCTCAAATCAGACATTCTTATTCATTTTTTATTTCTTAGATATGCAAACAGCTGAATGTCATAGTAATCACTTAGCAATCATTTGTCTATCATTTAGACTCTGCTGTACCTACAATAAATTAACAATAAGATAATGTTTATCTTTAAGTAGGTAGAGGAATAACTGTACAATTAGAGAAATTCATGTAGAAAATACGTAAAGTCAGCGACTCCTCTTAATAGTCGTTGACGTATATATAAAAAAGGCTTTTGAACTGAGAGAAAGAAAAAGCAAATAATAATGTATACCTTAGTGCCGAACCTGGGAGACTCTTTCCCCGCTGATAGTAGTAATAGTTAGGCTGTTCCAAGGTAGAGTACCCGCCGATGGAGGACAGCCGTCGGCTTCCCCTGGCGAGCACCAAAGCAGGCGCGCTCATATTGCCGAGCGACATCCGAGGCCGAGCGTGAGGCAACATTCTCCTGGACGCCGCATCTAGGGCGGCTGCTAGCTGTTCCTCCTCGTCCTGGATCGCGACTGCAGCCGCTGCGGCGTTCAGGTGCTCGTCGCTCAGTGATTTGGACTTGCACTTGCTTTTGTAGACGACCAGGAGCACCATCAGGCTGAAGAAGCCGCCGAGGGTGGCGGCAATTCGGATACCCGTCATCACGTCGTACGTGCGATAGAACTCTATCCTCATCTGTTCTCGAGGGTCGAGTGTGGACGAAACACCTGCTTCGGTTGCGTCCCGTCCCGTCAGGGGCGCTGTTGTCAAGTTGGCGTCCATCCGATACTACCTGAAACAGTGATATTAAGAGTGTCAGCAAGCACTACAACTGATTCTTAGTTACTTACAATATTTTTTGAAAGTTTTGATTCTCTCAAAAATGGCTCTAATATTTTAATTAAAGTATTATCTTTAATATACAAGGTACGTTCAGAAAGTAAGTTCTATTTGGTAATATAATTAAATTGCATACAGATGCAGAAAAATTATTTATTTCAAATAATTCTAAAACTCTTAAACTACTTTTCCACATAATTGCCGAAATTTTTCAGGCATTTGTCATAGCGAGGCACAAGTTTTTGTATACCTTCTTCATAGAAGTTTGTCGCCTGTGTCTTCAACCAGTTGGAAACATTTTCTTTCAGCTCTTCGTCATTGTTGAAGTGTTGACCGCCAATGAAAGATTTGAGATGCAATAACAGATGAAAGTCGCTACAAGCGAGGTCAGGGCTGTACGGGGGTGGTCAAACACGTCCCAGCCAAATCCCTGTTGGATGTTTTTCGTCCCATTTGCAATGTGTGGTCGAGCGTTGTCGTGAAGAAACACAGCACCTTTTGACAGCATTCCTCGGCGCTTATTCTGTACTGCGCGGGCAATTTCCTAATTGTTTCGCAATAAACATCTGCTTTCATTGTTTGACCACGCGGTAAGAAGTCAATGAGTAAGATGCCTTTCCTGTCCCAGAACACTGTGCACATCATTTCTCGAGGTGTCAAGATTTGCTTCGGCTTAACCTTTGCTGGGGATGAGGTGTGCCTCCATTCCATTGATTGACGCTTACTTTCAGGGGTGTCGTAAGAAACCCAAGTTTCAGCTCCTGTGACTATTTGTGTCAGAAATTCTTCGCCGCCTTCATCATAACGGGTCAAAAACTGAAGTGCACAACCCGTCCGTTTTGATTTGAGTTGCTCAGTAAGAATCTTTGGCAACCAACATGAGCAAAGTTTACGAAACTTCAGTTTTTCGGTAACAATTTCATGAACTAGTGATCGTGATATTTGGGGAAATTCCATAGCGACAGCACTAATTGTAAACTTGCTGTTTTCGTGGATCTTGTCATCAATCGCGTGAACCAGTTCTTCTGTGACCAAAGAAGGACGCCCACTTCGTTCTTCATCGTGCAGTTCACTACGTCTTTCATTGAACTGTCGGACCCATCTTCTCACCACTGTATCAATCATCGCATTTTGTCCATAAACATCGCAAATTTGCCGATAAACTTCAATCGGTTTCACTTATCTAGCATTCAGAAAACGAATCACAGATCTGATTTCACAAGTGGCGGCATTTTCAGTCAACACCGACATTGTACACAAGCAAAACAAAGCGTATGTGGCTGACAGTGATCTCACAATGGCACACGTTTCTTCTTCTTGATACAGAGTGTCTACCGCGCATGTGCGGAACTGCGATCGCAGCGCTGCTGCGGAGATGAATTGAAACAGAACTTACTTTCTGGACGCCCCTTGTATTTTCATGGCAAATGAAATATGTCCTGAATTTTCTCGGAATTTCCTCAGAAGTCCTTTCATTCTGAATGACTTTTGTGTAACTGAAACTGTAAGAGATAGAGAAAAAATCCAGATCTTTTTAGAACACAAAATCGAACAGGGTGGGTCAGACGGTTTCGTCTGTGACCCGCATTTGGGGGCCTGGGTTCGATTCCCGTGGTCGACCTACCTGACATGGGATTTTTCGGGGGTTTCCCGGATCACCAAGCAATTATTGGGTAGGGTAATTACATCCCCCCGAATCTGCTCTCCCTCCATTTCATCTCCATTATCATTTCACATCACCTCTCATCTGGAGGTCTCTTTCAGTGTAGAAGTTTCGGCGGGAGTCTCGGCGGTGTCGTGACTGCTTGGGTCCGCCGCCCTGTCTCCTCTCGCCTCATCCTTCCTCCCGGGGATGCCCCACTTGGGACATAGGTACAAAACACCGCAGGTTTCGGTGCCGAGTCCCCTCTGTAGTAACCCTAACCCTATCCTAGAACACACAATTTACGGATAATCTACTTTTTGACGATTGAATCATTTCAGAGACATTTTCTTGTTATTTGTCGGAATTTTGCAATACATATACAGTTCTCAAATAGGAAGTCGTTCATTCTCTTATCTCTTGGGCATACAAATAGAAGTTATCACATAAAGCCTATTGTATTCTCATATTCCCTAACAAAACGCTTGACTGTCACTTAGGGCACCTTGTAACTACACGAAAATTAACAATAAGATACTGTTTATCCTCAAGTAGATATATGAATAAGTTTATTCTACAACAGTAGAGGAAATTGTGTAACTGCAAGACATCGGCTTGTCTACTCAAACTTTCCTTTCTTAATTTCTGCATCAAAACAGATTATAAAATTATGCAAACCAAATCAAAGCTTTAATAAATTTATATTTATTAATGCCTCCCTGCATTTATATACATAGGCTCACAATTTTCGTAAATGTGAATTATCTTTACAGAATAAAGTAGTACTCTTATATATTAAAATTTCGCTAGAATGGAGATTTAAATATGTTGCACTCACATGACCTTCTCTACTCTTGTATAAACACTTATTGCTCGATCTACTTCAAGTTAAACATTATCTTATTGTAGTTACAAGGGAATACAGTACACTGTAAGTGATAGTCAAATGTTTTGGTTGCTATGTAATGTATACATGACTTTCTCTACTCCTGTACAAACACTTTTTGCCCTATGTACCTCAAGATAAACATTATCTTATTGTAGTTACAAGGGAATACAGTCGACTTTAAGTGATAGTGAAATGTTCTAAACAACTGGTCGCTCGGTGATGAACCTGATATTCCGTTCTCTCTATATGTCCACGAGATAAAAAAAGAATGCCTTGATATTTGCGAAAAATTTTGTAATGGAAAATAGAGATAAATAACAAGGTATATCTCCAAAATGGTTTACCTTTCAAAAAAGGTGGGGGGTTATTGAAAATCTACGAGTTGTACACCTGCACAATGCAAACTTAAGTATAACGTAATATAAAAGCACTATTCTTACTTTGAGGTTGTCCCAAAACATGCATTCCCTTTGAAATCTTAATTTTTGGGTGGAATACAATACTTCCCCCACTTGTTACACGTAGCAAGAAACGGAAAGCTAGTATGCTATTTGGACAATGTTCCAATTAACTGCAATGAGCTTGTATTCATGCTAGGATCACATAACCTTAAAAGAATAGTGCTCTGTTCCCTTCAATTGTTCTAATTTACTTTCTGTAGGAGTAGAGCCTATTATGTTCTTTGTCGTAACAAAGACATTCCTCTCCACGCCACGCCCTCTAGCCGCGTTACCTAGCAACCGTTGTTATGGTGACGCTAGCGAACGGTTTCTTCCTAACCGACATACCTTCCACAACCCCTCTTACTGCCCACTTTTAAGTATGTCAGATACTTTGTTCTTTGTGGAGAGAACCACTTCCAAAATATTCCTTATTTTCAATTCTTCTACACCTATTGTATTCGCACATCACACTCGAGAAACTTACCCGTCTTTATCTCTTGGATGTAGAGAGAGAACGTAATGTCAGAGTTATCATCTTACAACCAGCTGTTTAAAACATTTGACTATCACTAACAGTACCTTGTACCTACATGAAAATTGGCAATAACAGAACGCAATGTCAGTGTTATCATCTAACAACCAGCTGTTTAAAACATTTGACTATCACTTAAAGTACCTTGTACCTACATGAAAATTGGCAATAACAGAACGTAATGTCAGTGTTTTCATCTTACAACCAGCTGTTTAAAACATTTGACTATCACTTAAAGTACCTTGTACCTACATGAAAACTGGCAATAACAGAACGTAATGTCAGTGTTATCATCTAACAACCAGCTATTTAAAACATTTGACTAACACTTAAAGTACCTTGTACCTACATGAAAATTGGCAATAACAGAACGCAATGTCAGTGTTATCATCTTACAACCAGCTGTTTAAAACATTTGACTATCACTTAAAGTACCTTGTACCTACATGAAAATTGGCAATAACAGAACGTAATGTCAGTGTTATCATCTTACAACCAGCTGTTTAAAACATTTGACTATCACTTAAAGTACTTTGTACCTACATGAAAATTGGCAATAACAGAACGTAATGTCAGTGTTATCATCTTACAACCAGCTGTTTAAAACATTTGACTAACACTTAAAGTACCTTGTACCTACATGAAAACTGGCAATAACAGAACGTAATGTCAGAGTCATCATCTAACAACCAGCTGTTTAAAACATTTGACTATCACCTAAAGTACCTTGTACCTACATGAAAATTGGGAATAGCAGAACGTAATGTCAGAGTCATCATCTAACAACCAGCTGTTTAAAACATTTGACTATCACCTAAAGTACCTTGTACCTACATGAAAATTGGCAATAGCAGAACGTAATGTCAGAGTCATCATCTAACAACCAGCTGTTTAAAACATTTGACTATCACCTAAAGTACCTTGTACCTACATGAAAATTGGCAATAACAGAACGTAATGTCAGAGTCATCATCTAACAACCAGCTGTTTAAAACATTTGACTATCACTTAAAGTACCTTGTACCTACATGAAAACTGGCAATAACAGAACGTAATGTCAGTGTTATCAACTTACAACCAGCTGTTTAAAACATTTGACTAACACTTAAAGTACCTTGTACCTACATGAAAATTAGCAATAACAGAACGTAATGTCAGTGTTATCATCTTACAACCAGCTGTTTAAAACATTTGACTAACACTTAAAGTACCTTGTATCTACATGAAAATTGGCAATAACAGAACGTGATGTCAGTGTTATCATCTAACAACCAGCTGTTTAAAACATTTGACTATCACTTAAAGTACTTTGTACCTACATGAAAGTTGGCAATAACAGAACGTAATGTCAGTGTTATCATCTAACAACCAGCTGTTTAAAACATTTGACTAACACTTAAAGTACCTTGTATCTACATGAAAATTGGCAATAACAGAACGTAATGTCAGTGTTATCATCTAACAACCAGCTATTTAAAACATTTGACTATCACTTAAAGTACCTTGTATCTACATGAAAATTGGCATTAACAGAACGTGATGTCAGTGTTATCATCTAAAAACCTGCTGTTTGAAACATTTGACTATCACTTAAAGTACCTTGTATCTACATGAAAATTGGCAATAACAGAACGTAATGTCACTCATCATCTAACAACCAGATGTTTAAAACATTTGACTAACACTTCCAAGTACCTTGTATCTACATGAAAATTGGCAATAACAGAACGTAATGTCAGAGTCATCATCTAACTACCAGCTGTTTAAAACATTTGACTAACACTTCCAAGTACCTTGTATCTACATGAAAATTGGCAATAACAGAACGTAATGTCACTCATCATCTAACAACCAGATGTTTAAAACACTTGACTATCACTTAACGTACCTTGTACCTACATGAAAATTGGCAATAACAGAACGTGATGTCAGTGTTATTATCTAACAACCAGATGTTTAAAACATTTGACTAACACTTCCAAGTACCTTGTATCTACATGAAAATTGGCAATAACAGAACGTAATGTCAGAGTCATCATCTAACTACCAGCTGTTTAAAACATTTGACTAACACTTCCAAGTACCTTGTATCTACATGAAAATTGGCAATAACAGATCGTAATGTCACTCATCATCTAACAACCAGATGTTTAAAACACTTGACTATCACTTAACGTACCTTGTACCTACATGAAAATTGGCAATAACAGAACGTGATGTCAGTGTTATCATCTAACAACCAGCTGTTTAAACATTTGACTATCATTTAAAGAACCATGTATCTACATGAAATTTAATTGTAAAATAATGCTTATCATGAGGTAGATGAAGGAGTAATTGTGCGTAACAAAAGTTTGTACAGTAGAAAAAGGCATGTGAGTGGAAATTGCGATTCTTTTATTAAAGAGGCAAGTTGTAGTGGTAAAAGCCAGGATTTTAGCTGCTACATTGCCTTTTATGCAATATGGATTTTCCTAAACATGTTGAAAGCTCTTTTTAAATTGATTTCCCAGTTATGTGTAGTGTTTAACGCCCGGTTTTACTACATACGGCACCGCAGGCGGTGACACTGATGTTACATGAGATGAAGATGGAGCACCGGTGGAATGAGATGGCGGGGGAACCCGGAGGTCCCGGAGAAAACCCGCCCCAGCGCCGTGTTGTCCTCGAATCTCACTTTACGGTCGCCTGGGATCGAACCCCGGCCGCCTTGGTGAGAGCCAAGCGGTCTAACCAGTGAGCCACGGCGCGACCTATTTCCCAGTTACATCCACCTCTGAATATGTCTCGATAAGATGTAGTTACATTTTGTCTATCTGTTGCAGTTTATCGTTACACAAAAGTCCTCTAGAATGAAGAGGAGTTCCAGAGAGATGTTGATGATTACCCGCCCAAAGCGCCGGAGGGTGGCTCAGAGATGTCCTTGAACGCCCACCTTCTGACTGAACTGCCGACAGATGACATAGAGGGAGAAGGAATAGAAGAAAGGGTAGCCGAGTAAGAGGGCGGTAACCAGCAATCGCACCTAAGACTATCAGTTCCACGTTTTTGAAGTTACATCCTCCAACGTTAAGTCATGTTCTACGATGAATGAAAAGATACTCAAGTGACCCCGGGGTCCCTAGAGCCTAAAGTAATCCGACTTTCGTCACCAAAAAGATCTATGTTGCAAGACACGATTAAAAATATAAAATACGTCCCTTCATTTGACACAATAAAATATAAATCACGGGTCCTACAACTATAGATATTGACATTCTCAGAGCAAAATTTAAAGCAGAAAACTGAACAATGCTCAGTGAATTTAAATTTAACCTAAATCTTCCCGCAATGAGTATGAAATTCGACCTATCTTCAAATATTTGCCAACAGCTGTGTCCCTCCACAGACATTTGTCTCCATGAACATGTAGCAGATCGAGGAGTAAACATGTGTAAGACTGAGTAGAGAAACCCTTGTGAGAAGAGCACATGTCAGCTCAGTTGTAGCAGCAGGTCACCTTGCCTTCGTTCTCGGGGAGTACACCTGTTTTGTAGACCGGGCTGAGTATTGATTTGTGACGTGGACCCCAGCAGCATCTCCACCATTAATTGTCGCGGGCGGCCGACTCTCACCTTACTGCTCTTACTACATAACGAAAAAAATCTTATTGCCCTACTACGCAAACGACATTTATAGCAAATCTGGTGTCAGGTGCACATATCAATTCATTTATTCCTCTATGAACTAGTATTTCAAACACTTTCTACTATATATACATCAATAAAGACTACACCCAAATGTTAATTTTCTTAAAGCTACAACGTAATTTAAATGGCAGTCAGATGTCCATTCAGCTGGATTTTAGGTGACCACTCACTCACATGTTACGATCTACTACTGCCAAATCTTAAATAAGTACAGGGTATTTTAAGTAATAGTCAAATGTTGATATTACGTTCTGTTATTGCCAATTTTTATATACGTATTTAAGTGATAGTCAAATGTTGACATTACTTTCTGTTATTGCCAACTTTTATATAAGTACAGGGTATTTTAAGTGATAGTCACATGTTGACATTACGTTCTGTTATTGCCAACTTTTATATAAGTACAGGGTATTTTAAGTGATAGTCACATGTTGACATTACGTTCTGTTATTGCCAATTTTTATATAAGTACAGGGTATTTTAAGTGATAGTCACATGTTGACATCACGTTCTGTTATTGCCAATTTTTATATAAGTACAGGGTATTTTAAGTGATAGTCACATGTTGACATCACGTTCTGTTATTGCCAATTTTTATATAAGTACAGGGTATTTTAAGTGATAGTCACATGTTGACATCACGTTCTGTTATTGCCAATTTTTATATAAGTACAGGGTATTTTAAGTGATAGTCACATGTTGACATTACGTTCTGTTATTGCCAATTTTTATATAAGTACAGGGTATTTTAAGTGATAGTCACATGTTGACATCACGTTCTGTTATTGCCAATTTTTATATAAGTACAGGGTATTTTAAGTGATAGTCACATGTTGACATTACGTTCTGTTATTGCCAACTTTTATATAAGTACAGGGTATTTTAAGTGATAGTCACATGTTGACATCACGTTCTGTTATTGCCAATTTTTATATAAGTACAGGGTATTTTAAGTGATAGTCACATGTTGACATCACGTTCTGTTATTGCCAATTTTTATATAAGTACAGGGTATTTTAAGTGATAGTCACATGTTGACATCACGTTCTGTTATTGCCAATTTTTATATAAGTACAGGGTATTTTAAGTGATAGTCACATGTTGACATCACGTTCTGTTATTGCCAATTTTTATATAAGTACAGGGTATTTTAAGCGATAGTCACATGTTGACATCACGTTCTGTTATTGCCAATTTTTATATAAGTACAGGGTATTTTAAGTGATAGTCACATGTTGACATCACGTTCTGTTATTGCCAATTTTTATATAAGTACAGGGTATTTTAAGTGATAGTCACATGTTGACATCACGTTCTGTTATTGCCAATTTTTATATAAGTACAGGGTACTTTAAGTGATAGTCAATGTTGACATCACGTTCTGTTATTGCCAATTTTTATATAAGTACAGGGTACTTTAAGTGATAGTCAAATGTTGATATTACGTTCTGTTATTGCCAATTTTTATATAAGTACAGGGTATTTTAAGTGATAGTCAAATGTTGACATTACGTTCTGTTATTGCCAATTTTTATATAAGTACAGGGTATTTTAAGTGATAGTCACATGTTGACATCACGTTCTGTTATTGCCAATTTTTATATAAGTACAAGGTACTTTAAGTGATAGTCAAATGTTGATATTACGTTCTGTTATTGCCAATTTTTATATAAGTACAAGGTACTTTAAGTGATAGTCAAATGTTGATATTACTTTCTGTTATTGCCAATTTTTATATAAGTACAGGGTATTTTAAGTGATAGTCAAATGTTGATATTACTTTCTGTTATTGCCAATTTTTATATAAGTACAAGGTACTTTAAGTGATAGTCAAATGTTGATATTACTTTCTGTTATTGCCAATTTTTATATAAGTACAGGGTATTTTAAGTGATAGTCAAATGTTGATATTACGTTCTGTTATTGCCAATTTTTATATAAGTACAAGGTACTTTAAGTGATAGTCAAATGTTGATATTACTTTCTGTTATTGCCAATTTTTATATAAGTACAGGGTACTTTAAGTGATAGTCAAATGTTGATATTACGTTCTGTTATTGCCAATTTTTATATAAGTACAAGGTACTTTAAGTGATAGTCAAATGTTGATATTACTTTCTGTTATTGCCAATTTTTATATAAGTACAGGGTATTTTAAGTGATAGTCACATGTTGACATCACGTTCTGTTATTGCCAATTTTTATATAAGTACAGGTTACTTTAAGTGATAGTCAAATGTTGATATTACGTTCTGTTATTGCCAATTTTTATATAAGTACAGGGTATTTTAAGTGATAGTCAAATGTTGACATTACGTTCTGTTATTGCCAATTTTTATATAAGTACAGGGTATTTTAAGTGATAGTCAAATGTTGACATTACGTTCTGTTATTGCCAATTTTTATATAAGTACAGGGTATTTTAAGTAATAGTCAAATGTTGATATTACGTTCTGTTATTGCCAATTTTTATATACGTATTTAAGTGATAGTCAAATGTTGACATTACTTTCTGTTATTGCCAATTTTTATATAAGTACAGGGTATTTTAAGTGATAGTCACATGTTGACATCACGTTCTGTTATTGCCAATTTTTATATAAGTACAGGTTACTTTAAGTGATAGTCAAATGTTGATATTACGTTCTGTTATTGCCAATTTTTATATAAGTACAGGGTACTTTAAGTGATAGTCAAATGTTGACATCACGTTCTGTTATTGCCAATTTTTATATAAGTACAGGGTACTTTAAGTGATAGTCAAATGTTGATATTACGTTCTGTTATTGCCAATTTTTATATAAGTACAGGGTACTTAGTTGATAGTCAAATGTTGACATTACGTTCTGTTATTGCCAATTTTTATATAAGTACAGGGTATTTTAAGTGATAGTCAAATGTTGACATTACGTTCTGTTATTGCCAATTTTTATATAAGTACAGGGTATTTTAAGTGATAGTCAAATGTTGACATTACCTTCTGTTATTGCCAATTTTCATATAAGTACAGGGTATTTTAAGTGATAGTCAAATATTGACATTGCATTCTGTTATTGCCAATTTTTATATAAGTACAGGGTACTTTAAGTGATAGTCAAATGTTGACATTACCTTCTGTTATTGCCAATTTGCATGTAGGTACAAGGTACTTTAAGTGATAGTCAAATGTTTCAAACAGCTGGTTGTTAGATGATGACTGTGACATTACGTTCTGTTATTGCCAATTTTCATGTAGGTACAAGGTACTTTAATTGATAATCAAATGTTCAAACAGCTGGTTGTTAGATGATGACTCTGACATTACGTTCTGTTATTGCCAATTTTCATGTAGGTACAGGGTACTTTAATTGATAATCAAATGTTCAAACAGCTGGTTGTTAGATGATGACTCTGTCATTACGTTCTGTTATTGCCAATTTTCATGTAGGTACAGGGTACTTTAATTGATAATCAAATGTTCAAACAGCTGGTTGTTAGATGATGACTCTGTCATTACGTTCTGTTATTGCCAATTTTCATGTAGGTACAGGGTACTTTAAGTGATAGTCAAATGTTTTAAACAGCTGGTTGTTAGATGATGACTCTGTCATTACGTTCTGTTATTGCCAATTTTCATGTAGGTACAGGGTACTTTAATTGATAATCAAATGTTCAAACAGCTGGTTGTTAGATGATGACTCTGTCATTACGTTCTGTTATTGCCAATTTTCATGTAGGTACAGGGTACTTTAATTGATAATCAAATGTTCAAACAGCTGGTTGTTAGAAGATGACTCTGTCATTACGTTCTGTTATTGCCAATTTTCATGTAGGTACAAGGTACTTTAAGTGATAGGCAAATGGTTCAAACAGCTGGTTGTTAGATGATGACTCTGACATTACGGTCTGTTATTGTCAATCTTCATGTAGGTACAAGGTACTTTAAGTGATAGTCAAATGGTTTAAAGTGCTGGATGTTGGATTGTGATTCTGACATTACGTTCTGTCGTTGCCAATTTTCATGTGGATACAGGGCAGATTGATTGATAATCAAATGTTTTAATGAACTGGTTTTTAGGAGATAACCTTGAGATTAGTGTCTCTTTGTGCCAAGTTTCATTCATGGACATTGGAGTTTAAGCGACATTCAAATGTTTTAAAGCTGATTGCTGGGAGAGTACTGAAATTTGCTTCGCTTTGTTTGGCCAGAGAGCGAACGGGTCTTTGCATGTGCACAAAGAAGCAGAAATATTTCTTTGAATTTGGCTGGAAGCGTGGTGTTTTAATGCAACAGGTCCCATAATCAACAGACAAAGGGAAGCCGCGACATTATTGGAAAACGTAGGTGGCAACTACCATTGTGTGGAAAAACATTTTTTGTTCACAAAGAAGTACACAGAAACAAGGAAGCAAAACATTCTACATAATGACTGAGCCAATATTAACATGGAATAATGCAAGAATGTCAACATCGTCCCATAATGACCTTTTTGTTGTATTTCACTTGGAGTGTAGTGTAGTTCCTTGCAAAGCACAGATAGAGAAACAAGTGTTTGTACAAGAGTAGAGAGTGTGTTGTGAGTGTAACACATCTTGCCTAGGTATTTGTTTGGCAATATAACAGTGCCCACAGTCCGCTCGAGTAGTGGGGGCAGCACGATCAATAAATGTATCGGCACACCGAATCAAGAACGTGCATGTATTCGAGATCACTAGTCCAACTGAAGAAAGTGTCTCACCTTACAAGAAATCCTATTCTGATTAGAGCTAGTTACAAATGAGACCTGACGTCCAAGGAAATCGATCCGCTAAAGCAGGCTTTATAGTGTTTGTCATTTAATCGCGTCCATTAGCTTAGTGAGTCCCTGAAGAATACTTTGTCACCGGATATCGGAACATCGGTACAAATGACGTCAGCAGCTTGTCGGTTGCTTAGCAACAGAACGTTTTAACGTCTTAAGAAAATCATAATATAATGTGATTCACTGCAAGTAAAGACTACTTAAAACTTCTAATTGATGAATGTTACAGCCTAATGTGTTTTAGTAGCATAAGCTTCTCTGCTTCTGTACAAATACTTATTGCTCTATCTATTTTAAGATAAATATCTTATTGTTAACGTTATTGTAGGTACAAAGCGACACCTAAGTAACAGTCAAATGTTTTAAAACTAGTTGCCTAGCTGACGTCCGTTCGCTTTATGTATCCAAGAGTAAAAGAAAATTAATGACGACTTCGTATTTGAGACACGAGGTGCGCTAAAGTTATAAAAGCTCCTATATTTTTCAGGACTGGAACCAGATAGCAACCTCTCCTTCTGTTTTTTAAAATACACGTGGACTCTTTGTGAATGCGTGACACAAATGGCAGCACTGTACAGTGCATAGAACGCTAGTGGCTTTCTTCGATTTCCTGGTGTGAGACCTATCGAAATTGATCGCCAGTTGAGTGAGGCATGTGGTGATGGTACCATAGCAGTGTCTAATGTGCGTTTCTGGGTGTGACAGTTTAATGAAGACAGAACATCGTGTGACAACAAACCAAGACAGTTGAGTGAGGCATGTGGTGATGGTACCATAGATGTGTCTAATGTGCGTTCCTGGGTGCGACAGTTTAATGAAGACAGAACATCGTGTGACAACAAACCAAGACAGTTGAGTGAGGCATGTGGTGATGGTACCATAGATGTGTCTAATGTGCGTTCCTGGGTGCGACAGTTTAATGAAGACAGAACATCGTGTGACAACAAACCAAGACAGTTGAGTGAGGCATGTGGTGATGGTACCATAGATGTGTCTAATGTGCGTTCCTGGGTGCGACAGTTCAATGAAGACAGAACATCGTGTGACAACAAACCAAGACAGTTTACTGAGGCATGTGGTGATGGTACTATGTATGTGTCTAATGTGCGTTCCTGTGTGCGACAGTTTAATGAAGACAGAACATCGTGTGACAACAAACCAAGACAGTTGAATGAGACATGTGGTGATGGTACCATGGATGTGTCTAATGTGCGTTCCTGGGTGCGACAGTTCAATGAAGACAGAACATCGTGTGACAACAAACCAAGACAGTTGAGTGTGGCATGTGGTGATGGTACTATGTCTGTGTCTAATGTGCGTTCCTGGGTGCGACAGTTCAATGAAGACAGAACATCGTGTGGCAACAAACCAAGACAGTTGAGTGAGGCATGTTGTGATGGTACTATGTATGTGTCTAATGTGCGTTCCTGGATGCGACAGTTCAATGAAGGCAGAACATCGTGTGACAACAAACCAAGACAGTTGAGTGAGGCATGTGGTGATGGTACTATGTATGTGTCTAATGTGCGTTCCTGGGTGCGACAGTTTAATGAAGACAGAACATCGTGTGACAACAAACCAAGACAGTTGAGTGAGGCATGTGGTGATGGTACTATGTATGTATCTAATGTGCATTCCTGGGTGCGACAGTTCAATGAAGACAGAACATCATGTGACAACAAACCAAGACAGTTGAGTGGGGCATGTGGTGATGGTACTATGTATGTGTCTAATGTGCGTTCCTGGGTGCGACAGTTCAATGAAGACAGAACAACGTGTGACAACAAACCAAGACAGTTGACTGAGACATGTGGTGATAGTACCATGGATGTGTCTAATGTACGTTCCTGGGTGCCACAGTTCAATGAAGGCAGAACATCATGTGACAACAAACCAAGACAGTTGAGTGAGCCACGTGGTGATGGTGCCATGGATGTGTCTAATGTACGTTCCTGGGTGCCACAGTTCAATGAAGACAGAACATCGTGTGACAACAAACCAACAAATTTGAGTGAGGTATATGGTGATGGTACCATGTATGTGTCTAATGTGCGTTCCTGGGTGCGACAGTTCAATGAAGGCAGAACATCGTGTGATAACAAGCCAAGACAGTTGACTGAGGCATGTGGTGATGGTACCATGGATGTGTCTAATGTGCGTTCCTAGGTGCGACAGTTCAATGAAGACAGAACAACGTGTGACAACAAACCAAGGCTGTTGACTGAGGCATGTGGTTATGGTACCATCGATGTGTCTAATGTGCGTTCCTGGGTGCGACAGTTCAATGAAGTCAGAACAACGTGTGACAACAAACCAAGGCTGTTGACTGAGGCATGTTGTAGTGGTACCATGGATGTGTCTAATGTGCGTTCCTGGGTGCGACAGTTCAATGAAGACAGAACAACGTGTGACAACAAACCAAGGCTGTTGACTGAGGCATGTTGTAGTGGTACCATGGATGTGTCTAATGTGCGTTCCTGGGTGCGACAGTTTAATGAAGACAGAACATCGTGTGACAACAAACCAAGACAGTTGAGTGAGGCATGTGGTGATGGTACCATAGATGTGTCTAATGTGCGTTCCTGGGTGCGACAGTTTAATGAAGACAGAACATCGTGTGACAACAAACCAAGACAGTTGAGTGAGGCATGTGGTGATGGTACCATAGATGTGTCTAATGTGCGTTCCTGGGTGCGACAGTTCAATGAAGACAGAACAACGTGTGACAACAAACCAAGGCTGTTGACTGAGGCATGTTGTAGTGGTACCATGGATGTGTCTAATGTGCGTTCCTGGGTGCCACAGTTCAATGAAGTCAGAACATCGTGTGACAACAAACCAAGACAGCCACGGTCTCACATCAGCCAGTCTGACGACATGATTGTTTATTTTTTGTTTTGTCTGAAAGGGCTCCCAGATCCGTAGCTCATGCTAGGGAACAGTAAAATAATATATAAAATGATGGCAAAAAGCTTTTGATAATACTTATGTTACATTTCATTGTAGGAAGGAATTACCGTATAAAAATAACATATTGTGACTTTGTGGGTTCGTGGAATAAAAAGTCCAATTACACCACTCAACAATGTCCTTTATTTCTACCGACTTACAGTTTAACACTTGCCAATTACACAAAATTACTTGCTGCACACAATTACAATTTACCCGTTCGTCCGTTACAACTTCACTTGTACTCGCGATTACATAAACTCCGATACTCATACACAGTTCGTACAGTCTTCCCTTGCACAATCCTTTCGTTCATTAACACGTCACTGACTAACTCTTACACCAAGAACTGCGACTGTCTTCTAACTGACCGACCAACTCAACACAGCACAACAACTGACTGACTCCGTCTGTCTGTAACCCTCTTTATAGGACTATCGCCGGTTTCTAGTGACCAGGAGAATGTTCCAGACTCCGTAATTTCTGGAACCAGGTGGGCAGAAACAGACGCACAATTATGTTTCTTTCCGACCACTGGCTGTCACCACTATAAGACAAACGAGGGAAGGGCGTGGCTAACCGAGCCTCCCCTGTCTTCCGTTGCCAGCTGCTCACAGGGTGTTTCAGCGCTCTCGTCACACTATATAAAACAAACAAAGATACAAACATTCACTATAACTCAAGAAATAATAGTAACAAAGGACATTACAGAAAAAAGCTACATGTTCTATGAGACATTAAATACATATTAATTTTTAAGCAGTTCAGCTAATCAAACCAGCTATAAATGTGTGACACTTTGTGCACTATCAAAATATGCCTTCAGCAAATTTTCAGCAACTTTCCTTTTAGAACCTTTTATGTTCCTGCAGCCTTTCCATTCCAGTGGCAGTGGAAGTTGATAACGTGAGGTTAAGCTGAGAAGAGAAGAGTGCAGACATCACCTCCAAAACTGGCATTTCCGTGGGATCTGTGTACACAATCCTGCAGGAAGATCTGAAAATGCTCAGTCGGCGATCCTCCAAAACACCGTTCTCCACTTGCTGGATCATGTTGTCAGACCGGCTGGTGCGACGCCGTGAGTGTCTTGGTTTGTTGTCACACGATGTTCTGCCTTCATTGATCTGTCGCATCCAAGAAACCACATTAGACACATCCATGGTACTATCACCACATGCCTCACTCAACTGGCGATGAATTTCAATAGGTGTCACACCACGAAAATGGAGAAAACGAATGATGACACGCTGTTTTTGCAATGAAAACGTCGCCATTTTAAGTATCCAAACAGTCCTAACTCTCGTCGCTGCCACTAGAGTTCTATGCACTATACAGTGCTGCCATCGCTGTTACACATTCACAGAGTCCACGTGTATTTAGAGAGAAAACAGAAGTTCCTACCTGGTCCCAGTCCTGAAAAAAATAGGGAGAGTTATAACTTGAACGCACCTCGTAAATGTAAGTCATGGAAAATTGAGACAAAGAATAAGGAATATTTCCGAAATTATCCATTGCACAAAAGATGTATTGGACATAAATTGTATTTTAAGAAAGTTTGTACAATTTCTGGTCAGTAAGACCTAGTGTATCGCAAACAGTTCACCATGTATACGAAAGTCGTTCAGAATGAAGGAGACCTCTGGCGACACTTCCAGAAAATTCATTATACTTTCATGACAAAGGAAATGCATGTCTTAAATGCATTTGCAAGAAAAATATTCCATCTAAAGGGGTGATCTTGGATGGTTGAATTATCTTGAAAATTTCCGTGCCCTACCTTTGCAAAATGCTAGAAGGGAATATCGTCGGTGGCTTTGATGGAGCAAGTGAAAAGCGGAAGACATGACTACTCAAAGTTTAGACCTAAGAGTGAAACAATATCCACGCAAATACAACGGAACGTCCACGACAGTTCATGGTCTCTAGAGCTTCTATACAGCTTCCAAAGAGGTGCAGCAGAAGTTCTTTAAGCGATTTGGACATCGACATTTTGCGCAGGTAATTGGGAAGCTCTCGAAAAGTAGAGCAGAATCCAGGGTAAACGTTGCTTTGTTAATTGAATCACCCAATCTGTCGTGTGTCTTTTTCTTCGACGAGGTTCGCAACGTCAATATAGGGGATTGCTTGGTGCTCTGCGAACATAACATCGTATACAAGGCGCTGAGGATGAAGGCGACACTGTCCCAGCCTCGAGGACCAGGAGATTTGGATATAGTGATGACGGAGAATCGTCGGTGAAGAACTACCTATTGGGTGTGGCAATAGACACCCAGACACCTGCTGAAGGACTGCCCACACACAGTTGACGAGCTTGTTGGAAATGAGTACAGGCATTACGAGGGGCACTTCGAGAATGACATCACCAACCTCTCCAATGACATCGAAGGATGGATTACAGCGCACGGGTGGGTGCAATGGAGGCGGTACAAACATGACCATGTTTAGAACTATGAGACGAAGCGACTGCCGTCAAGGAAACCATTCGATCCTATCAGCTACTGATCGTATCGCACGACAACTTGCGATTGGAAATGAGGCGCTGCTGGAGTTGACCTTGGGACAGAGCGTTGTAAGCCTGTCCCGAAACTGGCCGAGGAAGTGATACTAGGACTCGGTGCTCTGAGGAGCCACGTTGCGATGATTGACTTCGGCTGGAGCGTCTTGCGGCTCTGCTGTGATGAAGTGACGCTGTGGAGCTCCAACAGCTTCGGGGATAGTGGTCAAGGAACCTGGATAAACGCCCAGGACTGTGCGTTGCCAGAGAGACTTGGAAAAGTGTTAAGAGAGGTACGGGACAGCTGTGAGCGTGACGTCATGTGACGAACCCTGGGGGCACCAGCAACATCGCAAGACGTGGGGTGCCGGCTGATAGATTTATTGGAACGGTGTCCAGCATCTACTTGAGCGTTAACACTTATTCTTTAGCCAAGGGAACGGCGCTTACGGCTGCATCAACCTAGTGCTCCACCAAAGACACGCGTCCTATTCGGAAAACCCCTAGACGCGCACCACTAGCGAAGCAAGGCATGAGATGCAGGGACAAGAATGGCAAATTACTCTTTGGAGTTACCTAGCTATTTCGAGTTCTACCCGGAAGCCCTAGACTTCTCCTCTAAAACCAGGGGGCTCCGAAGCAACTTCGTGGGTGTTTCCTTGGGCCAATACCTGGGGTCCAAAAAGGCCCCCAATTACAGGACGGAAGTGGATACGCCAGTTATGCGCGTCAACAGAAAACTGAACGAGGTCCCTCGAAAGCCCTTCTTTAGCTTACTACGCCAGATTGACAACACCCCAGACAAACTTGCTGGTTGCCAGTAACTATCGTCCCTGGTGTTGAAACAAGGCACAAGGAGAAGACCGCATTTTTAACTGGCCAAGTATTTTCATTGTTTACAGCTATGCCCTTCGGCCGCTGCAACACATCGGCCACCACGACATGAAATATAGTTGCTGATGAGGGAACTGACTTGTGACGTTTGTCTGTCATGCCTGAACGACATATCTGGAGAATCTAAGCTGGGTATCGCACAGACTGCAGGCAGCCATCCTGAAGCTGCACACGAAGTAATATCAGCTCTTCTGCTAGAATGTTCACTACTTAGCCTATATGAACCTAGGGTGGTCATGGGCTACCAGAACGGCCAGTCTGAGGGATTGGCCTCACCCGAATGGTGAACGACTACCATCGGTTCGTCAGTAGCTTCTCCGACATTGAAAATCCTCTTTTCGGCCTGATGGAAGATCACCGGGCATACGTGTGAACAGAAAGGACCGAGGAGTTAGCACTGTGCAGAGCGCCAGTTTTGGGCTTACCGCAACCGCGTGGTAATTTCCTGATGCCAGCAGCAGCTGCATGGGCAGGAGCAAGTAACAGCCTACTACAGTAAGACCAAAATGAACTACTGCATTATCCCACGTGAGCTCCTGGCAGTACTGAAGGCCCCTTAACAATAAGTCGTTCCATCTGACGACTGACCTCTCCGCCCACTTGACTATTGAGTTTCAAAAACCTAGAGGTTGCCAGGCAACCCGTTGGGTCCAGAAACTCCATGAGTACAACTTCCCATCGCAGCTTCGGAAGGAAAACAGCCACTCCAATGCAGATGCTTTGTCGAGAAGACCCTTCCCGGAGGAGTGCGTCCACTGCGCTAGGGTGGACGTAGCGCGTCCATGCTGTTCCGGCAGCGCCCACGGATGGGTGGGATAGTGTAGTCCTCAGGAGAGAGCAGCTGTCTGACGTTGAATTGTGATCGCTCCTCAGAGAAGTGGAAGAACATCGCAACGAGAAGAATGGGCCATGGGAACTCACTGGGAAACAAGTAGGGCGTCTTATACATTTTGCAGTCATCTGAAGGGAAAGATCCAGAGAGTTCAATTATTGCTCTTTTGGAGTAAGATAGAAGTACATGCGGGTTCCTCTGGAGTGCATGTTGAATTCAAGTGAATGATCGAGAAGCTCTGATAGAGGTACTACTGGTTGTGTCTGCGAATGGATAATGACAGTGTAGAGGATTGTGGCGCCCAGACTAGGATCTGAAACACTTCATCAAGCGGCCGGCGGTGTATGACGATTGCGGACTGCCGACATAAAGTGGCACCGGACTACGAAACGATCAGAGGGTTACCTCGAGTGTAAACTGTCTACGTAGAGAATCTCGTGGATGGTCTGCACATGGTGTGATCCCTTAACACGTCCAGATAGTGATCAGATAAAGACCCGGCAAACCAACCCGCCGCAGTTTTTGTCAGCCGGATGGGTTGCACCAAGCTCCAACAACCATGGTAATAAACATACCGCGTGGGAAAGAGTATCTGCGACGTAGTCTATGGCATCGAGAGGCTACTTAGGGCGGAAGCTGATGGTGGGCACCAACAAGCCCTGAGGAGGAAGCAGTCTAACCCGGCCGCGTATATGCTGCCCTTCGTAAAGACCGGTCAATCAGTCTAGTCGGTGTAACACTGATCTAAGTAAACAGTAATCCTGAGATAATCTCGACGGACCACTCACTTGTTCTGGGTACAATCAACAGCGGAATGTGTGTAACAGCGCGAACTTCTTAAGAAGTGTGTTTAGCACAACTTCTTTTTTTGTTTCGTCACAATGTAAATATTTTTATAACTGGTTCCTAGACATGTATCAGTAAACTTTAAGTGATAATCAAATGTTTAAAACCGCTGGTTGCTAGGGAATGTGGTAATACAGTAAACTTTAAGTGATAATCAAATGTTTAAAGCCGCTGGTTGCTAGGGAATGTGGTAATACAGTAAACTAAGTGATAATCAAATGTTTTAAAGGGTTGAAATTTTGTGCTCTTTGCTTGTCCGAAAGAAACATTAAATAAACACTTCTCATCTGACACAAGTGCAAGTATTACGCAATTAAGATAAATGACATGGAATATCGCCTCAATGAGTCACTCTGTAAAAATAAATAAATAAATTACAAAAACGTATTTTCATGCAGTAGGGTAAAGGGAAGTATTGTTGTGACATAGGCAATTTCGTGATACTTTTTCGAAGGGATGTCACAGAGAAACTCGTCTTTCACTGTTGGTAGTTGACATATTTGTTCCTAGAGCTCAGGAACTATCGGCAGGCGCGTTTACACCAACTGGTTTGTCTGTGACATTCCGTCGAAAAAGTATCACGAAATTGCCTATGTCACGAAAATGTCTCCCTTTACCTTGTCTGTTTTATCAAAATCGTAAGATCTGGTCTATCTCTTACATTTTACCGCTTGTACAAAAGTCATTCACAACGAAGAGGACTTCTGAGAACATTAGCAAAAAAAAATCAAGATATACATTCCAGTTATCATCAAAATATCTTAAATATATGGTATTTTATACATAATTGTTATAGCTATTTTTGGTAAAATCAAAATATTCGACAATTACTTTCCATTTAAAGGGTAGTTTGGACGGAGGGATTTTATCGAGAAACTTCGTGTTGCATCCTTGGAAGAAGAAGAAGATGAATATCAACAAACGTTTTCTGAGATATGAAGTAGATAAGACATTTATGAAAATGGCGTTTTAGTTTGGTTACGACGGCAGACACATTGCGTCATGCCTGAGCTGACTTGAGTTAGTTTTCAGTTGTATTTTAAATGAAGAATAGTGTCATATATGTATCATAATTAATTACACATATGCATTATTCGGTTATAAAAACTCTGTCACACAAAGTCTACTGTATTTCCTTGTAATTGCAATAAGATAATGTTTATCTTGAAATAGAATGATTTATTTGCGTGATGTTGGAGTATTGAGTAATTGAAGATGTGTCATTTTGCTTGTATCGTTGTGAGGTTGCAGGAATGAAACAGAGTCACGAACAAGTACCTTGAACACTTGAGGATCGCTCGCTCATTTGCTGCCACTTGTTTCTCAGTCTTGAGTGTGTCTTCTGCTGTAAGACCACTTTAATACATAATCCGTGTTATCTACACTCGCATCATCTTCTCCACTCGCTCTTCTTACAAATACTTATTCCTCCAACTTGTTGTAGGTATAGTCAAATGTTTGAAAGAGGCGGTCGCTATATAACGCCTTTGAAATTCCTTTCTTCTTGCATGGCCGAAACCTTTATTGTTTATTCTGTATATAAACGATATAAAGATGTGGTATAGAGTAATGTAGCTTTAAATTTGTATGCAGACGATGCCACAACAGCGACTAGAGCTAGAAATCGATGCAAATTTGACCTCCAATATCATGGCACAGTATTTTAATGATATGATGCTGTGTACTAATGCACAAAAAGCGAATTCATTCTATTTGATTTTAAGAGACGTCCTTTCGAACCTCAGCTTAATATAGGCAATAGTCTAGTCCAGTGTGTAAAAAGTGTAAATATTTTAGGTTTAATCCTTGTTGATAAGTTAACTTGGAACAACCACATTGAAAAACTAGAAAGTAAATTAAGCTCAGGACTTTTTCTTTTCTCTCAGTAGTTACTAGTAAGTATATTTTACACTAATATATTCACACATTTCTTATGGCATCGAGCTGTGAGAACATACTTCCAAATTAAGCTTTAACAGAATTTTTCTCCTACAGAAAAGAGCTATCAGATACCTGACAAAAATAACACGTACGAGTTCATGCAGGCCGTATTTTAAAAAATTAAACCTACTTACTCTTCCCTGCTTATTTATTCTGCGAACAATACTTTTTGTACATAACAGGAATATAACCTCCACAAATTCTGATGTCCACACATATGAAACAAGGGGAAAGGATAACTACATAGTTAAAGGTCACAGGCTAAAACTGTTTGAACATAAGCCCCAATACTTTGGTCCAAAACTACTTAAGATCTGGAAACTCTAAAAAGTACTGTGTCAGCTGCTAAGTTTAAATCTAAACTGACTAAACTCTTGTTAAGCAGAGCCTATTACAGTGTAGATGAATATTTTGATGACAACTTCAATGATTTTGAATAGATTATGTTTTGTGTGTGTATGTGTGTGTGTGTGAGAGAGAGAGAGAGAGAGAGAGAGAGAGAGAGAGAGAGAGAGAGAGAGAGAGAGAGAGAGAGAGAGAGAGAGAGAGAGAGAGAGAGAGAGAGAGAGAGAGAGAGGATGAATGACAATTTTTGACAATGTTTGTAAAACATATTATAAAATGTCTGTATTATGTTATAGTGAACAATAAATTGATTGATTGATTGATTGATTGATTCACTGATTGAAAAGATGAAAAAATAATACCTTAAGATAAGACCTGAAGCTTTCCTGGCGACGAATACGCTCACTTTCTTCTCGGGCAACAAGCCAGACGAAAAGACGATTAGATATCGACGTTTCGGGAGTGTACATCTGTCCCATCATGAGGATATTTATAAAATGTTATAACCACAAATGAAACACTGGATATAACACAACTATAAACAAAGACAAAACACTATCAACATTTGCATTACTGAACAAAAGACTATTTTCAGTGAATTAAATGCCAGGTCAGGAGATGGCGTGAGTATAGAAAATTGTGTCAAAGAAACGTAACTACTTAACTTGATTATCAAGCTGTATTGATCTTTGCTTCTTATAGCGACGGATTTCCATGTTTAAGGCCGGTTTCCAAGAGGAGCTGAACGGAAATTCAGCATCACGATTAAGCGTGCTTTTTTCAGAGGAAATCGCCAAATTAAGGAATTAAGGAGGCTTTGGACATTTCCTCTGAAAGGAGCACGCTTAATCGTGATGCTGAATTTCCGTTCAGCTCCTCTTGGAAACCGGCCTTAAAATGGAAATCCGTCGATTTAAGAAGCAAAGATTGATAATCAAGTTAAGTAGTTACGTTTCTTTAACACAATTTTCTATACTCACGCCATCTCCTGGCCTGGCATTTAATTTACTGAGAACAGTCTTTTGTTCAGTAATGCGAATTTTGATAGTGTTTTGTCTTTGTTTATAGTTTTGTTATATCCAGTATTTCATTTGTGATTATAACATTTTATAAATATCCTGATGATGGGAGAGATGCACACTCCGGAAACGTTGATATCTAATCGTCTTTTCACCTGGCTTGTTGCCCGAGAAAAAAGTGAGCGTATTATACCTTGTCATTTGGGGGAAAAAAACTAAGTTTTGGATAATTCAAACCATTAACAAGGAATGACTCCGAAATTGTTCAGTCGTCAAAAAGAAAGAAAAAAGTGTTGACGTAAATTGAATCGGAATATTGCGAAACCCCACATGTCCAAAAGCTAAATTTTTCAAGAGATACAAAAAACATTCCAGGTCTCAAAATTATGCTTAAAGTCAGCTTTTGTCCTCATTTTTCGTCGAGATGAATGTAGAGGGAAGCACGTCATTGCACTGCAGACACTTGATCGATTTTGTTGAAGTTATGTTAACATTTATTTAGCGAACATGTCGGCTTTCTCAATATTTTGCAATAAATGTGTCTACATTATTACTTAACCCACACTTTATTGCTTTCAAGTACAAAAATAAAACACACTGTACCAAAGAGAACTCTATGGCATTATATTCTACACGGTGTTAATTTTTATTCGTTATTTCCCGCCCTCCGATTGAGCAAGAATGACGTCATAGTTGACTGCTAAGTCTATCTTGAAATTACAGTGCCCTCTACGGAGAAGAAGCGGTAACTTTTGCGGAACAGTAAGCAAATTACAACGCTCTCAGTGTGGTTGCCCTGGTTAATAATACAACCAGCTTTCGCTGGATATGAACATAGAGCTCCGCATCTTCATACCGGCATTAAAATGGGTGCGACATATAAATATAATTTAAACCGCTGCATAGAGGAGTTTATGTAATGCTATCCAACATTCAGACAAGTCCCTCGGAGCTTAACGTTGCCAAAAGTGTCCAGGTACAATCAAATTGACATACTTTTGTTTACAAAGGTCTTACGTTTTATCAGTATGCCATATAAATCTTTTGTCATTCTCACGCTTAATTTAAGTGTCATTAATGTTGGTATGCTTATGTCTTTTAAAACCAATAGGTGCATCAAACATTTCCAAGATACAGGATCAGTTAGACACTGGACGCTATAAATTGACTGGTCCCAATCTAGAAGCAATAAATAATGTTATGACAGAAAGGCCCAAGCATGCCTTCTCGCAATACAGAAAGTATTTAAGGGGAAGAGAGAAAGGAAATATAAGAAAATGGACACATAAGACTATGTACTAGAGATATTTTCCTGTTTAAACTTGAATAAAAGTTCTGTACATATTGGAACAGTAATTTATTTTTTATTCCTAGAACATGTTTTGCTAATTTTGTGGTTTGTAATGAAGTTACATTGTGAGGAAACTGTGGGTGATAGAAAAGAATTGAGATCAAACTGAAATATTTGTATTTTATATGAACGATTTACAATATGCATATATGTCTACTATAACGGAAAACAGATATTTATTGTGAAATGAATGTTCATTGACTTATCATTTCGTATATTCTTCATGGTCTACTTTTATGGCTGCATTGCAGTATATAGTTTTTTTATGAACAGTTATGGTATCTATGCACCAGGTGAAATTACGCAGCTTTATATTACGTGGGCAGACCCACCTCTCATATAGAACATTTACCTGCCGGTAGAGGGAGGCCTCAAAGCTGCTGTTAGCACATTAAATAATATCGCAAGCCGCTAGGGGAATCGTATATAAACTCGCTCCCTCAGCGATGCTACTAATGACGTCAAATTTTGCGCGGTAAAATTACAGATAAAAATCAACACCATGTACACAAGGTTATTTCTTTTTAAAACATGTTGGCCAATTGTATATGTCATCGTAGAAGCTCTGAATGATTTCATCTTTTGGTAAGAATGGCACAAATCGTCTTGGTCTTGCATTTTCTTCTAATTTATGGGCCTGAATTGATAAGTCTGCATTATAGGATTTGGTGGAATTACAAATGGTTCCGCCAGTTGGAAAGTTTCGGTGATACAATGGCTGCGTAACAACATAGAAAATGCCAGAGCATTAGGACCTGTCTGTTAGTTTGAAGCACAATGTCATAGATAACTCAATTTTGTAAACAAATGGACATGTGGGGTTTCTCAATATTCCAATTCAATTGTGTTTTAACAAGATCTGCGTCTTGTGTGTAAACATTTCGTCAATTTCTTATGGTTTATAGCTATACAAAAGTAATTCAACTCAAGAGGACTTTACAGGACATTCCTAGAAATTTCAGATGTGCATTTCTTTTGTCATCAGAATACCTTACACATATATTACGACAGGAGAAGAAAAATGCCCCTGCACCCCTCACTATCTTTCATATGGAAAAACAAAATATGTAGGACAATTTATGTCAAATACATTGTAAACCATTTCCGAGATATTCCTTGTTAATTGTCTTATTTATATTTCTCTCAAATAAGGTATCATTATTTTAGTTAATTGATGGAAACTAATCATTTCTTCACACTAGCTGTATATAGGCTAAGATAGAGTTAATGTCATGGCCGGGATTTGAACCACAGATCTCCTGGTTTCCGTTCAGTCATTCTTACCCATTGAGTTACCATAGCCAATTTTTCGTCATGACATTAAATTCTTCATTTGATGTGTATATTTCCCCGGTAGACCACTAGGGTCTCTCGTATCCGAGATACACCGTTTGTGGCGACCTAATATCGTAAGTACTTGAGTCCCAGGCTTCATCATTTAACTCTTTTTATTTCAGTTAATTGATGGAAATTAATTTATTCGCACTAGCTGTATATAGGCTAAGATTTTGGGTGGTTAGAGTCAACTTGAAAAATTCAATGCCATGGGCGGGATTTGAACCGCGGATCTGCTGGACGGAAACCAGGAGATCCGTGGTTGAAATCCCGGCCGTGAAATTGAATTTTTCATGTTGACTATCCGTCAAGATGTCCTTATTTATTTTTTATCTCTAGGACATGCAAAGAGAACAGAATGTAAGAGTCGTCACCTAGACAAACACCTTTAAAACACTTGACTATCTCTTAAAGTCTGCTATAGTCCCTTGTACCTACAACAAGTTAAGAGGAATAAGTATTTGCAAAAGGTACGAGGGTAGCTTTCGTATGAAACGCGGACGAGTTTCGCTGAGGTTGTATTACACGTGTGATATCTAATTTGGGGAAGCAAGCCACCCGGGCTAATATTGGTATCCAAATATTTAGACTTTCAATCCGTTTCTGGCAAATGTCTGACGGACAAACAAACAAACACGCGCACGTCTATTGAGTTGAAGCCATGTACTAAATTTAACACTGTCTGAACAAGCCGGAGAGCAAGTCCTGGGTTCGCAGTATTCGGGGTGGTTTGAGTAGGTCGTCCTTACACATGGTAAGGGGCGAAAAGGGTTCTTACTTTAAACCCCGTGTCAGCCGCGGTGTACTTGTACTCCATGGCAACCTGTCTCAAACAAATTTACCAAGGATGCTCCTTCTACACTATGCATTACTTTCAAAAACAGCTTTAACAATTGATGGAGTCGACATGAAAAATTCAATGCCACGGCCGGGATTTGAACCACGGATCTCCTGGTTTCCGTCAAGTCGCTCTAACCTATTGAGCTACCATGGCCAACGTGCCGTCCTGACATTAAATTCTCCAACTGACTCCTATTTCCCCGGTAGACCACTAGGGGCTCTCGCATTCGAGATACACTGTTCGTGGCGACTTACTATCGTAAGTAATTGAGTCCCAGGCTTCATCATTTAACTCTTATTATTTTAGTTAATTGATGGAAAGTATTATTTTTTTCACACTAGCCGTACATAGACTACGGACGGCAAGTTGGCCATGCTAGTTCAATGGATAAGAGCGACTGGACGGAAACCAGTAGATCCGCGGTTCAAATCCCGGCCATGACATTGAATCTTTCAAGTTGACTATCTGTCCAATACCTTAGCCTATATACGGCTAGTGTGGAGAAATGATTAATTTCCATGAATTAATTAAAATAATAAGAGTTAAATGATGAAGCCTGGGACTCAAGTATTTATGATAGTAAGTCGCCACAAGCGGTGTACTCGAATACGAGGGCCCCTAGTGGTCTACCGGGGAAATGTACGAGTCAAATGGAGAATTTAATGTCAGGGCGGCACGTTGGCCATGGTAACTTAATGGGTTAGAGCGACTGGATGGAAACCAGTAGATCCGTGGTTCAAATTATATATATATATATATATATATAAAATCACTGACTTTTTGTGAATGTCCTGAGATGTCCTCTACATACTGAATAACTCGTATAACCCGTGCACTGTAAGAGATTTACTCAACAGTGAGAGAAAATCTTACTACACAACAAATTAGAAGTGGTTAAACAATTAGAGTACTTAGGAGTTAGGATGAATAATATTGGAGAGTGGGTAGCCCATGGCAGGGAGGTGGTTGCCAAAGTAAAGGCAGCAATGGCAGGAATAAGGATATATAATGTCAAGTAAATGGTTAGAGTGAATGTATATAACACTGGTACAGCCAAGGATGCTGTATGGCGCAGAAATCCGGGGACTGCGATTGGGATTTAATTACGGAGGGGATTCGGTACTTAGGCCACCACGCTGGGCCCTTCGTTCCTATACCCCCAAGTGGGGGCACCTTCGGGAGGAAGGATGAGGCGATGGAGACAGAGGGCGGCCGACCTAAGGAGCCAAGACAGTACAGAGGACAACGTCCCTACAGTTTACTTGTATAGAGACTTCTCCCGACAGGCCAGAACAACGAACTCGCTCCCCTACTGCGGGACGGCAACGAGCCCAGCAGACGAGCCCTAAATGTCCCAGGCTAGCGGTCCTGAAATGGCGCCAGACCGACCACCGACCTACCGGAGGAGTAAGTAGTTTTCCTCAGAGCATATCATCCTGCCATGCACAACCGAGACACCCGGCGACACTTCCACCCTGAAAGAGACCATCACTTGAGAGATGATATGAAATAATAATGGAGATGAAATGCAGGGACATGAAATTCGAGGGATGTAATAAACCTATCCAGCATTCACCTAGCGACCCGGGAAAACCCCGAAAATACCCATGGGTCAGGTTGGTCGGCCACGGGAATCGAACCCGGACCTCCCGAATGCAGACCACAGACGAAATCGACTGAGCCATCCCGCTCGGTAGAAATCCGGGGAATTTCATAGTATTAAATATAATAGATCAGTTATACAAATATTGTGCTAAAGAGGTTTTGGAAATGCCCAGAGCAGCGCCAAGCGAAGAAGCCTTAGTAGAATGAGGTAAAACCAAAAGAAAAGGCATAATAATAGTAAACGTTTAAAAATTTTGGTATAAATGTTTGATGAAAGGTGAGGATGAAATCCTACAGGTATGTATGAATCAACAAAAGAAAATGGGAAGTAGGAAAAGCTGGTGGTCTGAAATTTTCACAAATTATGATTTCATTACTAAAATTTTAATTTATTTAGTATATAAAACTGTTTATTAAAACATGTTTTCCTGATTATATTTACTAGATCAATCAAATAATTAAGTTATTACAATAGAAAAAGAATTTAATCTAACAATTTCTCACTCAATAAAACACATTAAATCATTTAAAATAAAATATTTCCTCAATATAAAACTTATTAAAGAAAAAAATATTAAAGAACAAAATCTATTTTTTATCTAAGCGTAAGCATTTATTAATAACATTATTAAGATTAGAATTTATTAATTGCATTTAGTATTTTATATTATTATGTGATAATACGTGGGGAATTATGTATGACTATATTTTTTTATCCTTTGCTGTTTGTGAGGCGGAAAAAATTGTGGAAGAAATAGGAATGGGCGATTTATGGAGAATAGAAAAGAGGAATCTAGTAGGTTTGCGGAAAATAGTCAGAAATAAGCGGAAGAAATAAAAAACAAGAATTATGGGGAGGGACAGAAAACAGAACATCACTGCAATTTTATATGTTAATAAAGAGAGAATGGGGAAGAGAAAGATATATAGACCAATGTAACTGACAGGAGAGGAAAGGAGTGCCTTGGATTAATATTTTTAAATGGTCTAAGAAGTAGTAACGTAGAAATATGTAAATTATGTGGACAAAACAGAAAGTACAGTTCATATTCTGACAGTGTGCAAAGAGCTACTAGCATGGACACAGGAAGTGTGGGAGAAGAAATGGGAAAAGATAAAGTGAACTAATAGCCATAAAATGGCCATTGGGAAACAGGAAAGTAGATAGAGAAATATAGGGCACTGTAAAATAAGACCTGAAGTTTTCCTGGCGACGAATATGCTCAAGTTGTTCTCGGGAAGCAAGCCAGGCGAAAAGACGACTACACATCGACGTTTTGGGAGTGTGTATTTCTCCTATCATCAGGGTATTTATTAAATGTTATAACCACAAACACACTCCTGAAACATCGATATCTATTCGTCTTTTCACCTGGCTTGCTTCCCGAGAAAAACTTGAGCATATAGCAATCTGTTTTGGAAAGCCAAAAAGAAATGGTGGAGAAAATTAAAATGTGGAACAGAAAATATGCTGGGAAAACAAGGGAAAAAGGCAAGTTAGAGTAGAGGATCGAAGGGTAACCACGTTACTCTGCAATGCTAAAAGGTCTGGCTGCCAAACAGGTTGAGTTAGCTAGTGTACCGGGACAAGAGGAATCAGCAAGCTAGAGTAGAGCATAGAAGGGTAACCACGTTACTCAGCAATGCTAAAAGGTCTGGCTGCCAAACATGCTGAGTTAGCTAGTGTACCGGGACAAGAGGAATCAGCAAGCTAGAGTAGAGCATAGAAGGGTAACCACGTTACTCAGCAATGCTAAAGGGTCTGGCTGCCAAACAGGCTGAGTTAGCTAGTGTACCGGGACAAGGGAATCAGCAAGCTAGAGTAGAGCATAGAAGGGTAACCACGTTACTCAGCAATGCTAAAGGGTCTGGCTGCCAAACAGGCTGAGTTAGCTAGTGTACCGGGACAAGAGGAATCAGCAAGCTAGAGTAGAGCATAGAAGGGTAACCACGTTACTCAGCAATGCTAAAAGGTCTGGCTGCCAAACATGCTGAGTTAGCTAGTATACTGGGACAGCAAGAGGAAACAGCAAGTTAGAGTAGAGGATAGAAGGGTAACCACGTTACTCAGCAATGCTAAAAGGTCTGGCTGCCAAACAGGCTGAGTTAGCTAGTGTACCAGGGCAGCAAGAGGAAACAGCAAGCTAGAGTAGAGCATAGAAGGGTAACCACGTTACTCAGCAATGCTAAAAGGTCTGGCTGCCAAACATGCTGAGTTAGCTAGTATACTGGGACAGCAAGAGGAAACAGCAAGTTAGAGTAGAGGATAGAAGGGTAACCACGTTACTCAGCAATGCTAAAAGGTCTGGCTGCCAAACAGGCTGAGTTAGCTAGTGTACTGGGACAGCAAGAGGAAACAGCAAGTTAGAGTAGAGGATAGAAGGGTAACCACGTTACTCAGCAATGCTAAAATATCTGACTGCCAAACAGGCTGAGTTAGCTAGTGTACCGGGACAAGAGGAATCAGCAAGCTAGAGTAGAGCATAGAAGGGTAACCACGTTACTCAGCAATGCTAAAAGGTCTGGCTGCCAAACAGGCTGAGTTAGCTATGGTACCGGGACAAGAGGAATCAGCAAGCTAGAGTAGAGCATAGAAGGGTAACCACGTTACTCAGCAATGCTAAAAGATCTGGCAGCCAAACATGCTGAGTTAGCTAGTGTACCGGGACAAGAGGAATCAGCAAGCTAGAGTAGAGGATAGAAGGGTAACCGTGTTACTCAGCAATGCTAAAAGGTCTAGCTGCCAAACAGGCTGAGTTAGCTAGTGTACTGGGACAGCAAGAGGAAACAGCAAGTTAGAGTAGAGGATAGAAGGGTAACCACGTTACTCAGCAATGCTAAAAGGTCTGACTGCCAACAATGCTGAGTTAGCTAGTGTACCGGGACAAGAGGAATCAGCAAGCTAGAGTAGAGCATAGAAGGGTAACCGTGTTACTCAGCAATGCTAAAAGGTCTGGCTGCCAAACAGGCTGAGTTAGCTAGTGTACTGGGACAGCAAGAGGAAACAGCAAGCTAGAGTAGAGGATAGAAGGGTAACCACGTTACTCAGCAATGCTAAAAGATCTGGCAGCCAAACATGCTGAGTTAGCTAGTGTACTGGGGCAGCAAGAGGAAACAGCAAGTTAGAATAGAACATAGAAGGGTAACCACGTTACTCAGCAATGCTAAAAGATCTGGCTGCCAAACATGCTGAGTTAGCTAGTGCACCGGGACAGCAAGAGGAAACAGCAAGCTAGAGTAGAGGATAGAAGGGTAACCACGTTACTCAGCAATGCTAAAAGATCTGGCAGCCAAACAGGCTGAGTTAGCTAGTGTACTGGGGCAGCAAGAGGAAACAGCAAGTTAGAGTAGAGGATAGAAGGGTAACCACGTTACTCAGCAATGCTAAAAGGTCTGGCTGCCAAACATGCTGAGTTAGCTAGTGCACCGGGACAAGAGGAAACAGCAAGCTAGAGTAGAGGATAGAAGGGTAACCACGTTACTCAGCAATGCTAAAAGGTCTGGCTACCAAACATGCTGAGTTAGCTAGTGTACCCGGACAGCAAGAGGTAACAGCAAGTTAGAGTAGAGGATAGAAGGGTAACCACGTTACTCAGCAATGCTAAAATATCTGACTGCCAAACATGCTGAGTTAGCTAGTGTACTGGGGCAGCAAGAGGAAACAGCAAGTTAGAGTAGAGGATAGAAGGGTAACCACGTTACTCAGCAATGCTAAAAGGTCTGGCTGCCAAACATGCTGAGTTAGCTAGTGCACCGGGACAAGAGGAAACAGCAAGCTAGAGTAGAGGATAGAAGGGTAACCACGTTACTCAGCAATGCTACAAGGTCTGGCTACCAAACAGGCTGAGTTGGCTAGTGTACCGGAACAGCAAGCTAGAGTAGAGGATAGAAGGGTAACCACGTTACTCATCAATGCTAAAAGGTCTGACTGCCAAACATGCTGAGTTAGCTAGTGTACCCGGACAGCAAGAGGTAACAGCAAGTTAGAGTAGAGGATAGAAGGGTAACCACGTTACTCAGCAATGCTAAAATATCTGACTGCCAAACATGCTGAGTTAGCTAGTGTACCACGACAGCAAGAGGAAACAGCAAGCTAGAGTAGAGGATAGAAGGGTAACCACGTTACTCAGCAATGCTAAAAGGTCTGACTGCCAAACATGCTGAGTTAGCTAGTGTACTGGGACAACAAGGGGAAACAGCAAGCTAGAGTAGAGGATAGAAGGGTAACCACGTTACTCATCAATGCTAAAAGGTCTGGCTGCCAAACAGGCTGAGTTAGCTAGTGTACTGGCACAGCAAGAGGAAACAGCAAGCTAGAGTAGAGGATAGAAGGGTAACCACGTTACTCATCAATGCTAAAAGGTCTGACTGCCAAACATGCTGACTTAGCTAGTGTACCCGGACAGCAAGAGGTAACAGCAAGCTAGAGTAGAGGATAGAAGGGTAACCACGTTACTCAGCAATGCTAAAATATCTGACTGCCAAACATGCTGAGTTAGCTAGTATACCGGGACAAGAGGAAACAGCAAGCTAGAGTAGAGGATAGAAGGGTAACCACGTTACTCAGCAATGCTAAAAGGTCTGACTGCCAAACATGCTGAGCTAGCTAGTGTACTGGGACAGCAAGAGGAACCAGCAAGCTAGAGCAGGGGATAGAAGGGTAACCACGTTACTCAGCAATGCTAAAAGGTCTGACTGCCAAACATGCTGAGTTAGCTAGTGTACCACGACAGCAAGAGGAACCAGCAAGCTAGAGCAGGGGATAGAACGGCAACCACGTTACTCAGCAATGCTAAAAGGTCTGGCTGCCAAACATGCTGAGTTAGCTAGTGTACCGGGACAACAAAGAGGAAACAGCAAGTTAGAGTAGAGGATAGAAGGGTAACCACGTTACTCAGCAATGCTAAAGGGTCTGACTGCCAAACAGGCTGAGTTAGCTAGTGTACCGGGACAACAAAGAGGAAACAGCAAGTTAGAGTAGAGGATAGAAGGGTAACCACGTTACTCAGCAATGCTAAAGGGTCTGACTGCCAAACATGCTGAGTTAGCTAGTGTACCGGGACAACAAAGAGGAAACAGCAAGTTAGAGTAGAGGATAGAAGGGTAACCACGTTACTCAGCAATGCTAAAAGGTCTGACTGCCAAACAGGCTGAGTTAGCTAGTGTACCACGACAGCAAGGGAAACAGCAAGCTAGAGCAGGGGATAGAAGGGTAACCACGTTACTCAGCAATGCTAAAAGGTCTGACTGCCAAACATGCTGAGTTAGCTAGTGTACCACGACAGCAAGAGGAACCAGCAAGCTAGAGCAGGGGATAGAAGGGTAACCACGTTACTCAGCAATGCTAAAAGATCTGGCTGCCAAACATGCTGAGTTAGCTAGTGTACCACGACAGCAAGAGGAAACAGCAAGCTAGAGCAGGGGATAGAACGGCAACCACGTTACTCAGCAATGCTAAAAGGTCTGGCTGCCAAACATGCTGAGTTAGCTAGTGTACCGGGACAACAAAGAGGAAACAGCAAGTTAGAGTAGAGGATAGAAGGGTAACCACGTTACTCAGCAATGCTAAAAGGTCTGACTGCCAAACATGCTGAGTTAGCTAGTGTACTGGGGCAGCAAGAGGAAACTGCAAGCTGGAGTAGAGGATAGAAGGGTAACCACGTTATTCAGCAATGCTAAAAGGTCTGACTGCCAAACATGCTGAGTTAGCTAGTGTACCACGACAGCACGAGGAAACAGCAAGCTAGAGTAGAGGATAGAAGGGTAATCACGTTACTCAGCAATGCTAAAAGGCCTGACTGCCAAACATGCTGAGTTAGCTAGTGTACTGGGGCAGGCAGAGGAAACAGCAAGTTAGAGTAGAGGATAGAAGGGTAACCACGTTACTCAGCAATGCTAAAAGGTCTGACTGCCAAATATGCTGAGTTAGCTAGTGTACTGGGGCAGGCAGAGGAAACAGCAAGTTAGAGTAGAGGATAGAAGGGTAACCACATTACTCAGCAATGCTAAAAGGTCTGACTGCCAAATATGCTGAGTTAGCTAGTGTACTGGGGCAGTCAGAGGAAACAGCAAGTTAGAGTAGAGGATAGAAGGGTAACCACATTACTCAGCAATGCTAAAAGGTCTGGCTGCCAAACATGCTGAGTTAGCTAGTATACTGGGACAGCAAGAGGAAACAGCAAGTTAGAGTAGAGGATAGAAGGGTAACCACGTTACTCAGCAATGCTAAAAGGTCTGGCTGCCAAACAGGCTGAGTTAGCTAGTGTACTGGGACAGCAAGAGGAAACAGCAAGTTAGAGTAGAGGATAGAAGGGTAACCATGTTACTCAGCAATGCTAAAAGGTCTGGCTGCCAAACATGCTGAGTTAGCTAGTGTACTGGGGCAGCAAGATGTAACAGCAAGTTAGAGTAGAGGATAGAAGGGTAGCCACGTTACTCAGCAATGCTAAAGGGTCTGGCTGCCAAACATGCTGAGTTAGCTAGTGTACTGGGACAGCAAGAGGAAACAGCAAGCTAGAGTAGAGGATAGAAGGGTAACCACGTTACTCAGCAATGCTACAAGGTCTGACTACCAAACATGCTGAGTTAGCTAGTGTACTGGGACAGCAAGAGGTAACAGCAAGCTAGAGTAGAGGATAGAAGGGTAACCACGTTACTCAGCAATGCTACAAGGTCTGACTACCAAACATGCTGAGTTAGCTAGTGTACTGGGACAGCAAGGGGAAACAGCAAGCTAGAGTAGAGGATAGAAGGGTAACCACGTTACTCAGCAATGCTAAAAGGTCTGGCTGCCAAATATACTGGGTTAGCTAGTGTACTGGGACAGCAAGAGGAAACAGCAAGCTAGAGTAGAGGATAGAAGGGTAACCACGTTACTCAGCAATGCTACAAGGTCTGACTACCAAACATGCTGAGTTAGCTAGTGTACTGGGACAGCAAGAGGAAACAGCAAGCTAGAGTAGAGGATAGAAGGGTAACCACGTTACTCAGCAATGCTAAAAGGTCTGACTACCAAACATGCTGAGTTAGCTAGTGTACTGGGACAACAAGAGGAAACAGCAAGCTAGAGTAGAGGATAGAAGGGTAACCACGTTACTCAGCAATGCTAAAAGGTCTGGCTGCCCAACAGGCTGAGTTAGCTAGTGTACTGGGACAGCAAGAGGAAACAGCAAGTTAGAGTAGAGGATAGAAGGGTAACCACGTTACTCAGCAATGCTAAAAGATCTGGCTGCCAAACATGCTGAGTTAGCTAGTATACTGGTACAGCAAGAGGAAACAGCAAGTTAGAGTAGAGGATAGAAGGGTAACCACGTTACTCAGCAATGCTAAAAGGTCTGGCTGCCAAACATGCTGAGTTAGCTAGTGCACCGGGACAAGAGGAAACAGCAAGCTAGAGTAGAGGATAGAAGGGTAACCACGTTACTCAGCAATGCTAAAAGGTCTGGCTACCAAACATGCTGAGTTAGCTAGTGTACCCGGACAGCAAGAGGTAACAGCAAGTTAGAGTAGAGGATAGAAGGGTAACCACGTTACTCAGCAATGCTAAAATATCTGACTGCCAAACATGCTGAGTTAGCTAGTGTACTGGGGCAGCAAGAGGAAACAGCAAGTTAGAGTAGAGGATAGAAGGGTAACCACGTTACTCAGCAATGCTAAAAGGTCTGGCTGCCAAACATGCTGAGTTAGCTAGTGCACCGGGACAAGAGGAAACAGCAAGCTAGAGTAGAGGATAGAAGGGTAACCACGTTACTCAGCAATGCTACAAGGTCTGGCTACCAAACAGGCTGAGTTGGCTAGTGTACCGGAACAGCAAGCTAGAGTAGAGGATAGAAGGGTAACCACGTTACTCATCAATGCTAAAAGGTCTGACTGCCAAACATGCTGAGTTAGCTAGTGTACCCGGACAGCAAGAGGTAACAGCAAGTTAGAGTAGAGGATAGAAGGGTAACCACGTTACTCAGCAATGCTAAAATATCTGACTGCCAAACATGCTGAGTTAGCTAGTGTACCACGACAGCAAGAGGAAACAGCAAGCTAGAGTAGAGGATAGAAGGGTAACCACGTTACTCAGCAATGCTAAAAGGTCTGACTGCCAAACATGCTGAGTTAGCTAGTGTACTGGGACAACAAGGGGAAACAGCAAGCTAGAGTAGAGGATAGAAGGGTAACCACGTTACTCATCAATGCTAAAAGGTCTGGCTGCCAAACAGGCTGAGTTAGCTAGTGTACTGGCACAGCAAGAGGAAACAGCAAGCTAGAGTAGAGGATAGAAGGGTAACCACGTTACTCATCAATGCTAAAAGGTCTGACTGCCAAACATGCTGACTTAGCTAGTGTACCCGGACAGCAAGAGGTAACAGCAAGCTAGAGTAGAGGATAGAAGGGTAACCACGTTACTCAGCAATGCTAAAATATCTGACTGCCAAACATGCTGAGTTAGCTAGTATACCGGGACAAGAGGAAACAGCAAGCTAGAGTAGAGGATAGAAGGGTAACCACGTTACTCAGCAATGCTAAAAGGTCTGACTGCCAAACATGCTGAGCTAGCTAGTGTACTGGGACAGCAAGAGGAACCAGCAAGCTAGAGCAGGGGATAGAAGGGTAACCACGTTACTCAGCAATGCTAAAAGGTCTGACTGCCAAACATGCTGAGTTAGCTAGTGTACCACGACAGCAAGAGGAACCAGCAAGCTAGAGCAGGGGATAGAACGGCAACCACGTTACTCAGCAATGCTAAAAGGTCTGGCTGCCAAACATGCTGAGTTAGCTAGTGTACCGGGACAACAAAGAGGAAACAGCAAGTTAGAGTAGAGGATAGAAGGGTAACCACGTTACTCAGCAATGCTAAAGGGTCTGACTGCCAAACAGGCTGAGTTAGCTAGTGTACCGGGACAACAAAGAGGAAACAGCAAGTTAGAGTAGAGGATAGAAGGGTAACCACGTTACTCAGCAATGCTAAAGGGTCTGACTGCCAAACATGCTGAGTTAGCTAGTGTACCGGGACAACAAAGAGGAAACAGCAAGTTAGAGTAGAGGATAGAAGGGTAACCACGTTACTCAGCAATGCTAAAAGGTCTGACTGCCAAACAGGCTGAGTTAGCTAGTGTACCACGACAGCAAGGGAAACAGCAAGCTAGAGCAGGGGATAGAAGGGTAACCACGTTACTCAGCAATGCTAAAAGGTCTGACTGCCAAACATGCTGAGTTAGCTAGTGTACCACGACAGCAAGAGGAACCAGCAAGCTAGAGCAGGGGATAGAAGGGTAACCACGTTACTCAGCAATGCTAAAAGATCTGGCTGCCAAACATGCTGAGTTAGCTAGTGTACCACGACAGCAAGAGGAAACAGCAAGCTAGAGCAGGGGATAGAACGGCAACCACGTTACTCAGCAATGCTAAAAGGTCTGGCTGCCAAACATGCTGAGTTAGCTAGTGTACCGGGACAACAAAGAGGAAACAGCAAGTTAGAGTAGAGGATAGAAGGGTAACCACGTTACTCAGCAATGCTAAAAGGTCTGACTGCCAAACATGCTGAGTTAGCTAGTGTACTGGGGCAGCAAGAGGAAACTGCAAGCTGGAGTAGAGGATAGAAGGGTAACCACGTTATTCAGCAATGCTAAAAGGTCTGACTGCCAAACATGCTGAGTTAGCTAGTGTACCACGACAGCACGAGGAAACAGCAAGCTAGAGTAGAGGATAGAAGGGTAATCACGTTACTCAGCAATGCTAAAAGGCCTGACTGCCAAACATGCTGAGTTAGCTAGTGTACTGGGGCAGGCAGAGGAAACAGCAAGTTAGAGTAGAGGATAGAAGGGTAACCACGTTACTCAGCAATGCTAAAAGGTCTGACTGCCAAATATGCTGAGTTAGCTAGTGTACTGGGGCAGGCAGAGGAAACAGCAAGTTAGAGTAGAGGATAGAAGGGTAACCACATTACTCAGCAATGCTAAAAGGTCTGACTGCCAAATATGCTGAGTTAGCTAGTGTACTGGGGCAGTCAGAGGAAACAGCAAGTTAGAGTAGAGGATAGAAGGGTAACCACATTACTCAGCAATGCTAAAAGGTCTGGCTGCCAAACATGCTGAGTTAGCTAGTATACTGGGACAGCAAGAGGAAACAGCAAGTTAGAGTAGAGGATAGAAGGGTAACCACGTTACTCAGCAATGCTAAAAGGTCTGGCTGCCAAACAGGCTGAGTTAGCTAGTGTACTGGGACAGCAAGAGGAAACAGCAAGTTAGAGTAGAGGATAGAAGGGTAACCATGTTACTCAGCAATGCTAAAAGGTCTGGCTGCCAAACATGCTGAGTTAGCTAGTGTACTGGGGCAGCAAGATGTAACAGCAAGTTAGAGTAGAGGATAGAAGGGTAGCCACGTTACTCAGCAATGCTAAAGGGTCTGGCTGCCAAACATGCTGAGTTAGCTAGTGTACTGGGACAGCAAGAGGAAACAGCAAGCTAGAGTAGAGGATAGAAGGGTAACCACGTTACTCAGCAATGCTACAAGGTCTGACTACCAAACATGCTGAGTTAGCTAGTGTACTGGGACAGCAAGAGGTAACAGCAAGCTAGAGTAGAGGATAGAAGGGTAACCACGTTACTCAGCAATGCTACAAGGTCTGACTACCAAACATGCTGAGTTAGCTAGTGTACTGGGACAGCAAGGGGAAACAGCAAGCTAGAGTAGAGGATAGAAGGGTAACCACGTTACTCAGCAATGCTAAAAGGTCTGGCTGCCAAATATACTGGGTTAGCTAGTGTACTGGGACAGCAAGAGGAAACAGCAAGCTAGAGTAGAGGATAGAAGGGTAACCACGTTACTCAGCAATGCTACAAGGTCTGACTACCAAACATGCTGAGTTAGCTAGTGTACTGGGACAGCAAGAGGAAACAGCAAGCTAGAGTAGAGGATAGAAGGGTAACCACGTTACTCAGCAATGCTAAAAGGTCTGACTGCCAAACATGCTGAGTTAGCTAGTGTACTGGGACAACAAGAGGAAACAGCAAGCTAGAGTAGAGGATAGAAGGGTAACCACGTTACTCAGCAATGCTAAAAGGTCTGACTGCCAAATATGCTGAGTTAGCTAGTGTACTGGGGCAGGCAGAGGAAACAGCAAGTTAGAGTAGAGGATAGAAGGGTAACCACATTACTCAGCAATGCTAGAAAGTCTGGCTGCCAAACATGCTGAGTTAGCTAGTATACTGGTACAGCAAGAGGAAACAGCAAGTTAGAGTAGAGGATAGAAGGGTAACCACGTTACTCAGCAATGCTAAAAGGTCTGGCTGCCAAACAGGCTGAGTTAGCTAGTGCACTGGGACAGCAAGAGGAAACAGCAAGTTAGAGTAGAGGATAGAAGGGTAACCACGTTACTCAGCAATGCTAAAGGGTCTGGCTGCCAAACATGCTGAGTTAGCTAGTGTACTGGGACAGCAAGAGGAAACAGCAAGCTAGAGTAGAGGATAGAAGGGTAACCACGTTACATAGCAATGCTAAAGGGTCTGGCTGCCAAACATGCTGAGTTAGCTAGTGTACTGGGACAGCAAGAGGAAACAGCAAGCTAGAGTAGAGGATAGAAGGGTAACCGTGTTACTCAGCAATGCTAAAAGTCTGGCTGCCAAACAGGCTGAATTAGCTAGTGTACTGGGACAGCAAGAGGAAACAGCAAGTTAGAGTAGAGGATAGAAGGGTAACCACGTTACTCAGCAATGCTAAAAGGTCTGGCTGCCAAACATGCTGAGTTAGCTAGTGTACTGGGACAGCAAGAGGAAACAGCAAGCTAGAGTAGAGGATAGAAGGGTAACCGTGTTACTCAGCAATGCTAAAAGTCTGGCTGCCAAACAGGCTGAATTAGCTAGTGTACTGGGACAGCAAGAGGAAACAGCAAGCTAGAGTAGAGGATAGAAGGGTAACCACGTTACTCAGCAATGCTAAAAGGTCTGGCTGCCAAACAGGCTGAGTTAGCTAGTGTACTGGGACAGCAAGAGGAAACAGCAAGTTAGAGTAGAGGATAGAAGGGTAACCACGTTACTCAGCAATGCTAAAGGGTCTGGCTGCCAAACATGCTGAGTTAGCTAGTGTACTGGGACAGCAAGAGGAAACAGCAAGCTAGAGTAGAGGATAGAAGGGTAACCACGTTACTCAGCAATGCTAAAGGGTCTGGCTGCCAAACATGCTGAATTAGCTAGTGTACTGGGACAGCAAGAGGAAACAGCAAGTTAGAGTAGAGGATAGAAGGGTAACCACGTTACTCAGCAATGCTACAAGGTCTGACTGCCAAACATGCTGAGTTAGCTAGTGTACTGGGACAGCAAGGGGAAACAGCAAGTTAGAGTAGAGGATAGAAGGGTAACCACGTTACTCAGCAATGCTACAAGGTCTGACTACCAAACATGCTGAGTTAGCTAGTGTACTGGGACAGCAAGAGGAAACAGCAAGCTAGAGTGGAGGATAGAAGGGTAACCACGTTACTCAGCAATGCTAAAAGGTCTGGCTGCCAAACAGGCTGAGTTAGCTTGTGTACCGCGACAAAAAGAGGAAACAGCAAGCTAGAGTAGAGGATAGAAAGGTAACCACGTTACTCAGCAATGCTACAAGGTCTGACTACCAAACATGCTGAGTTAGCTAGTGTACTGGGACAGCAAGGGGAAACAGCAAGCTAGAGTAGAGGATAGAAGGGTAACCACGTTACTCAGCAATGCTAAAAGGTCTGGCTGCCAAATATACTGGGTTAGCTAGTGTACTGGGACAGCAAGAGGAAACAGCAAGTTAGAGTAGAGGATAGAAGGGTAACCACGTTACTCAGCAATGCTAAAAGGTCTGGCTGCCAAACATGCTGAGTTAGCTAGTGTACTGGGACAACAAGAGGAAACAGCAAGCTAGAGTAGAGGATAGAAGGGTAACCACGTTACTCAGCAATGCTAAAAGGTCTGACTGCCAAACATGCTGAGTTAGCTAGTGTACTGGGACAACAAGAGGAAACAGCAAGTTAGAGTAGAGGATAGAAGGGTAACCACGTTACTCAGCAATGCTAAAAGGTCTGACTGCCAAATATGCTGAGTTAGCTAGTGTACTGAGGCAGGCAGAGGAAACAGCAAGTTAGAGTAGAGGATAGAAGGGTAACCACATTACTCAGCAATGCTAAAAGGTCTGGCTGCCAAACATGCTGAGTTAGCTAGTATACTGGGACAGCAAGAGGAAACAGCAAGTTAGAGTAGAGGATAGAAGGGTAACCACGTTACTCAGCAATGCTAAAAGGTCTGGCTGCCAAACATGCTGAGTTAGCTAGTGTACTGGGACAGCAAGAGGAAACAGCAAGCTAGAGTAGAGGATAGAAGGGTAACCACGTTACTCAGCAATGCTAAAAGGTCTGGCTGCCAAACAGGCTGAGTTAGCTAGTGTACTGGGACAGCAAGAGGAAACAGCAAGTTAGAGTAGAGGATAGAAGGGTAACCACGTTACTCAGCAATGCTAAAAGGTCTGGCTGCCAAACATGCTGAGTTAGCTAGTGTACTGGGACAGCAAGAGGAAACAGCAAGTTAGAGTAGAGGATAGAAGGGTAACCACGTTACTCAGCAATGCTAAAAGGTCTGGCTGCCAAACAGGCTGAGTTAGCTAGTGTACTGGGACAAGAGGAAACAGCAAGCTAGAGTAGAGGATAGAAGGGTAACCACGTTACTCAGCAATGCTAAAAGGTCTGGCTGCCAAAAATGCTGAGTTAGCTAGTGTACTGGGGCAGCAAGATGAAACAGCAAGTTAGAGTAGAGGATAGAAGGGTAACCACGTTACTCAGCAATGCTAAAAGGTCTGGCTGCCAAACATGCTGAGTTAGCTAGTGTACTGGGACAACAAGAGGAAACAGCAAGCTAGAGTAGAGGTAAGAAGGGTAACCACGTTACTCAGCAATGCTAGAAGGTCTGGCTGCCAAACAGGCTGAATTAGCTAGTGTACTGGCACAGCAAGAGGAAACAGCAAGCTAGAGTAGAGGATAGAAGGGTAACCACGTTACTCAGCAATGCTAGAGGGTCTGGCTGCCAAACAGGCTGAATTAGCTAGTGTACTGGCACAGCAAGAGGAAACAGCAAGTTAGAGTAGAGGATAGAAGGGTAACCACGTTACTCAGCAATGCTACAAGGTCTGGCTGCCAAACATGCTGAATTAGCTAGTGTACTGGCACAGCAAGAGGAAACAGCAAGCTAGAGTAGAGGATAGAAGGGTAACCACGTTACTCAGCAATGCTACAAGGTCTGGCTACCAAACATGCTGAGTTAGCTAGTGTACTGGCACAGCAAGAGGAAACAGCAAGCTAGAGTAGAGGATAGAAGGGTAACCACGTTACTCAGCAATGCTAATAGGTCTGACTGCCAAACATGCTGAGTTAGCTAGTGTACTGGGACAGCAAGAGGAAACAGCAAGCTAGAGTAGAGGATAGATGGGTAACCACGTTACTCAGCAATGCTAGAAGGTCTGGCTGCCAAACAGGCTGAATTAGCTAGTGTACTGGCACAGCAAGAGGAAACAGCAAGTTAGAGTAGAGGATAGAAGGGTAACCACGTTACTCAGCAATGCTAATAGGTCTGACTGCCAAACATGCTGAGTTAGCTAGTGTACTGGGACAGCAAGAGGAAACAGCAAGCTAGAGTAGAGGATAGAAGGGTAACCACGTTACTCAGCAATGCTAAAAGGTCTGGCTGCCAAACATGCTGAGTTAGCTAGTGTACTGGGACAACAAGGGGAAACAGCAAGCTAGAGTAGAGGATAGAAGGGTAACCACGTTACTCAGCAATGCTACAAGGTCTGACTGCCAAACAGGCTGAGTTAGCTTGTGTACCGCGACAAAAAGAGGAAACAGCAAGCTAGAGTAGAGGATAGAAGGGTAACCACGTTACTCAGCAATGCTACTAGGTCTGACTACCAAACATGCTGAGTTAGCTAGTGTACTGGGACAGCAAGGGGAAACAGCAAGCTAGAGTAGAGGATAGAAGGGTAACCACGTTACTCAGCAATGCTAAAAGATCTGGCTGCCAAACATGCTGAGTTAGCTAGTGTACTGGGACAACAAGAGGAAACAGCAAGCTAGAGTAGAGGATAGAAGGGTAACCACGTTACTCAGCAATGCTAAAAGGTCTGACTGCCAAACATGCTGAGTTAGCTAGTGTACTGGGACAACAAGAGGAAACAGCAAGTTAGAGTAGAGGATAGAAGGGTAACCACGTTACTCAGCAATGCTAAAAGGTCTGACTGCCAAATATGCTGAGTTAGCTAGTGTACTGGGGCAGGCAGAGGAAACAGCAAGTTAGAGTAGAGGATAGAAGGGTAACCACATTACTCAGCAATGCTAAAAGGTCTGGCTGCCAAACATGCTGAGTTAGCTAGTATACTGGGACAGCAAGAGGAAACAGCAAGTTAGAGTAGAGGATAGAAGGGTAACCACGTTACTCAGCAATGCTAAAAGGTCTGGCTGCCAAACAGGCTGAGTTAGCTAGTGTACTGGGACAGCAAGAGGAAACAGCAAGCTAGAGTAGAGGATAGAAGGGTAACCACGTTACTCAGCAATGCTAAAAGGTCTGGCTGCCAAACAGGCTGAGTTAGCTAGTGTACTGGGACAGCAAGAGGAAACAGCAAGTTAGAGTAGAGGATAGAAGGGTAACCACGTTACTCAGCAATGCTAAAAGATCTGGCTGCCAAACATGCTGAGTTAGCTAGTGTACTGGGACAACAAGAGGAAACAGCAAGCTAGAGTAGAGGATAGAAGGGTAACCACGTTACTCAGCAATGCTAAAAGGTCTGACTGCCAAACATGCTGAGTTAGCTAGTGTACTGGGACAACAAGAGGAAACAGCAAGTTAGAGTAGAGGATAGAAGGGTAACCACGTTACTCAGCAATGCTAAAAGGTCTGACTGCCAAATATGCTGAGTTAGCTAGTGTACTGGGGCAGGCAGAGGAAACAGCAAGTTAGAGTAGAGGATAGAAGGGTAACCACATTACTCAGCAATGCTAAAAGGTCTGGCTGCCAAACATGCTGAGTTAGCTAGTATACTGGGACAGCAAGAGGAAACAGCAAGTTAGAGTAGAGGATAGAAGGGTAACCACGTTACTCAGCAATGCTAAAAGGTCTGGCTGCCAAACAGGCTGAGTTAGCTAGTGTACTGGGACAGCAAGAGGAAACAGCAAGCTAGAGTAGAGGATAGAAGGGTAACCACGTTACTCAGCAATGCTAAAAGGTCTGGCTGCCAAACAGGCTGAGTTAGCTAGTGTACTGGGACAGCAAGAGGAAACAGCAAGTTAGAGTAGAGGATAGAAGGGTAACCACGTTACTCAGCAATGCTAAAAGGTCTGGCTGCCAAACATGCTGAGTTAGCTAGTGTACTGGGACAGCAAGAGGAAACAGCAAGTTAAAGTAGAGGATAGAAGGGTAACCACGTTACTCAGCAATGCTAAAAGGTCTGGCTGCCCAACAGGCTGAGTTAGCTAGTGTACTGGGACAGCAAGAGGAAACAGCAAGTTAGAGTAGAGGATAGAAGGGTAACCACGTTACTCAGCAATGCTAAAAGATCTGGCTGCCAAACATGCTGAGTTAGCTAGTGTACTGGGACAACAAGAGGAAACAGCAAGCTAGAGTAGAGGATAGAAGGGTAACCACGTTACTCAGCAATGCTAAAAGGTCTGACTGCCAAACATGCTGAGTTAGCTAGTGTACTGGGACAACAAGAGGAAACAGCAAGTTAGAGTAGAGGATAGAAGGGTAACCACGTTACTCAGCAATGCTAAAAGGTCTGACTGCCAAATATGCTGAGTTAGCTAGTGTACTGGGGCAGGCAGAGGAAACAGCAAGTTAGAGTAGAGGATAGAAGGGTAACCACGTTACTCAGCAATGCTAAAAGGTCTGGCTGCCAAACATGCTGAGTTAGCTAGTATACTGGGACAGCAAGAGGAAACAGCAAGTTAGAGTAGAGGATAGAAGGGTAACCACGTTACTCAGCAATGCTAAAAGGTCTGGCTGCCAAACAGGCTGAGTTAGCTAGTGTACTGGGACAGCAAGAGGAAACAGCAAGCTAGAGTAGAGGATAGAAGGGTAACCACGTTACTCAGCAATGCTAAAAGGTCTGGCTGCCAAACAGGCTGAGTTAGCTAGTGTACTGGGACAGCAAGAGGAAACAGCAAGTTAGAGTAGAGGATAGAAGGGTAACCACGTTACTCAGCAATGCTAAAAGGTCTGGCTGCCAAACATGCTGAGTTAGCTAGTGTACTGGGACAGCAAGAGGAAACAGCAAGTTAGAGTAGAGGATAGAAGGGTAACCACGTTACTCAGCAATGCTAAAAGGTCTGGCTGCCAAACAGGCTGAGTTAGCTAGTGTACTGGGACAAGAGGAAACAGCAAGTTAGAGTAGAGGATAGAAGGGTAACCACGTTACTCAGCAATGCTAAAAGGTCTGGCTGCCAAACATGCTGAGTTAGCTAGTGTACTGGGACAGCAAGAGGAAACAGCAAGTTAGAGTAGAGGATAGAAGGGTAACCACGTTACTCAGCAATGCTAAAAGGTCTGACTGCCAAACATGCTCAGTTAGCTAGTGTACCACGACAGCACGAGGAAACAGCAAGCTAGAGTAGAGGATAGAAGGGTAACCACGTTACTCAGCAATGCTAAAAGGTCTGGCTGCCAAACAGGCTGAGTTAGCTAGTGTACTGGGACAGCAAGAGGAAACAGCAAGTTAGAGTAGAGGATAGAAGGGTAACCACGTTACTCAGCAATGCTAAAAGGTCTGGCTGCCAAACATGCTGAGTTAGCTAGTGTACTGGGACAGCAAGAGGAAACAGCAAGTTAGAGTAGAGGATAGAAGGGTAACCACGTTACTCAGCAATGCTAAAAGGTCTGGCTGCCAAACAGGCTGAGTTAGCTAGTGTACTGGGACAAGAGGAAACAGCAAGTTAGAGTAGAGGATAGAAGGGTAACCACGTTACTCAGCAATGCTAAAAGGTCTGGCTGCCAAACATGCTGAGTTAGCTAGTGTACTGGGACAGCAAGAGGAAACAGCAAGTTAGAGTAGAGGATAGAAGGGTAACCACGTTACTCAGCAATGCTAAAAGGTCTGGCTGCCAAAAATGCTGAGTTAGCTAGTGTACTGGGGCAGCAAGATGAAACAGCAAGTTAGAGTAGAGGATAGAAGGGTAACCACGTTACTCAGCAATGCTAAAAGGTCTGGCTGCCAAACATGCTGAGTTAGCTAGTGTACTGGGACAACAAGAGGAAACAGCAAGCTAGAGTAGAGGTAAGAAGGGTAACCACGTTACTCAGCAATGCTAGAAGGTCTGGCTGCCAAACAGGCTGAATTAGCTAGTGTACTGGCACAGCAAGAGGAAACAGCAAGCTAGAGTAGAGGATAGAAGGGTAACCACGTTACTCAGCAATGCTAGAAGGTCTGGCTGCCAAACAGGCTGAGTTAGCTAGTGTACTGGGACAGCAAGGGGAAACAGCAAGCTAGAGTAGAGGATAGAAGGGTAACCACGTTACTCAGCAATGCTAAAAGGTCTGGCTGCCAAACATGCTGAGTTAGCTAGTGCACCGGGACAGCAAGGGGAAAGAGCAAGCTAGAGTAGAGGATAGAAGGGTAACCACGTTACTCAGCAATGCTAAAAGGTCTGGCTGCCAAATATACTGAGTTAGCTAGTGTACTGGGACAGCAAGAGGAAACAGCAAGCTAGAGTAGAGGATAGAAGGGTAACCACGTTACTCAGCAATGCTAAAAGGTCTGGCTGCCAAATATACTGAGTTAGCTAGTGTACCAGGGCAGCAAGAGGAAACAGCAAGCTAGAGTAGAGGATAGAAGATAGGGTCTAAAGGGACTGAGTACCAAACAGGCTCAGCTAGCTAGCGTAACAAATGACGCTAAGCAATGTATGCAACTAGACTAAGAAATATGTATGCATTGTAGATAATAATATTGTAAATAGTAAAATGTATAAATAAATTTTATTCAGTACTACACATCAAATGCATTATCTCCTTAAGACACCCAGTGTGTCTCATACGTTCTTTCGCGCAGTAAATTATTTTCGAGATATTCCTAGTTATTTGTCTGAGTTGTCCAATACGTATAGTTTTCTGGAATTAGGCGATATTTTTTATATTGTTAACATAAATGGAGAACGGACTGTCAAAGTTTACCCTTAGCAACCTACTTAGAGATTTTCCTTTGCACTTAAAGCGAAATTTGTAATTCTTCCATGTTTGTAGTGCCTGCTATCAGTTACATTCAGACACTTACACTTGAAGTCTTCAATTTCATTACCTGCATTTATGTTCGTTGAGTTAAAATTCATCCTAAAAGACAATTGATTGCAAACATGGTTTCTAACTAAAAATGTATTTGTTCAAAAAAAAAAAAAAAAAAAAAAAAAAAAAAGAGGAACCGTTCGTTCCATTTCTGTCAGCTGCTAACTGTCTATGTTCATCCATTATCTCAGTAGCACGCTGTTTATATATCTACCTTGCTGATCACTGTCCAATGTACTGTTTTTCAGTGACCACTTACTCTTTACAAACTTCCGTTATCTCCTTACATATGTTTTACTTCCACCACTACAGAAGAGGTATAAACCACACCAAAACTTCGATGTTATTCCAAAAAGAAATCGTGTTTTTGGGACAAATTGACTCTAAAAAGCACATTGTTTTGGAAAACGTTTACGGTGAAAATACCATAACTAGCAAAAGAAAAACATACGATATACTTATATTTCGTGTTTGACTGTCTCTTTGAGTGAGCGTGGGAATGAGCAATTAAAAAGGATTTCCTCCCATTTGAATTCTGTCCTTCACTATCAATTAACTTGTAAGCGTTACCCACGCAAGCACAACGAAATATCCGATTCATCACCTAAACACGACTTGTTTAAGCATTTAAATATCACTCAGAATATACTGTAACCATGTAAAACTTGCCAATAACAGAACGCAATATCAGAACGACCATCTAACAACCAGCTGTTTAAAACATTTGACTATCACTTAACGTAATTTGTACCTACATGAAAATTGGCAATAACAGAGCTTAATGTCAGAGTCATCATCTAACAACCAGCAGTTTAAATCATTTGACTATCACTTATAGTACTTTGTACCACATTAAAATTGGCAATAACAGAACGTAATGTGAAAGTCAACATCAAACAACCAGCTGTTTAGAACATTTGACTATCACTTAAAGTACCTTGTACCTACATGACAATTGTGAATAACAGAACGTAATGTCAGAGTCATCATCTAACAACCAGCTGTTTAAAACATATGACTATCACTTAAAGTACCTTGTACCTACATGACAATTGTCAATAACAGAACGTAATGTCAGAGTCATCATCTAACAACCAGCTGTTTAAAACATTTGACTATCACTTAAAGTACCTTGTACCTACATGACAATTGTCAATAACAGAACGTAATGTCAGAGTCATCATCTAACAACCAGCTGTTTAAAACATTTGACTATCATTTAAAGTACCTTGTACCTACATGACAATTGTCAATAACAGAACGTAATGTCAGAGTCATCATCTAACAACCAGCTGTTTAAACATTTGGCTATCACTTAAAGTACCTTGTACCTACATGACAATTGACAATAACAGAACATAATGTCAGAGTAATCATCTAACAACCAGCTGTTTAAACATTTGGCTATCACTTAAAGTACCTTGTACCTACATGACAACTGACAATAACAGAACGTAATGTCAGAGTCATCATCTAACAACCAGCTGTTTAAACATTTGGCTATCACTTAAAGTACCTTGTACCTACATGAAAATTGGCAATAACAGAACGTAATGTCAGAGTCATCATCTAACAACCAGCTGTTTAAAACATTTGACTATTATTTAAAGGACCATGTACCTACATGAAAATTGGCAATAACAGAACGTAATGTCAGAGTCATCACCTAACAACCAGCTGTTTAAAACATTTGACTATCACTTAAAGTACGTTGTACCTACATGAAAATTGGCAATAACAGAACGTAAAGTCAAAGTCATCATCTAACAACCAGCTGTTTGAAACATTTGACTATCACTTAAAATACCTTGTACCTACATGAAAATTGGCAATAACAGAACGTAATGTCAGAGTCATCATCTAACAACCAGCTGGTTAAAACATTTGACTATCACTTAAAATACCTTGCACCTACATGAAAATTGGCAGCAAGAGAAGGTAAAGTCAGATTCATCATTTATCAAACAGCATTTTAAAACATTTGACACTCAGTTACAGCACCTTGGTCCACAGGTACATAGTGAGCAGGAAATTTCTTTGATAGTATGATCGCCTACGGTTGCAATTGATGATGGAGGTGTACTGACCTGATTGTTTGCGCAGGGCTTAAGCAGTTTTCCATAGGGGTCATCCTCATAACGAATCTTTCCATCTTGTCCACGTACGCTTGCACCTGGTTCTCGGTCAGGTGCTCTTTCTCCTGCCGACGTAAGCCTCACAGAAGCCCTCGAATGTTCGACGTAGTTAATGGCTAGGAGTATCTTCATTCCATTTAAGAGAAGCGGAGTTGGAGGATTATCTCTGATGTTTTGGCTTCCGGATCGCATTCCTATGTAAGTGATGTGTGAGACTGCAGACTTAAGCATAAGCATGTTGGATATTCTTGGGGTTTTGCAGGATGGAGTTGCGGAGACGATTTCGTTGTCGCGCCCGGTGAGCCTCTCGCGATTGGCTGGTGACTCTGTTTTCTATCTCGGCCAACACTACATTGTGGTCGGAGTCCAGTACTTTTAATGCTATAAGCGTGAGATTAAATGTCTTGTGATCGCGATGTCGATGGCTTTTGCCACTCATGCACCTCGCAGATTGTGTGTGGGTTGCCAATGTCTGGTACTTGAACCCGAGGTCTCATGGATAAGAATTTGCCTCTTGCCTCTCATTTGAAGTCACCGGCCATTTAGGTAGTCCTTTGGGACGAACTGACTTACAGCTGGGTGATACATGGACTCTGTTGTTTCCGCCGAGGTTCAGATAAATTGCCGTGACCTCCAGAAATTGAAGGGATGAGAGTGGAATTGGACGATGCGCCACATGCTGCCTCGTTAGCACCGCCGGGCCGCCCGCGGACGATACGATGACATATGTAGCCCAGGCTTCGGAAATAGAATTATGGATGGAGATTCGTTTCGGCAATCTAGACAATTAGTGCATAGGCACGAGAAAACTGAGAAATCTCACCCCTATGATCGGCCAGGGAACACGCGTTCCAGAATACACATAGGAAAGGGACACGAGACTTAATAAAATCCGTCATTTTGTATCTGCAAGATGAAAGAAGGCAGAGTTACAGGTAACCCCACAATCACTAGCATTTTTCCCAGTGTATATGCGGTGGAAATGAATTTAACAATGAGAACGTAGACGGGCTGTCGATGGACCAAAACAGTGAGCTGCAGCACCACTGCGAGTTCGAGGTTCTGGTGGGGAAAAGGACCGTTTGGGAGCAGGTCCTCTGCTCTCTCGTCCTTCAGTTGACGACAGGCCATGCGATATTCACACCTCTTCGTCAGTGCCGGTTTCATTTAAGGCTTTTTGGTGGCTCTGCACATCTTTGCGAAGCAGCCGCTTGGCTTAGCTTGCTTGGTGACTGCAACCGTGCGGGTATCGGTTATTTGTATAGTGATGTGGCTTTGATGTCGTTACATTAGTCTCAAGAATTAGCAGTCGCTAGGCCATCTATCTGTTTGACCTGGAAGACCAAACGGTTATCTCTCCTTGTAATGACCCACAGAGTACAGGTAAGACCTCATTCACGAATAACTCGCCAGATGTATTCTATAATGTGGCGCAACAGTCGCCTACTTGTGCTCCAGACAAGAAAATACATGTACTTCATTATCCTGCAATTTACTTAACGAATCTCAGCTTCGTCAACAGAAGGCCAGAGTTCTTCCTCTATTTCCGATCTGATGAATGGGTGTAGCATATCATAGGCTCCAACATTTGGAAATCCTGTGTCACATTCAGAGAAGGAAGGTTAAGGGAATTCAAGCTCCAAGGTTTCACATATCCTAACTAAATAAAATACACGAAGTTGTACATCGTCTGTCGGCTTATCTTTACAACATGTAGACTTATGCTGTACTTGACAATAGCATTCTCTATCTTTCGTACAAGTTGAAATATCCGACGTTGTTCGCGGTTTTTCGGTTTATCTCCAAAATATTAGACTTAGGTTATACATGTCCCATAGACTTATTGTTTTGTGTTACTAGCTGAAATACCCGACGCTGTCCGTGGTGTGTCGCTTTATGTCTACAACATTTACACTTAGGTTGTACTTGTACAATAGTCTTGTGTTACTTTGTTACTAGCTGAAATACCTGACATTGTCTGTGGTTTGACGGTTTATCTCTACAACATTTAGACTTAGGTTGTACTTGTCCAATAGCCTTGTGTTACTTTGTTACTAGCTGAAGTACCCGACGTTGTCCGTGGTTTGACGGTTTATCTCTACAACGTTTAGACTTAGGTTGTACTTGTCCAATAGTCTTGTGTTACTTTGTTACTAGCTGAAATACCCGACGTTGTCCGTGGTTTGACGGTTTATCTCTACAACATTTAGACTTAGGTTGTACTTGTCCAATAGTCTTGTGTTACTTTGTTACTAGCTGAAGTACCCGACGTTGTCTGTGGTTTGACGGTTTATCTCTACAACGTTTAGACTTAGGTTGTACTTGTCCAATAGTCTTGTGTTACTTTGTTACTAGCTGAAGTACCCGACGTTGTCTGTGGTTTGACGGTTTATCTCTACAACATTTAGACTTAGGTTGTACCTGTACAATAGTCTTGTGTTACTTTGTTACTAGCTGAAATACCCGACGCTGTCCGTGGGTTGACGGTTTATCTCTACAACGTTTAGACTTAGGTTGTACTTGTCCAATAGTCTTGTGTTACTTTGTTACTAGCTGAAATACCCGACGTTGTCCGTGGTTTGACGGTTTATTTCTACAATATTGTCACCCGAACGTTGGAACACCCTATAGAACCGGCTGGAAGCAGCAGTGGAGACGGAGGCGTTCGGATTCGCCCCTCGTTAAAGCTGGGGTGGCTGGGAAAAAAAACATTACCGTGCCGTCTCTTTCCGCTGCCCTTGATTTCTCGAACTTATGGGATAATTCATCTAATCCAGAACATTCTCGATCCCCCAGCTGACCCTATATAAGCAACACGCCGGGCAGTAAGTCAGTCAGTCAGTCAGTCAGTTCTTGGCGTAAGAATGCAGTGCTAGTGTACGACGAGAAGACTGTGTGAGTGCATCGGAGGATTGTACGTAATTACGAGTGCAAGTGAAATTGTAACGGACGAACTGGTGAATCGTAATTGTGTGCATTACTTAATTCTGTGTAATTGGGAAGTGTTAAACTGTAAGTCAGTGGAAAAAAAGAACATTTTTGAGTGCTGCAATTGGACTTTTCATTTCACGAACCCACAAAGTCACACTTTGTTACTAGCTGAAATACCCGACGTTGTCCGTGGTTTGGCGGTTTATCTCTACAATATTTAACTTAGGTTGTACTTGTACAATAGCCTTGTGTTACTTTGTTACTAGCTGAAATACCCGACGTTGTCCGTGGTTTGACAGTTTATCTCTACAACATTTAGACTTAGGTTGTACTTGTCCAATAGTCTTGTGTTACTTTGTTAGTAGCTGTAGTACTCGTGTTGTCCTTGGTTTGGCGGTTTTATCTCTACAACATTTAGACTTAGGTTGTACTTGTCCAATAGTCTTGTGTTACTTTGTTAGTAGCTGAAATACCCGACGTTGTCTGTGGTTTGACAGTTTATCTCTACAACATTTAGACTTAGGTTGTACTTGTCCAATAGTCTTGTGTTACTTTGTTAGTAGCTGTAGTACTCGTGTTGTCCGTGGTTTGGCGGTTTTATCTCTACAACATTTAGACTTAGGTTGTACTTGTCCAATAGTCTTGTGTTACTTTGTTAGTAGCTGTAGTACTCGTGTTGTCCGTGGTTTGGCGGTTTTATCTCTACAACATTTAGACTTAGGTTGTACTTGTCCAATAGCCTTGTGTTACTTTGTTACTAGCTGAACTACCCGACGTTGTCCGTGTTTTGACGGTTTATCTCTACAACATTTAGCCTTAGGTTGTACTTGTCCAATAGTCTTGTGTTACTTTGTTACTATGTGAAACACCCGACGTTGTCCGTGGTTTGACGGTTTATCTCTACAACATTTAGACTTGGGTTGTACTTCTCCAATAGTCTTGTGTTACTTTGTTAGTAGCTGAAATACCCGACGTTGTCCGTGTTTTGACGGTTTATCTCTACAACATTTAGCCTTAGGTTGTACTTGTCCAATAGTCTTGTGTTACTTTGTTACTAGCTGAAATACCCGACGTTGTCCGTGTTTTGACGGTTTATCTCTACAACATTTAGACTTAGGTTGTACTTCTCCAATAGTCTTGTGTTACTTTGTTACTAGCTGAAATACCCGACGTTGTCCGTGGTTTGACGGTTTATCTCTACAACATTTAGACTTAGGTTGAACTTGTCCAGCAGTCTTGTGTTACTTTGTTACTAGCTGAAGTACCCGAGGTTGTCTGTGGTTTGACGGTTTAACTCTACAGCGTTTAGACTTAGGTTGTACTTGTCCAATAGTCTTGTGTTACTTTGTTACTAGCTGAAGTACCCGACGTTGTCTGTGGTTTGACGGTTTATCTCTACAACATTTAGACTTAGGTTGTACCTGTACAATAGTCTTGTGTTACTTTGTTACTAGCTGAAATACCCGACGTTGTCCGTGGGTTGACGGTTTATCTCTACAACGTTTAGACTTAGGTTGTACTTGTCCAATAGTCTTGTGTTACTTTGTTACTAGCTGAAATACCCGACGTTTTCCGTGGTTTGACGGTTTATCTCTACAATATTGTCACCCGAACGTTGGAACAGCCTATAGAACCGGCTGGAAGCAGCAGCAGGAGACGGAGGCGTTCGGATTCGCCCCCTCGTTAAAGCTGGGGTGGCTGGGAAAAAAAAAACATTACCGTGCCGTCTCTTTCCGCTGCCCTTGATTTCTCGAACTTATGGGATAATTCATCTAATCCAGAACATTCTCGATCCTCCAGCTGACCCTATATAAGCAACACGCCGGGCAGTAAGTCAGTCAGTCAGTCAGTCAGTTCTTGGCGTAAGAATGCAGTGCTAGTGTACGACGAGAAGACTGTGTGAGTGCATCGGAGGATTGTACGTAATTACGAGTGCAAGTGAAATTGTAACGGACGAACTGGTGAATCGTAATTGTGTGCATTACTTAATTCTGTGTAATTGGGAAGTGTTAAACTGTAAGTCAGTGGAAAAAAAGAACATTTTTGAGTGCTGCAATTGGACTTTTCATTTCACGAACCCACAAAGTCACACTTTGTTACTAGCTGAAATACCCGACGTTGTCCGTTGTTTGGCTGTTTATCTCTACAATATTTAACTTAGGTTGTACTTGTACAATAGCCTTGTGTTACTTTGTTACTAGCTGAAATACCCGACGTTGTCCGTGGTTTGACAGTTTATCTCTACAACATTTAGCCTTAGGTTGTACTTGTCCAATAGTCTTGTGTTACTTTGTTAGTAGCTGTAGTACTCGTGTTGTCCGTGGTTTGGCGGTTTTATCTCTACAACATTTAGACTTAGGTTGTACTTGTCCAATAGTCTTGGGTTACTTTGTTAGTAGCTGAAATACCCGACGTTGTCCGTGTTTTGACGGTTTATCTCTACAACATTTAGCCTTAGGTTGTACTTGTCCAATAGTCTTGTGTTACTTTGTTACTATGTGAAATACCCGACGTTGTCCGTGTTTTGACGGTTTATCTCTACAACATTTAGACTTGGGTTGTACTTGTCCAATAGTCTTGTGTTACTTTGTTAGTAGCTGAAATACCCGACGTTGTCCGTGTTTTGACGGTTTATCTCTACAACATTTAGCCTTAGGTTGTACTTGTCCAATAGTCTTGTGTTACTTTGTTACTAGCTGAAATACCCGACGTTGTCCGTGTTTTGATGGTTTATCTCTACAACATTTAGACTTAGGTTGTACTTGTCCAATAGTCTTGTGTTACTTTGTTACTAGCTGAAATACCCGACGTTGTCCGTGGTTTGACGGTTTATCTCTACAACATTTAGACTTAGGTTGTACTTGTCCAACAGTCTTGTGTTACTTTGTTACTAGCTGAAGTACCCGACGTTGTATGTGGTTTGACGGTTTATCTCTACAACGTTTAGACTTAGGTTGTACTTGTCCAATAGTCTTGTGTTACTTTGTTACTAGCTGAAGTACCCGACGTTGTCTGTGGTTTGACGGTTTATCTCTACAACATTTAGACTTAGGTTGTACCTGTACAATAGTCTTGTGTTACTTTGTTACTAGCTGAAATACCCGACGTTGTCCGGGTTTTGACGGTTTATCTCTACAACGTTTAGACTTAGGTTGTACTTGTCCAATAGTCTTGTGTTACTTTGTTACTAGCTGAAATACCCGACGTTGTCCGTGGTTTGACGGTTCATCTCTACAATATTGTCACCCGAACGTTGGAACATCCTATAGAACCGGCTGGAAACAGCAGCAGGAGACGGAGGCGTTCGGATTCGCCCCCTCGTTAAAGCTGGGGTGGCTGGGAAAAAAAACATTACCGTGCCGTCTCTTTCCGCTGCCCTTGATTTCTCGAACTTATGGGATAATTCATCTAATCGAGAACATTCTCGATCCCCCAGCTGACCCTATATAAGCAACACGCCGGGCAGTAAGTCAGTCAGTCAGTCAGTTAGTCAGTTCTTGGCGTAAGAATGCAGTGCTAGTGTACGACGAGAAGACTGTGTGAGTGCATCGGAGGATTGTATGTAATTACGAGTGCAAGTGAAATTGTAACGGACGAACTGGTGAATCGTAATTGTGTGCATTACTTAATTCTGTGTAATTGGGAAGTGTTAAACTGTAAGTCAGTGGAAAAGAAGAACATTTTTGAGTGGTGCAATTGGACTTTTCATTTCACGAACCCACAAAGTCACACTTTGTTACTAGCTGAAATACCCGACGTTGTCCGTGGTTTGGCGGTTTATCTCTACAATATTTAACTTAGGTTGTACTTGTACAATAGCCTTGTGTTACTTTGTTACTAGCTGAAATACCCGACGTTGTCCGTGGTTTGGCGGTTTATCTCTACAATATTTAACTTAGGTTGTACTTGTACAATAGCCTTGTGTTACTTTGTTACTAGCTGAAATACCCGACGTTGTCCGTGGTTTGGCGGTTTATCTCTACAATATTTAACTTAGGTTGTACTTGTACAATAGCCTTGTGTTACTTTGTTACTAGCTGAAATACCCGACGTTGTCCGTGGTTTGACAGTTTATCTCTACAACATTTAGACTTAGGTTGTACTTGTCCAATACTCTTGTGTTCCTTTGTTAGTTGCTGTAGTACTCGTGTTGTCCGTGGTTTGGCAGTTTTATCTCTACAACATTTAGACTTAGGTTGTACTTGTCCAATAGTCTTGTGTTACTTTGTTACTAGCTGAAATACCCGACGTTGTCCGTATTTTGACGGTTTATCTCTACAACATTTAGACTTAGGTTGTACTTGTCCAATAGTCTTGTGTTACTTTGTTACTAGCTGAAATACCCGACGTTGTCCATGTTTTGACGGTTTATCTCTACAACATTTAGACTTAGGTTGTACTTGTAAAATAGTCTTGTGTTACTTTGTTACTAGCTGAAATACCCGACGTTGTCCGTGTTTTGACGGTTTATCTCTACAACATTTAGCCTTAGGTTGTACTTGTCCAATAGTCTTGTGTTACTTTGTTACTAGCTGAAATACCCGACGTTGTCCGTGTTTTGACGGTTTATCTCTACAACATTTAGACTTAGGTTGTACTTGTCCAATAGTCTTGTGTTACTTTGTTACTAGCTGAAATACCCGACGTTGTCCGTGTTTTGACGGTTTATCTCTACAACATTTAGCCTTAGGTTGTACTTGTCCAATAGTCTTGTGTTACCTTGTTAGTAGCTGAAATACCCGACGTTCTCCGTGTTTTGACGGTTTATCTCTACAACATTTAGCCTTAGGTTGTACTTGTCCAATAGTCTTGTGTTTCTTTGTTACTAGTTGAAATACCCGACGTTGTCCGTGTTTTGACGGATTATCTATACACCATTTAGACTTAGGTTGTACTTGTCCAATAGTCTTGTGTTACTTTGTTACTAGCTGAAACACGCGACGTTGTCCGTGGTTTGACGGTTTATCTCTACAACATTTAGACTTAGGTTGTACTTGTCCAACAGTCTTGTGTTACTTTGTTACTAGCTGAAGTACCCGACGTTGTCTGTGGTTTGACGGTTTATCTCTACAACGTTTAGACTTAGGTTGTACTTGTCCAATAGTCTTGTGTTGCTTTGTTACTAGCTGAAGTACCCGACGTTGTCTGTGGTTTGACGGTTTATCTCTACAACATTTAGACTTAGGTTGTACCTGTACAATAGTCTTGTGTTACTTTGTTACTGGCTGAAATACCCGACGTTGTCCGTGGGTTGGCGGTTTATCTCTACAACGTTTAGACTTAGGTTGTACTTGTCCAATAGTCTTGTGTTACTTTGTTACTAGCTGAAATACCCGACGTTGTCCGTGGTTTGACGGTTTATCTCTTCAATATTGTCACCCGAACGTTGGAACACCCTATAGAACCGGCTGGAAGCATCAGCAGGAGACGGAGGCGTTCGGATTCGCCCCCTCGTTAAAGCTGGGGGGCTGGGAAAAAAAACATTACCGTGCCGTCTCTTTCCGCTGCCCTTGATTTCTCGAACTTATGGGATAATTCATCTAATCCAGAACACTCTCGATCCCCCAGCTGACCCTATATAAGCAACACGCCGGGCAGTAAGTCAGTCAGTCAGTCAGTCAGTCAGTCAGTCAGTCAGTCAGTCAGTCAGTCAGTCAGTCAGTCAGTCAGTCAGTCAGTCAGTCAGTCAGTCAGTCAGTCAGTCAGTCAGTCAGTCAGTCAGTCAGTCAGTCAGTTCTTGGCGTAAGAATGCAGTGCTAGTGTACGACGAGAAGACTGTGTGAGTGCATCGGAGGATTGTACGTAATTACGAGTGCAAGTGAAATTGTAACGGACGAACTGGTGAATCGTAATTGTGTGCATTACTTAATTCTGTGTAATTGGCAAGTGTTAAACTGTAAGTCAGTGGAAAAAAAGAACATTTTTGAGTGGTGCAATTGGACTTTTCATTTCACGAACCCACAAAGTCACACTTTGTTACTAGCTGAAATACCCGACGTTGTCCGTGGTTTGGCGGTTTATCTCTACAATATTTAACTTAGGTTGTACTTGTACAATAGCCTTGTGTTACTTTGTTACTAGCTGAAATACCCGACGTTTTCCGTGGTTTGACAGTTTATCTCTACAACATTTAGCCTTAGGTTGTACTTGTCCAATAGTCTTGTGTTACTTTGTTAGTAGCTGTAGTACTCGTGTTGTCCGTGGTTTGGCGGTTTTATCTCTACAACATTTAGACTTAGGTTGTACTTGTCCAATAGTCTTGTGTTACTTTGTTACTAGCTGAAATACCCGACGTTGTCCGTGTTTTGACGGTTTATCTCTACAACATTTAGCCTTAGGTTGTACTTGTCCAATAGTCTTGTGTTACTTTGTTACTAGCTGAAATACCCGACGTTGTCCGTGTTTTGACGGTTTATCTCTACAACATTTAGCCTTAGGTTGTACTTGTCCAATAGTCTTGTGTTACTTTGTTACTATGTGAAATACCCGACGTTGTCCGTGTTTTGACGGTTTATCTCTACAACATTTAGACTTGGGTTGTACTTGTCCAATAGTCTTGTGTTACTTTGTTAGTAGCTGAAATACCTGACGTTGTCCGTGTTTTGACGGTTTATCTCTACCACATTTAGCCTTAGGTTGTACTTGTCCAATAGTCTTGTGTTACTTTGTTACTAGCTGAAATACCCGACGTTGTCCGTGTTTTGACGGTTTATCTCTACAACATTTAGACTTAGGTTGTACTTGTCCAATAGTCTTGTGTTACTTTGTTACTAGCTGAAGTACCCGACGTTGTCCGTGTTTTGACGGTTTATCTCTACAACATTTAGACTTAGGTTGTACTTGTACAGTAGTCTTGTGTTACTTTGTTACTAGCTGAAATACCCGACGTTGTCCGTGTTTTGACGGTTTATCTCTACAACATTTAGACTTAGGTTCTACTTGTCCAATAGTCTTGTGTTACTTTGTTACTAGCTGAAATACCCGACGTTGTCCGTGGTTTGACGGTTTATCTCTTCAATATTGTCACCCGAACGTTGGAACACCCTATAGAACCGGCTGGAAGCATCAGCAGGAGACGGAGGCGTTCGGATTCGCCCCCTCGTTAAAGCTGGGGGGCTGGGAAAAAAAACATTACCGTGCCGTCTCTTTCCGCTGCCCTTGATTTCTCGAACTTATGGGATAATTCATCTAATCCAGAACATTCTCGATCCCCCAGCTGACCCTATATAAGCAACACGCCGGGCAGTAAGTCAGTCAGTCAGTCAGTCAGTCAGTCAGTCAGTCAGTCAGTCAGTCAGTCAGTCAGTCAGTCAGTCAGTCAGTCAGTCAGTCAGTCAGTCAGTCAGTCAGTCAGTCAGTCAGTCAGTCAGTCAGTCAGTCAGTCAGTCAGTCAGTCAGTCAGTTCTTGGCGTAAGAATGCAGTGCTAGTGTACGACGAGAAGACTGTGTGAGTGCATCGGAGGATTGTACGTAATTACGAGTGCAAGTGAAATTGTAACGGACGAACTGGTGAATCGTAATTGTGTGCATTACTTAATTCTGTGTAATTGGCAAGTGTTAAACTGTAAGTCAGTGGAAAAAAAGAACATTTTTGAGTGGTGCAATTGGACTTTTCATTTCACGAACCCACAAAGTCACACTTTGTTACTAGCTGAAATACCCGACGTTGTCCGTGGTTTGGCGGTTTATCTCTACAATATTTAACTTAGGTTGTACTTGTACAATAGCCTTGTGTTACTTTGTTACTAGCTGAAATACCCGACGTTTTCCGTGGTTTGACAGTTTATCTCTACAACATTTAGCCTTAGGTTGTACTTGTCCAATAGTCTTGTGTTACTTTGTTAGTAGCTGTAGTACTCGTGTTGTCCGTGGTTTGGCGGTTTTATCTCTACAACATTTAGACTTAGGTTGTACTTGTCCAATAGTCTTGTGTTACTTTGTTACTAGCTGAAATACCCGACGTTGTCCGTGTTTTGACGGTTTATCTCTACAACATTTAGCCTTAGGTTGTACTTGTCCAATAGTCTTGTGTTACTTTGTTACTAGCTGAAATACCCGACGTTGTCCGTGTTTTGACGGTTTATCTCTACAACATTTAGCCTTAGGTTGTACTTGTCCAATAGTCTTGTGTTACTTTGTTACTATGTGAAATACCCGACGTTGTCCGTGTTTTGACGGTTTATCTCTACAACATTTAGACTTGGGTTGTACTTGTCCAATAGTCTTGTGTTACTTTGTTAGTAGCTGAAATACCTGACGTTGTCCGTGTTTTGACGGTTTATCTCTACCACATTTAGCCTTAGGTTGTACTTGTCCAATAGTCTTGTGTTACTTTGTTACTAGCTGAAATACCCGACGTTGTCCGTGTTTTGACGGTTTATCTCTACAACATTTAGACTTAGGTTGTACTTGTCCAATAGTCTTGTGTTACTTTGTTACTAGCTGAAGTACCCGACGTTGTCCGTGTTTTGACGGTTTATCTCTACAACATTTAGACTTAGGTTGTACTTGTACAGTAGTCTTGTGTTACTTTGTTACTAGCTGAAATACCCGACGTTGTCCGTGTTTTGACGGTTTATCTCTACAACATTTAGACTTAGGTTCTACTTGTCCAATAGTCTTGTGTTACTTTGTTACTAGCTGAAATACCCGACGTTGTCCGTGGTTTGACGGTTTATCTCTTCAATATTGTCACCCGAACGTTGGAACACCCTATAGAACCGGCTGGAAGCATCAGCAGGAGACGGAGGCGTTCGGATTCGCCCCCTCGTTAAAGCTGGGGGGCTGGGAAAAAAAACATTACCGTGCCGTCTCTTTCCGCTGCCCTTGATTTCTCGAACTTATGGGATAATTCATCTAATCCAGAACATTCTCGATCCCCCAGCTGACCCTATATAAGCAACACGCCGGGCAGTAAGTCAGTCAGTCAGTCAGTCAGTCAGTCAGTCAGTCAGTCAGTCAGTCAGTCAGTCAGTCAGTCAGTCAGTCAGTCAGTCAGTCAGTCAGTCAGTCAGTCAGTCAGTCAGTCAGTCAGTCAGTCAGTCAGTCAGTCAGTCAGTCAGTCAGTCAGTCAGTCAGTCAGTCAGTTCTTGGCGTAAGAATGCAGTGCTAGTGTACGACGAGAAGACTGTGTGAGTGCATCGGAGGATTGTACGTAATTACGAGTGCAAGTGAAACTGTAACGGACGAACTGGTGAATCGTAATTGTGTGCATTACTTAATTCTGTGTAATTGGCAAGTGTTAAACTGTAAGTCAGTGGAAAAAAAGAACATTTTTGAGTGGTGCAATTGGACTTTTCATTTCACGAACCCACAAAGTCACACTTTGTTACTAGCTGAAATACCCGACGTTGTCCGTGGTTTGGCGGTTTATCTCTACAATATTTAACTTAGGTTGTACTTGTACAATAGCCTTGTGTTACTTTGTTACTAGCTGAAATACCCGACGTTTTCCGTGGTTTGACAGTTTATCTCTACAACATTTAGCCTTAGGTTGTACTTGTCCAATAGTCTTGTGTTACTTTGTTAGTAGCTGTAGTACTCGTGTTGTCCGTGGTTTGGCGGTTTTATCTCTACAACATTTAGACTTAGGTTGTACTTGTCCAATAGTCTTGTGTTACTTTGTTACTAGCTGAAATACCCGACGTTGTCCGTGTTTTGACGGTTTATCTCTACAACATTTAGCCTTAGGTTGTACTTGTCCAATAGTCTTGTGTTACTTTGTTACTAGCTGAAATACCCGACGTTGTCCGTGTTTTGACGGTTTATCTCTACAACATTTAGCCTTAGGTTGTACTTGTCCAATAGTCTTGTGTTACTTTGTTACTATGTGAAATACCCGACGTTGTCCGTGTTTTGACGGTTTATCTCTACAACATTTAGACTTGGGTTGTACTTGTCCAATAGTCTTGTGTTACTTTGTTAGTAGCTGAAATACCTGACGTTGTCCGTGTTTTGACGGTTTATCTCTACCACATTTAGCCTTAGGTTGTACTTGTCCAATAGTCTTGTGTTACTTTGTTACTAGCTGAAATACCCGACGTTGTCCGTGTTTTGACGGTTTATCTCTACAACATTTAGACTTAGGTTGTACTTGTCCAATAGTCTTGTGTTCCTTTGTTACTAGCTGAAATACCCGACGTTGTCCGTGTTTTGACGGTTTATCTCTACAACATTTAGCCTTAGGTTGTACTTGTCCAATAGTCTTGTGTTACTTTGTTACTAGCTGAAATACCCGACGTTGTCCGTGTTTTGACGGTTTATCTCTACAACATTTAGCCTTAGGTTGTACCTGTCCAATAGTCTTGTGTTACTTTGTTACTAGCTGAAATACCCGACGTTGTCCGTGTTTTGACGGTTTATCTCTACAACATTTAGACTTAGGTTCTACTTGTCCAATAGTCTTGTGTTACTTTGTTAGTAGCTGAAATACCCGACGTTGTCCGTGTTTTGACGGTTTATCTCTACAACATTTAGCCTTAGGTTGTACTTGTCCAATAGTCTTGTTTTACTTTGTTACTAGCTGAAATACCCGACGTTGTCCGTGTTTTGACGGTTTATCTCTACAAAATTAGGCTTAGGTTCTACTTGTCCAATAGTCTTGTGTTACTTTGTTACTAGCTGAAATACCCGACGTTGTCCGTGTTTTGACGGTTTATCTCTACAACATTTAGCCTTAGGTTGTACTTGTCCAATAGTCTTGTGTTACTTTGTTAGTAGCTGAAATACCCGACGTTGTCCGTGTTTTGACGGTTTATCTCTACAACATTTAGCCTTAGGTTGTACTTGTCCAATAGTCTTGTTTTACTTTGTTACTAGCTGAAATACCCGACGTTGTCCGTGTTTTGACGGTTTATCTCTACAACATTTAGACTTAGGTTGTACTTGTCCAATAGTCTTGTGTTACTTTGTTACTAGCTGAAATACCCGACGTTGTCCGTGTTTTGACGGTTTATCTCTACAACATTTAGACTTAGGTTCTACTTGTCCAATAGTCTTGTGTTACTTTGTTAGTAGCTGAAATACCCGACGTTGTCCGTGTTTTGACGGTTTATCTCTACAAAATTAGGCTTAGGTTCTACTTGTCCAATAGTCTTGTGTTACTTTGTTACTAGCTGAAATACCCGACGTTGTCCGTGGTTTGGCGGTTTTATCTCTACAACATTTAGACTTAGGTTTTACTTGTCCAATAGTCTTGTGTACCTTTGTTAGTAGCTGTAGTACTCGTGTTGTCCCTGGTTTGATGGTGCTAGTTAAATGTGTTGCAGCTTGATGCTTGGTAACGGCTATTGCTGGTTTCCATGCAGTTACGAGGTACTTTGTGCGCTAGTCGCATTTTTTTAAAACTTGTTGCTAGGGTATGTGTCTGGAAAATGATATGTGTAGTCCTTAATATCTGCTTTTAGTACATGTGGCAGCGCAGGCGGTGACACTTGTGATGCATGAGGTTGGAGATGTAGCACTGGTGGACTGAGAGGTCGGGGAAAACCGGAAAACCCAGAGAAAACCCGACTCAGCGCCGTGTTATCCACCACAGGTCTCATTTTGCTGTCGCCTGGGATCGCACCCGGGAAATCTTGGTGAATGTCTAGCGATGTAACCACTCAACCGGGACCCTGCCTTTAATATGTCTGGATTCTGAATTGTTTCTGTGTCGGACAGATAGAAATTGCCTTCTAATTTTATAAAAAGGTATAGGAATTTGTAAATTTAGACAAATGACAAGAGCATCTCAGAATATATCCAAGAAAGATATACCCTTTGACAAAAAAGAAGAAAAAAAACAGTAGACTAAGAAGGTGTATAGTGCTCTAAGTCCACATCGTTTCCTCGGCCGGTTTACAATGTTGTCACGTCTCTTTGTTCTACTGAATATCTCATAATTATCATAAGAATGTTCACCCATTGGCTATTGTTTCATATGCTTCATGCATTTCCAGGTAGGGAATCCTTCCTATTTTCGCACACTGTAGTTTATGCGAAAAGTTAAGTCTTATAAGTGACTCATCATTAAGTCTTAGTTACTAAACATGCAATGATAGCCGAGCGGTTATAGACAAGTATGTAGAAGCTACACCTACCAAGGTTCGAATCCCAGACATCATTTTGACTTTCTTATTGTAGAGACAAGAAATTTGTATTATGCACATTGTAATTTAACGTACATTTGCTACGGTTTACTTTATTTTACAGGGCGCCGGGGTAGCGCTGTGGTTTCGTTCGCGGTTCCCGTGTTAAGGGTCCCGAGTTCGCTTGCCGACTCTCTGGTTGGCGATTTTAAGTCAGCCCTATCCATGCCTTCATCCCTGTCTAGCATATGTGAAGCGTTCCCTATGCCCAACTTGGCTCGGAGTCTACTTTATTGGCTGTAGGTCCTCTTGCCTCGCTGTGATCTTCACTATCACCCTACCATTGCAGGTAATGGACACCGCCCTCTGTGTGCCTCCACCTGAGAAATGGGTTCGGACATCACGTGGTGGGGCAAGGCTACCCCGAAGGCCAAGGTTGCCGTTTGGGGCGTGTTGGTAACCAACCAACTTTATTTTGCAGCATTTATGCTCACACATAAAACTGACACACCTACTCTGTTTTTAAACCAACTGAAATAAATAAATAAATAAATAAATAAATAAATAAATAAATAAATAAATAAATAAATAAATAAATAAATAAATAAATAAATAAATAAATAAATAAATAAATAAATAAATAAATAAATAAATAAATAAATAAATAAATAAATAAATAAATAAATAAATAAATAAATAAATAAATAAATAAATAAATAAATAAATAAATAAATAAATAAATAAATAAATAAATAAATAAATAAATAAATAAATAAATAAATAAATAAATAAATAAATAAATAAATAAATAAATAAATAAATAAATAAATAAATAAATAAATAAATAAATAAATAAATAAATAAATAAATAAATAAATAAATAAATAAATAAATAAATAAATAAATAAATAAATAAATAAATAAATAAATAAATAAATAAATAAATAAATAAATAAATAAATAAATAAATAAATAAATAAATAAATAAATAAATAAATAAATAAATAAATAAATAAATAAATAAATAAATAAATAAATAAATAAATAAATAAATAAATAAATAAATAAATAAATAAATAAATAAATAAATAAATAAATAAATAAATAAATAAATAAATAAATAAATAAATAAATAAATAAATAAATAAATAAATAAATAAATAAATAAATAAATAAATAAATAAATAAATAAATAAATAAATAAGTAAATAAGTAAATAAGTAAATAAGTAAATAAGTAAATAAGTAAATAAGTAAATAAATAAATAAATAAATAAATAAATAAATAAATAAATAAATAAATAAATAAATAAATAAATAAATAAATAAATAAATAAATAAATAAATAAATAAATAAATAAATAAATAAATAAATAAATAAATAAATAAATAAATAAATAAATAAATAAATAAATAAATAAATAAATAAATAAATAAATAAATAAATAAATAAATAAATAAATAAATAAATAAATAAATAAATAAATAAATAAATAAATAAATAAATAAATAAATAAATAAATAAATAAATAAATAAATAAATAAATAAATAAATAAATAAATAAATAAATAAATAAATAAATAAATAAATAAATAAATAAATAAATAAATAAATAAATAAATAAATAAATAAATAAATAAATAAATAAATAAATAAATAAATAAATAAATAAATAAATACGAGGGCTGTTCAATAAAGAATGATCACAATTTTTTTGACAACGTACCTTTACACATCCTCATAATTTTGATGGTCCTTCACAAAATTATCTCCCCTGAATGCGATGCACTTGTCCCAGCGTTTCTGCCAGTCTTTAAAGACATGCTGGAAACCAATTTTTGAGAGATCCTTCAAAATCGCCTCCGCAGCCTTCACCACTGCTTCTGATGACGGATAATGCCTCCCACGAAGGTGTTTCTTCCAGTTAGGGAATAGAAAAATGTCACAGGGGCTAAATCCGGACTATAGGGAGGGTGAGGCATGCACTTCATGTTGATTTTTGCAAGATATTCAGCAACAACATTGGCAATATGCGGCCGCAAATTATCGAGGTGCAGCATCCAGCCTGCTTCACGGAAATGTGGTCTTTTGCGCCTGATATGGACTTGCAATGTTTTCAGAGCATCCCTGTAGTGTTGTCGAGTTACTGATGTGTGTGCAGGTATAACATGTTGATAAACCATTCCATGAATATCAAAGAATGAGATGACCATAACTTTCCCAGCAGAAGCAACCACTTTTGCTTTTTTGGGAGGTTGGTGATGAAGGAGATTTCCACACTGAGCTTTGCTGTTTGCTCTCAGGATCAAAATGATGTAGGCAAGTTTCATCAGGAGTGATTACGTTTGAAAGAAACTCCGGATCTTCCTCCAACATCAACTTTAACTGTATGTTATCTCCATTGTAGCGGTAGGCGATACTGAACATGTCTGAACTTGACTGGTTCTCACAGGCGGGAGCCAGGAGTACTAACAATGAAACTACTACGTCGTGTTTTTTTCACATTAAGCTAACAGAATATAATAAGATTGAATTTTAGTGCGAGAAATTATGACCAATAAAAGTTATGATCATTCTTTATTGAACAGCCCTCGTACTCAATTCCTATAAGTAAACTCAAACAAAAATGGAAATTAAGTTGGAATCGAGTCTGTGTTTATTACTGCTCTCATTCTGCGGGGCATGGATGGCACCAAAGCCTAGTGAAATTTTCACGGGAGAATACTTCGTATCACGTGGCAGAACCATTCATCACAGATGAATGAGCCCAACGCGTTTACACAATAAATATTAAGGCAATTTTATAATAGTATTACATTTATTTTGAAATCGACCAGAATATGTTATTTGCGTTTTTATAAATGTGTTTATCTTCTGCAAGAAAAACATACGGCATTGCTAGATAGAGTCGACATGAAAAATTCAATGCCATGGCTGGGATTTGAACCACGGATCTCCTGGTATTCGTCCAGTCGCTCTAACCCATTGAGTTACCGTGGCCAACTTGCCGTCATAACATTAAATTCTCCGTTTAAAGCGTATATTTCCCCGGTAAACCAATAGGGGCTCTCGCATTCGAGATACACCGTTTGTGGCAACTTGCTATTGTAAATACTTGAGCCCCAGGCTTCGTCATCTAACTCTTATTATTTTAGTTAATTGATGGAAATTAACAATTTCTTCACACTAGTCTTATATAAGCTAAGGTATTGGATAGATAGAGGCAACATGAAATATTCATGGAGATCCGTGGTTCAAATCCCGGCCATGGTATTGAATTTTTCATGTTGACTCTATCAAAGACCTTAGCCTATATATGGCTAGTGTGAAGAAATGATTAATTTCCATCAATCAACTACAATAAGGCATTGGTATTCAAGTAACCATAATAAAAAATGCGCATCAAGGATTTGAACCCATGTTTGTCCACTTACCAGACATGCGTTTTACCGCTCGGCTACCATGCATACGGTCAAGTCGCAAAGCATATACCTATATATATATATATATATATATATATATATATATATGCCCGCCTCGGTAGCGTGGTGGTAGCATGTCTGCCCCGCGTTCAAGAGGTCCCGAATTCGAATCTCGGTGAGAGTGAGTTGCCTGGATCAGGTTTTTCCGGGCTTTTCCCTTATCGTTCAAGACGAATGTCGGTTGACTCTGAGCTCCATGGACCCTGGACTCATTTGAGCATCATTTCACCCAATTCATTCATCGTCCGATATGACTTAACGTTGGAGCACGTAAATTACAAAACAAAAAAACCCTATATATCGCATAGCTTTGAAATGAAGTCAGAAGTGAACGAAGCGTCATCGAATGCTTCCGATGTTTTCCGAATCGAACTTTCTGTATGATAACTGCTCATTTTTTTCTCCTAAGGTTGTATTTTTGTTGTTGTAATTTACGTCTTCCAAAGTTAAGTAATATCGGACGATGAATGGAATGAAATGGCTCAAATGAGCCTAGGATCCATAGAGCTTAGAGTTACGCGACATTCGTTTTTAGGATAAGGGAAAACCCTGGAAAACCTTATCCAGGTAACTCACCCTGACTCGAACTCGGGACCTATGGAACGTGAGACAGACACGCTGCCACCACGCTACCGAGGCGGGCTAAGGTTGTATATTTCGTATAAAAAGCTTGTCTTAACAAATGGAGATTTTGTTTGTGACAGTTTACCAGTTATAGAAAGGTCATTCACAACGAAGTGGAGTTCTCAGCACATTCACAGGTATTTCAAAACATATATTACATTTGTCATGAAGCTATCCTAGGCACATGGTATTTTAATGAAATCTTTTTTGTTATTTTTGAGGAAATTCAAAGCTTTATGAAACATCCCTACGTCACTCATATTGAAGTGTAGAGAGGACACATCTTTATTCAAAATGTCATTTAAGGATAACAAGTTTAGAGTTTAACCTAGTTTTATAACAGACCCACACCCTAGACGGACCTTTTTCTAGAAACGTTTTCTTGTTCAGATTAAGGAGTTTTCAAAATCACGTACCTAAGGGGGCACTACAATTGGAACTGGGCAGGCATTTCTACTAAAATTAAAATCTTGTCAACGGCAATGAAATATTTATACAGAATCACTAACTTGGAAGATGGCAATATTATTAAAGAATGTTTTCATGTTCAAAAGAGAAGTAACTGGGAAGGGTCTTGGACATATAAAATGAATGACGTGTTTGGTCATTCTTGGATAAATGCAGAGTATGGGTATAGAGGCTCCTGGAAAAAATTTAAGCTAAGATTAGAAGATATTGACAGACAAGACATTTTCGCCAATACAAGTGACAAAAGCTCACTAAGATTATATAGAGAAAGAAAAACAACCTGGGGGAGGGAAGGATATATACATATATGTAGTAAGCTAGGGCGAGAAGGTTTTGCTTGGGCGAGAACAGGAGTGAGAAACTTGAAAGGTATAGGTCAAGAGAAGGAGCTAGCTAAGTGTCCATTGTGTGGAGAAGAGAATGCAGATTTCCATTGTATATTAAATTGTAGTCAAACAAAGATATGGAGAGAGCAGGCTTGGCTACGTAAATGGGACAGTCTGGGGGGTGAAGTAGTAATTACAAAAACATTTGTCAGTAAAAGGGGAAAAGAACAGGAGAAATATATAGAATTATTTTTGGGAAAGTTAAAGAGAGATGGCTAAGCACAATTAAGAGAAAAATGTAGAATAGGATAGGTGAAATGGCAAAATGTGTAAAAAGGAGTAGAGGGCGTCCAATACACAAAAACCTAGGGTTAGGTGTATGGGGACCGAATTATTAGTCAATGGTGGGCAACATGATAGGATTTCCAGGATTTAGGAATATACAGCATTTTCCAGTATGGATTTTATAATTGTAATCTTGATTTTGTATTTCCATTTCATGATGTAAAAGGAAAGATGAGAAATAAATTAAAAATTACAAATCACGTAATCCCGATATACAATTTACGGCCCTTTACAGTAGCATGAGATTGGGTGCTCTTACCCTATATTTCGCATCATGAACTGGGGCCGCACGTCCAAAAGTGGATCTTGACCTACTCACCACTTGAAAAACATCGATCTCGGTGGTATTTAAACATGCGTCATGATGACGTCAGCATCAGTCGTCGGGGAACAGCGCTTTCGTAGTAACGCTGCGGGATCGATGTGGTGGCAGCCCAGCTTCACCCTGAAACATCATTCAACATTGATTAGACTTACACAGGTTATAGGTGTTCAAATGTTTCCTTCATCCAAACAAATCCTTTATAATTATAGTTTATGAGAAATAGATAAACACTTATTATTAGGGAACGGATTTTTAACTAATAAAATGGTTTAATTTATTCTTATGCATTTAAAAATCAAGAAAATCTTTGTTGAAATGTTCAAAATATTTAGTAAAACACAAAAATATTTTCTTTCATTTTACATAATACAAAAACTTGTAGAAAAAATCTGTGTTCATAACTCAGCAGTGATGGATTGTTGGTATCACAAGTCAATTGTTGGAAATTGTTTGAAGTTACACATGCCTTTTTTAAATTGTTAATTACTAATCTCAGCCGATTGTTAGGCAGCTCTGTCCGATACTGGGAGAATGACCGGTTTACGTCATATGACGTCACACTCGCATATTTCGTACCGGCACGTCACCATTACTTACACTCTCCATCTCTACTTGATGGCCCTCCAGAAATTGGACAACTTGGCTCGCAATTTGAAATCCTGTTTTAGTTAATTGATGGAAAATAATCATTTCTCCACACTAGCCGTATATAGACCAAGGTTTTTGATAGAATCAACATGAAAAATTCAATGCCATGGCCGGGATTCGAACCACGGATCTCCTGGTTTCCGTCCAGTCGCTCTAACCCACTGAGCAACCATAGCCGTCATGACATTAAATTCTCCATTTGACTCATATCTTCCCTGTAAACCACTAGGGGCTCTCGTATCCGAGATACACCGTTTGTGGCGACTTACTCTCTTACGTTGGCCATGATAGCTCAATGTGTTAGAGCGACTGGACGGAAACCAGCAGATCCGTGGTTCAAATACCGGCCATGGCATTGAATTTTTCATGTTGAGTCTATCTATAAAAAACCTTAGCCCATATACGACTAGTGTGAAGAAATGATTAATTTCCACCAATGAACTAAAATAAGAGTTAAATGATGAAGCCTGCGACTCAAGTACTTACGATAGTAAGTCGCCACAAACGGTGTATCTCGGATGCGAGAGCCCCTAGTGGTTTACCGTGGAAATATACGAGTCAAATGGAGAATTTAATGTCAGGACGGCACGTTGGCCATGGTAGCTCAAAGGTTAAGAGCGACTGGACGGAAACCAGGAGATTCGTGGTTCAAATTCCGGCCATGCCATTGAGCTTTTCATGTTGGCTCTATCTATTGAAGTCCTGTCTTTCTTTCAAAGGCCGAGTTGAATTTGTTTTCTAAAGTTTACATTTTTAAGCCTTGTAGTGAGTTGATTTTCGTTTCTAAATTAACGATTTCTTCAACACTTTCTATCAAGAGATTAGTTGTTACTTCTAGTTTTTTTTAATGGAATCGCACGAGACAAATTAGTGGCAACATACGCCATGTCATTTCTTAAACAAGTGTCATTTAATAGAATTTTTTTTACCAAGCGGGATGGTTCAGGCAGTTTCGTCTGTGGTCCGCATTCGGGAGACCTGGGTTTAATTCCCGTGGCCGACGTACCTGACCCTTGGACTTTTTCGGGGGTTGTCCGCGTCGCCAGGCGAATCCTGGGTAGGTTAATTACATCCCCCGAATTTCCTGGAATGTCCTGTCCTTACAGTACATCTCCATTATTATTTCACGTCATATCTCATCTGGTGGTCTCTTTGAAGGTAGAAGTGTCGGCGGGAGTCTCGGCGGTTTTGTAACTACTTGCGTTGCCGCCCTCTATCTCCTCTCACCTCATCCTTTCTCCCGGGGATGCCCCACTTGGGGCTTAAACAAACCACAGGTTGACGTCATTTAATCTAATCTAAGATTACAGGATAAGCAGAAGGTTGCACAGCTTCTCTTCTCAAAAACAAAGACATGTTTGACCACAAACAATAACAGGAGAAACAAAGCTCCGTATAGTATTTTGGTAAACACCATAAAATATGTACTAATAACTAAATTGTGCAAAATATTTAATTACATAATTCAATTATATGCCTCAAACAAAATATCTTGCGGGGAAGTAAGGCTGAAATAATCATAAATAACATATTGGCCCCAAGAAGTGTGAAAATTTTTTTGGAAGTTTTAAAATGAGCTGAAAAAAGTGTAGCGTGGTCTTTTCTTTAGCAACAAATGCCTCCAATCACTTAAAGAAGAAAATGTTTCCAGTTGTAATACGATATTATGACCTCTTCAGTGGAATCCAAAACAAATTATTGTATTTCATAGAACAGGCAGGTGAATCACTATCATGGGGATCCAAAATTAAACATATAATAGTGATTAAACCAGAAGCACTGTACACATCAGAAACCCTCAACATGAATTTCAAGGGTCAGATAGAGAAGCTCGAATTAAAAGAACGGAAAATATTAAGAAAGATCATAGGACCAAAGTTTCAACATAATAAGATAATATACATCAAGAATGAAACACTCTACAAGAAAATTAAAATACTCTCAGATATTATGCGAAAAAGAAGGATAAATTTTTATGAACTGTAAAAGATTACGCAAACAAATCTTTGATTTTTTTTTGTAACCGTAAAATAAAACCCAACTGGTTTAAAGAAACTGAAAAAGACTTACCAGAATTAAAAATCACAGAAAATTCATTACTTGACGGGACTGCGAAAGTAATAACTAAAAACGAAAATATAAGGTGCAAAGATAAATCCAAACCCATTTTCTCGGCAGAAGAAAGGAAAAAATCAGATAGAACGAAGAAATACTGGGAACTAAGAAAAGAACGACACATAGGAAAATGATTGTTTCAACGTACACCAAAGAAGAGAAACGTAAGGAGGAGGAAGAAGAAAAAGGTAGGTAAAACTGCAATGGATGTCCATAGGTTAAGTACCTCACTGAAGTCAAGTAATTTGAATGTCAGTAATGTATCATCATTGTGTGCTGGTGGTGCCAATATCAATTAAGGCAAGTACCATTCGGTCATTTTTCTATCAAGTAATGAGAATGAAAAAATACCCAAAGCTAGTGGTTTTAACTATATCCTTCACAATGCAATTGCTTACAGTACTTATATGTTGAAGTGTTAGTACTATCGAGTAGGATGGCTCAGGCGGTTTCGTCTGTGGTCTGCATTCGGGACGTCCGGGTTCGAGTCCCGTGGCCGACCTACTTGAACCATGGGCTTTTTCGGTGGTTTTTCCGGCTCGCTAGGTGAATGCTGGGTATGTTAGTTACATCCTCCGAATTTCCTGTTCCTCTATTTCATCTCCATTATCATTTCATATCATCTCTCATCTGGTGGTCTCTTTCAGGGTAGAAAGTGTCGGCGGGTGTCTCGGTGGTGCATGGCAGGATGATATGCTCTGAGGTAAACTACTTCCTCCTTCGGGAGGTCGGTAGCCGGCCTCCACTGGGACCATTTCGGGATCGTCAGCCAGGGACCTTTGGGGCTCGGATCGTCTGCCTGGGACCATTAGGGCTCGGCTGCTGGGCTTGTTGCCGTCCCGCTGTAGGGGTGCGAGTCCGTTGTCCTGGCCGGTCGGGGGAGGTCTCTATCCAAGTAAACTGTTGGGATCCTGCCCTCTGTACTGTCATAGCTCCTTGGGACGGCCGCTCTGTCTCCTTCAACTCATCCTTCCTCCCGGGGATTCTCCCACTTTTTGGCATAGGAACAATGGGCTCAGCATGGTGACCTGCGTACTGAATCCCCTTCCTAATGATATTCTAATCCTAAACCTGAAGTGTTAGTACTGAAAATATTGTAACTTTGTGGGTTCGTAGAATTAAAAGGCCGAGTTGTAGAAATTAAAAATCTCCTTTATTTTCGTAGCATTACACTGTCCAATTCTCACGTAAGAACATTAAATCACATATACACAGTCTTACAAGGTCGATCACAATAACAAACAGTGAAACAGATTACAGCTTTAGCTCTCGTTACAACAACACAGCTGGCTATCTCTCATTTCACAACTACAACTGCACTGCTAGCGTGTCACAATCCCTTTTATATCTCCATTCATGATTACCACACTGTTCTGTCAATCACTAGAAGTTTCTGGAAACAAGGCATCTAGTTACATAATTCGAACATTCTATCACCTTCCAGAAACGTAACTTAATCTACCCGGCGAGGCCTTTGACTCAGTTATCTTGCCTGCCGGCATTATCTGTTTACACACGTTCGTTATCTACGTGAAACCTATCCGTCTATTGTGTGCCAAGCCGCCTTATCGCGATCGGGTTCGCGAAAATATTGTCGCGAATCCATTATTTACGATAGCGCGGCGCTGAGAGATAAGGGACAAATAGTGCCGGGCGGAGATAAGCAGCTTGCCTAAACAGATAAACCTAGCGCAGAGATAAAAGTCATGCCAAAACAGATAAAGTGAGCCCACCTCGGTAGCGTGGTGGTAGCGTGTCTGCCTCAAGTTGAAGAGGTCCGAGTTCGAATCTCGGTCATGGTGAGTTAATTGGATAAGGTTTTTCCGGGGTTTTCCCTTATCCTGATAGACGAATGTCCGGTAACTCTAAGCTCCATGTACCCCGTACTCATTTGAGCTCCATTTCACCCATTTCATTCATCGTCCGAAATGACTTAACGTTGGATGACGTAAATTACAACAAAAAAGATAAAAAGATAAAGTGAGGCAAATGGAACATTCTATTGACATCTTGATTGATAGGGAACAGTCCATTACTTGTTTGTTACAGAATATTCCCGAAATGTCTAGTGACATGAGTAGTGGTATATGTAAGAGGCGATACGCCAGCGGAGTAGTAGAAAAGACAGTCGTAAACAGAGTCGTGACGAGAGCTGTAATTGGAACTGGTGTGTGTTTTGGAAGTGAACTCTTTGTTGTGGTCAACGACCTTGGAAGATTGTATTTGTGTGTTACGTAATTCTGCTGGTGGGCAAAGTGTATTTCTACGGAAATAAAGAACAATTTTGAATTTCTGCAACTTGTACTTTTAATTCTACGAACCCACAAAGTCACAATATATATCCACTTTTCCTGCTCTGCCAAACCAAGGGAAAATTTAAAATTCTTTTGTTCATGTGGAATGGTCTGATATACATGTAAATATTACAAGGTTATCGCTGTAGAAAAGCTTTTAAAAATTGAGAGCCTATAAAAAGCTATTTTAAAAGCATAGATGATTCAGACTGTCCTAAAGTTTTTGAAAAGCTACTTTCGCAATGAAAATACAGAAGTAGAAACAATTGTTCAGGCTTTCTTTTCTCTTTTTGAATATTGTAAATGTTTTCATTCAAAAAAGCAAAGTATTTGAAGAATTCCGACCTTAGTTTTATGGAATCTTAAAGAAACTGTTCAGTTGCTAATTATAAAGTTAGACAGACTTTTCGTTAGTGGTACTCATAAATTGTTAACCATTGTTCCTGATTAAAATTTGAAATCTACTAGTGAGAACAACTTAACTGAATTCTATGAAAATTTATATTCTTACTTAGTTAACAAATTTGATGACAGTTTGGTGTTTAATTCCACTATGTCTAAAAAGGGAATTAACATTCAGTGACATTGAATTATATATGAGGAGTTTTGTAGCTCTAATGATGCAATCAAATGTGCTGTCTGCTTAGAGGGTAGCGTTAGACAGAAGTGCATAAAGTTTTCACAGTTTGAAACTAAATAACGCCAATTTTGAGAACTTACGTAAGCTGATAGTATACCAGGAAGTAATGCTCACATCGCGAGAGTATTTTCTGTTATGAATAACAAATGGTCAAATGTAAGGAATAGAAATAGATCTAACCAAATCTGAACTCCAGTTGTCAAACATCTTCCTTATTCATGTAATAAATGCTTCGAATTTGCTAAACATGTTATAAAACCACTGACTGAGGCAAAATCTGTGTAAGTATTTGCGATATGTGATTAAATAGTTATCGTTCACAAATACTGCAATCATTTTTGGTGAATGTATAAGGTGCTCCTAATTCCCCTTATTTTATGCCAAGAATATGAGTATCTCCATAATATTCTTTAAAAACAACTGTTCTATAAATATTTATTATCCATCGATCAGCAAGGAATAGAACACATAACAATGGAGGCAACCGTGAGTGGCACCTCTAACCAAATATGTCAGGATAACTGTAACACAAAGTAAGCACTTAAAGTCTGATGGTAGTAATCACTAGTCTAGGTCGTCTGTACTGGAGACGTCACTCAAGAGAAGGTCTTGTGGTAGTCTGCGCTTGAGGCGAGATGGTTGGCGATTTCGAGCTCCGAGATTGTAGGTAACAGCTGCAGGGTCCTCCACGAGATGGTCAAAGAAAGGTCATGCCAGCCGTCGGATGTACTGCAGAGGTCACTCAGGAGAAGATCTTGTGGTAGTCTGCGTTTGAGGCAAGTTGCTTGGCGATTTCGAGCTCCGAGATTGTAGGTAACAGCTGCAGGGTCCTCCACGAGATGGTCAAAGAAAGGTCGTGCCAGCCGGTGGATGTACTGGAGAGATCACTCAGGAGATCTTGAGGCAGTCTGCGCTTGAGGCGAGGTGGTTGGCCAGTGCGACCGCCAAAAATTGTAGGTAACGGCTCCAGGGTCCTCCCGGAGATGGTAAAAGAAAGGTCATGACAGCCGTAGGATGTACTGGAGAGGTTACTCAGGAGAAGATCTTGTGGTAGTCTGCGCTTGAGGCGAGTTAGTTGGCAAGTGCGAGCGCCGAGATTGTAGGTAACATCTCCAGGGCCCTCATGGAGATGGTAAAAGAAAGGTCGTGCCAGCCGTCAGGTGTACTGGAGAGGACACTCAGGAGAAGATCATGTGGTAGTCTACGCTTGAGGCGAGTTGGTTGGCGAGTGCGAGCGGCGAGATTGTAGGTAACAGCTCCAGGGACCTCCTGGAGATGGTAAAAGGAAGGTCGTGCCAGCGGTAGGATGTACTGGAGAGGTTACTCAGGAGAAGATCTTGTGGTAGTCTGCGCTTGAGGCGAGTTGGTTGGCGAGTGCGAGCGCCGAGATTGTAGGTAACATCTCCAGGGCCCTCATGGAGATGGTAAAAGAAAGGTCCTGCCAGCCGTCAGGTGTACTGGAGAGGTTATTCAGGAGAAGATCTTGTGGTAGTCTGCGCTTGAGGCGAGTTGGTTGGCGAGTGCGAGCGCCGAGATTGTAGGTAACAGCTCCAGGGCCCTCATGGAGATGGTAAAAGAAAGGTCGTGCCAGCCGGCGGATGTACTGGAGATTTCACTCAGGGGAATATTTTGTGATAGTCTGCACTTGAGGCAAGTTGGTTGGACAGTGCGAGCGCCGAGATTGTAGGTAAGAGCTCCAGGGACCTCCCTGAGATGGTAAAAGAAAGGTCATGCCAGCCGTCAGATGTACTGGAGAGGTCACTCAGGAGAAGTTTTTGTGACAGTCTGCACTTGAGGCAAGTTGGTTGGAGAGTGCGGGCGCCGAGATGTAGGTAAGAGCTACAGGGACCTCCCAGAGATGGTAAAAGAAAGTTCGTGCCAGCCGGCGGATTTACTGGAGAGGTCACTCAGGACAAGATCTTGTGGAGTCTGCGCTTGAGGCGAGTGTGAGCGCCGAGATTGTAGGTAAGAGCTCCAGGGTCCTCCTGGAGATGGTAAAAGAAAGGTCGTGCCAGCCGTAGGATTTACTGGAGATGTCACTCAGGACAAGATCTTGTGGAGTCTGCGCTTGAGGCGAGTGTGAGCGCCGAGATTGTAGGTAAGAGCTCCAGGGTCCTCCTGGAGATGGTAAAAGAAAGGTCGTGCCAGCCGTAGGATTTACTGGAGATGTCACTCAGGACAAGATCTTGTGGAGTCTGCGCTTGAGGCGAGTGTGAGCGCCGAGATTGTAGGTAACAGCTCTAGGGACCTCCTGGAGATGGTAAAAGAAATGTCGTGCCAGCCGGCGGATGTAGTGGTGAACGGGTAGAAGATCAAACTCATTATGAAGTTGTTGGTTTCTGACGAACCATGGAGCATTTGTAGCTGTACACAGCACCCTCTTTTGTGGTATCTGCTGTCGGCGGAGATTAGTCTTGCTGGTTTCACCCCAGACTGGAGCTGCATAGGTAATACTGAGACGGACTAGAGATGTGCAAAGAAAAAGGGAGGATTCATAGCCAAGTGAGGTGTGTATATTGAGTGAAGGGTATTGTTTGATAGTCAAGCACACGCAAGTGTAACAGATCGACAGATGTGGGCGTTCCAAGTAAGTCGAGTGTCCAGTAGCACCCCAGATATTTCACTGGCACACTGGTTGGTAACCATGAGTGCTGTTCCCCGAGCAGCTATAATGAAGGAAGATGCCTACGAGGATGTAAAGAGTAAATCTTAACTTCTGTCTGGTTAGTGTTGAAGGAAATGCGCCAGAGTGGGCTATTTGATCCAGAGCAGTTTGCTGTTCGTAAATGGCATGACGAAAATTGGAGTGAGAATGAAAGAGAGCAGTATCATCACCATATGAAGCCGTACAAATTAGCGCTATAGCAGGATGATCATGAATGTATATATTAAAGATGAGTGTTGCAAGTACTAAACCTTGGGGTACACGTGCTAAAATGGGCCGTCGGTTGGATGTGAACCCAGCAATGCGCACCACAGAAGTTCTGTCAGTGACATAACTTGAATGATTTGTATGAGATAATAAGGGAAACAAATGCGATGCGCTTTAAGTAGTAGCCCAGTGTGCCACACCTTATCGAATGCCTGGACGATATCTAGGAATGGTGCTACAGTGTTGTTCCTGTTTTCGAAACCTTGTACGATACACTGCGTGATTCTAAGCGATTGGTTAGTGGTAGCATGCTTTGGGCGAAAGCCAAACTGAAAAGTTGGAATTATCTGATTGTGAATCAAAAAACGAGAAATACCTTAGGCTTAGAAAGAGTAGATAATAAACTGATTGGTCTGTAACTTGAGGGAAGGTTTTTTTAGACTTGTTGGGCTTGTGGAAAACGATAATTTCCACACGCTTCCATGTACATGTAAAATGACCAATGCAGCATTGAAGATGGTTGATAAATAAGCCAGCGCCTTGTTTGTCAAATTCTTCAGCATAACGTTGGGGATAAGGTCATGACCGCGAGACTTTTCTTCGGGAAGACAATGATTAAAGCGGGACAATTCAAGTGGACTAGTAAACGAAATTCTGTTTTACACTTTAGGACGAAACTAGTATCGTGGCAGGAGTTAGGTGCTCGTAGTGAGTAGCTAGGGCGTCACACTTGGCAGCACAGTCCCTCAAAAGGGTCCCATCGACCTGAAGGGGTGCAGTCACTGTCGACTCTCGGAGAATCACCTTAGTGACATTCCCCAGTTCACCTGTACTCCTGAAAGCGATGTTGCTTTAGTGCGATCCGTACTTGTCGAATAAGTCTATTTAATATTTCATTTATACTCTTATTACTATTTATCGCTCTTATTCTATTGTTGATTATAATATGTAAAAATCTTTTAATCTACTTTTACAATTTTATTGCCTATTCAATATATTGTTATACTGATGACGTCAAATAAAATCTCTTACTATACCCAATTAATTTCAGTATCAAATGCCACATATTATATTACGCTATTATCTAATTTGGTAATATAAAACCATTGCCTGAAGGAATTAATATTTAAATCATCCTGATAGAGTCGACATGAAAAATTCAATGCATCGGGCGGGATTTGAACCACAGATCTCCTGGTTTGCGTCCAGTCACTCTTACCCATTGAGCTACCATGGCCGTCCAGACATTAAATTCTCCATTTTAATCGTATATTTCCCCGGTAAACCACTAGGGGCTCTCGTATTCGAGATATACCGTTTGTGGTGACTTACTATCATAAATACTTGAGTCCCAGGCTTCATCATTTAGCTCTTATTATTTAAGTTAATTGATGGAAGCTATTCATTTCTTCACAGCAGCCGTATACAGCCTAAGGTACTATATTGATAGAGTCGACATGAAAAATTCAATGCCACGGCCGGGATTTGAACCACGGATTTTGCATGTCGACTCTAGCAATCTAATACCTTAGCATGTATAGGGCTACTGGGAAGAAATGAATAACTTCCATCAATTAATTTAAATTATCTACTTCGAACTATTGGCATGTTTTTAAATTGCATGTCACATTTTTAACAAACATATTTGGAATTATATAAAATATAAGTTTCTATTACATAATTTTTTTCCTTTTAAAATATTTTTCACACCAAAATCTGAATTACAAAACTATTCATATTTTCGTACACACTTTCAAACTTGTTTACGATCAATTTTCTTTTTTTTTTATTGTATATGATTTGTAATTTTTTAAAAAGTCTACATACATCTTGTTATTCATGCATTTTCTTAGTTTCCAATCTTCATGTCACTTCACTAATGTCAATAATGTATCACTTTATATTTACATCTTTCATGTTATAATTTTATTTCTTAAAAATTATTTTATTAAGTATTATCTATCTCTTTTATATTACCATTTTCAAATGTTTGATAACTCTTTATATGTTCTAAGCAGTTGCTTACGCCATTTATCAATTTGAAATTCTTTATATCCCTTAATTCAAAAGCATGATCGGCAATATAACAATTCCATTCCCTTGTTTTTACCCTTTAATGTACTAGATAATTTATTATCTTTGTCTAACACATACTCTCCTAACTTAGGTTCCCATTTATGTTTTCTATCTTTTTTCATAAATTTTCTTTTACCTACCTTTCCCTTTATCCTATGAAAAACTAATTTTATCTTGTGTTCTTCACTATTGATCCTGATATCCCTTTAAAAACTGGTTCTGGCTCAATACCTAGCTTTAAACTGACAGGCACAAATCCAGTTGTTGCATTTATTGTATAATGTTCGAGATTTTCTCGGGAAGCAAGCCAGGTGAAAAGACGATTAGAAAGCCACGTTTCGGGAGAGTGCATCTCTCCCATCATGATATTTATTAAATGTTATAACCACAAATGAATCACTGGATGTAACACAAATACAAACATATATATACACATACATATGTATATACATATACAGGATGTCGTTAAAGTTACTATCCATTTCAATGAAAACGCAATATTTTGTTTCTTTTCTTTTCAGATGCTGGTATCTTAGTGCAAGATGTTAGCTCAGAAGAACGGGCTACCATTGTTTGTGCACGGGTACCCGGATTGTCATATGGAGACGCCAGACCGGAATTTACCCGTAAATTCCACAAACCAGCCCATCAAGGGCACACATCCGTCTGCTTGTGAACAAATTTAAGCGTACCGGAAGTGTGTGTGATGAGACATGTCCTGGAGGACCACACGTCTTGGCAGAAAGAGTGCAGCATGTTCAAATTGCTAGTGATAGGAGTCCGAAGGCATCAATTCGACGCCGGAAGTGTGTGTGATGAGACATGTCCTGGAGGACCACACGTCTTGGCAGAAACAGTGCAGCTGGTTCAAATTGCTAGTGATAGGAGTCAGAAGGCATCAATTCGACGCCTCAGTAGGGAATTGAACGTCCCTCGCAACACAGTGTGGAAAATTCTACGTTTCACTCTACGAAAACGTCTGTATCACATCCAAGTTCTGTACCAACTTGAGGACGAGGATTTCGCCAGTCGTTGGGCAATGTGTTATAACCTCCTGGAATGTGTAGAGAATGAGAATTTAATGGAAAACATTTTATTCTCCGATGAAGCCACTTTCCATGTTTGTGGGAAAGTGCACAGACACAACAGCCGAATATGGACATATGAAGAACCACATGAAGTATCGGAGTGGGAACGTCATATACCGGAGGTCAATGTTTGGTTGGGTATGACAAACCAAAAACTGTATGGCCCATTTTTTCTTTGCCGAAAGGTCAATAACAGGTAACATCTACCTCAACATGTTAGAACTGTTCCTTGAGCCGCAGCTTCAAGAGGATGGCATACTGGATACAGTTGTGTTTCAGCAAGATGGTGCACCTCCACGTTTTACAAACATCGTCCGTGATTACCTGAACTGAACCTTTCCAAGGAGGTGGATAGGCAGAGGTTCACTTCGGCTGTGGGCTTACCGTTCAGCGGACCTTATTCCTTTAGACTTTTTGCATGGGGGTACATCAAATCTAAAGTACACACTAGCAAAGTGAATGGTCTGCCTGAGTTACGAAATCGTATCAGGGAAGCAGCAGGTCGAATTACGGTTAACATGTTACAGTCTACATTTCGTTCCACTATCGAAAGTTGGCGTATGTGTTTTGAGCTGGATGGAGGTCATGTAGAAGCGCACTAGAATATGTGTAACACTTCAAAATAATGTTGATTTTTCAATCACTGTCTTCCTTAATTGAAATGGGTAGTGACCTTAGAGACACCCTGTATTATATATACTATAGAACTGGTTCTGCACGATTACCAGAGGGTAAATATGATGACCAATGGTACAATTTTGTTACGTTTTCTTTCAGGGTATTAGTAAATCATTTACTTTTGTGAACAGTGGCATTATCTGTCAAAACTACTGCAACCTTACCATATTTGGGCATAAAATCATAACTATTTTTAACATATGTATCGCTAGTAGTTATCCTTGTAGAGTAAATTTTCACAAATGTACTAAAACATCGTGGAGAAGAAAAATATATTTACATCCAAGTTGCCCTACAGGTAATTCTCACTGACTACTTGCAGTTAAAAGTGCATTGACTTTATCCATAATAATGGTTTGGGGTTTCAAATCAAATTTGATATTAAATCGTTTAGACTCTTGACGTAGATCACAGGTTTTACAAATTTGTGTAACATTTCTAGCCAAATGTTTTATACAAAACTGTTCACTGATTGTAAAATTAATTTTTCATTACATACATGTGCAAGGGATTTGACTTATGCTAGGATCAGATGTCCCTGCATTGCTTTAGAGAGTGTTACTTTCCATTTTGGATTATATTTCCCATGAAATTTATAAACGTTATTCTCATATATCCCTATTTTGTATATTGGCTTTGCCTTTTCCATGAGTTTTTCTTTATCTTGTTGTAGCAACAACGGTAATTTACCAAAATCTTTCACACCTTTTGTTCCATTTATACCTGGTCTTTAACTGCAATGGTCATACCGGCGGCCGTTCTCTTTTGGAACATATCGAAGGTGTTAACTCGTATTCGTTGGGTTTTAATCATTAGATCACGTACACATTTATACCTCGCCTTTAACTGCAATGGTCATACCGGCGGCCTTCTCTTTTGGAACATATCGAAGGTGTTAACTCGTATTCGTTGGGTTTTAATCTTTAGATCACGTAAACATTTATACCCCGCCTTTAACTGCAATGGTCATATCGGCGGCCGTTCTCCTTTGGAACATATCGAAGGTGTTAACTCGTATTCGTTGGGTTTTAATCATTAGATCACGTAAACATTTATACCCCGCCTTTAACTGCAATGGTCATACCGGCGGCCGTTCTCCTTTGGAACATATCGAAGGTGTTAACTCGTATTCGTTGGGTTTTAATCATTAGATCACGTACACATTTATACCTCGCCTTTAACTACAATGGTCATATCGGCGGCCGTTCTCCTTTGGAACATATCGAAGGTGTTAACTCGTATTCGTTGGGTTTTAATCATTAGATCACGTACACATTTATACCTCGCCTTTAACTGCAATGGTCATACCGGCGGCCGTTCTCCTTTGGAACATATCGAAGGTGTTAACTCGTATTCGTTGGGTTTTAATCATTAGATCACGCACACATTCACACTCTTATTCATACTTCTAGACTCTGGGGAAGATGAGGAATTATCATGGTTGGAGAAACATCCCCATCCCCCCACCGGGAATCGAACCCGGGACCTCTTACACAGCAGGCAGGTGCTCTACCGACTGAGCTACGTGGCCAGCCCTTTCATAAATTGTTCACCTTCTAAAGTTTTAAAATAAGGAATAATTACCTATGATTGTGTCTGGTATTGCATAGTTTGTTTTAGTGATAACAAGTCACTGAAGATATTATCTTCCCCAGGGTCTTTACGAGGGTCCTTTGATAAGTCTGGTTAATTTCCATGCAGGGATGGTCAGTTTGGGTGCAACTTTGTGAATGGTAAGTTTGGTTATTCAAAAGATTGTACAGAAAATTTGACTGTGCTATATAATTTTGTCTTGGAATTTTATGTTGACAACACTTTTGTGTTAACGAAGGCATCTAATGTCTGCAGTTCAGCTCGTGTACTTTCATTGCTCCTTTAATAATTTGTATGTATCAATGAGAATGTACGCTGCGTTTTTTTTTAATTTACGTCCTCCAACGTTAAGTCATATCGGACGATGAATGGAATGGGTGAAATGATACTCAAATGAGCCCGAGGTCCATATAGCTTAGAGTTACCCGACATTCACATTTCAGAATAAGGGAAAACTCCGGAGAAACCTTATCCCTGACCGAGATTCGAACTCGGGACCTCTTGAACGTGAGGCAGAGAAGCCATCTACGCTACCGAGGCGGGCAAGTGTACGCTGTACACGCAGAGATTAAAAGAGAAGGAAGTGAGACGATGAGTTGTACAACATGGCTGCTTCCACGCAATATGCAAACGTATCAGAGGGAAACCGTTAAAATTTGGTGCAAAACAAATTATATTAAAGTGTTTTGCAAGTTGTGTGAAAACATCCAACCTTAGCAATTAAAGAAGTTGTTAATTTCTCAGTAGAAAATACAGATGTTTCAGCACCAAGTATCAATGTCGCTCGAAGTGAGGTTATGAGGCTTTCCACTCCAAGAAAAGATTGCAAAATAAAGAAGCCGGATGTGGAAGCTAAATATGATGAATTGGTTTAAGTGTTATTTGCCACAAGACTCAGGTTCATTGAAAGAAACGAACTACCCCAATTACAAAAGTGATTCAAGTAGTAAACAATGATAATATTGTTGTAGTGAAGGAATTATCAAAGGAAAATTCGGAAGTGGGAATCGTTTGAGGAATTCCTCCGTTATCAGATTGCAATTAGGTAGTAATTTTTTCAGTCACCAGGACGTTGCCAAAGTGGCTGTACGCAGTAATGTTAATCAATGTTAGTCGGCAGATAATGCCAGGCCTTAATTTTTAATTTATAACTTGAAGTTATGTGAAGAAATCAAATATTTGAATAACTGTTGTAAGCATTCAGTCACTTTTTAGCGTACAAAAGGAAAAATACATTACAAATAGAAACCCCTTTGCATTTAATGTTAATTTAAAAGTGCTACCGCATAAGCTAGTCAAACATCGAAAACGGGAAAGCAAAACTTGTTTGCCATGGGGGAATAAACTAGCGCAATATCCCCTCCAATCACAGTCGTCGTCCTGCTTTGTTTACATCGCTACGTAAAGTAAGGACACTGCAGTTCTTCTGAATGAATGCTCATGTTGATTAGATCCCAGTAAATGTAGTGAAATCGATGAATATAACACACTGTTGTGTTTGTTGAATATTGTCCAAGATTTGTGGATATGTCCAAGGAATAAACCATTTCCCTAAATACTGCAAACAATATCTCGGACATGTCTGAGTACAAAATACTGAATTTCATATAAGTGTTGTGTTTGATAAGCTCTCCGTTATACAAAAGGCACCCAGACGACTTCTCAGCACTGTTCATTTGTTATAAAAACATATAAAACATGTTTTAATCGAAATGCTGGATAAGTAATGTGTAGTGACGGTGCCAAACTTGGTATCACACACATTCAACATGTACTTCCTGTAAGTTCTCGATCCTAACTAATGTTTTACTTCGTCAACTCAATGGAAACGATAACTAGGGTTACGAACAGTCTTGATCTATTCTACCTATGTCTCCAGGTGGGGATTCCCCGGGAGGAGACAGGAGGCGGCCGACAGTACAGAGGGCAGGGTCCATACATTTTACTTAGATGGGAAAGTCCCCAGTTAGGCCAGGACAACGGACGTTCCCCCTACAGGGGAGTTGTTCGGATTGGGTTGGACTCGACGGGACAGTGGTTCCCACCACCCATGGGAAATCGGGCACGTCTCCGGACGGGGTTGAGGTAAGTCATATATTCCCGCGTACTAGTCAGCATAGCTAGTAGAAGGTGTGCTAGATCACCAGGCGGCCCTACTGAGGTTGATCGGTTAATCGCCTTCCCCTTTGGGGTTGGCGCGCGTAAGTGGCGAATCCACTTCCATCCGTCTTTTGTTTTCGGACCAGATGAGGGGACGAGGGCTTGTTAGTCTCTAGGTCTTGCCCTATGGAAAGGAGCCTTGGAGGCGCCGGGCGCCCTTCGGGGACAGCTCGTTTACTCCCTGGTAGAGAGGCAGGACAGTTTCATCTTGTGACGACTGCCCTACGTAGATACCCTCGGTTCCACATGTGGTTCGGAAGTGGTCCCAGCAGAGCTGCGAAGACCGGCAACCGTCGCACCGGCGGAGGAAGTTGTTCACTCAGAGCATATCATCCTGCCATGCAACGCCGACACTTCTGTACCGAAAGAGACCACCAGATGAGAGATGATGTGAATTGATAATGGAGATGAAATGGAGGGACAGGAAATTCGCGGGATGTAGTTAACATACCCAGCATTCGGCTAGAGACCCAGGAAAATCCTCGAAAAACCCTTGGATCAGGTAGGTCAGCCACGGGAATCGAACCCGGGTCTCCCAAATATGAAATATGTACATAACTAAATGTGAGTTTGATATTCTGATCTAGGTGCAAGAAATGTAATTACAAAAGTTTCCTCAGAGCGAGGAAGCCGAAGCATCTGACCTGAGATGAAATCAGGGTTGACGAGTCGGTCTAACGTCTGTGATGAATGAATGATGGAGCAATTGGTGGAATGATGGTGGGGGAAACCGGAGAACCCGGAGGAAACCCACCCCAGCGCCATGTTGTCCACCAAAAGCCCACTTTGCGATCGTCTGGGATCGAACCCGGGCCACCTAGTTGAGAGCCAAGTAGTCTAACCACTGAGCCATGGCGCGGGCATAACAATAACAATAATAATAATAATAATAATAATAATAATAATAATAATAATAATAATAATAATAATAATAATAATAATAATAATAATAATAATAATAATAATAATAATAATAATAATAATAATAATAATAATAATAATAATAATAATAATAATAATAATAATAATAATAATAATAATAATAATAATAATAATAATAATAATAATAATAATAATAATAATAATAATAATAATAATAATAATAATAATAATAATAATAATAATAATAATAATAATAATAACGACATTTTGGAGGAGTGATTACAAATCGCTCAAATTCTATAACTTTAAGCTTAAAAACATATTTTCAGAATAATTGTAAGCATTTTAGCGGAAAGCACAATCGCCTTGATAGTGCAGACCGCCATATTTGTACCTCTGGAACAAAGACTGAAAGTTGACCACATATTCAATGTTATTCAAATTTGTGGAAGAAGTTTGTTTCGGCTTACAATTACCCTTTATAAGATGGACAATCTCAAGCTCAGAAAGCTTCTCATAAATCGACACTACACAAAAGTTATCCCCTAAAATTGATGAAGTCACATAGGGTCCATTTTGAAATAATACTTTTGTTCTTTTAACATTTTCTTTTTTATGTTTTTCTCTTATTTTTTAAACCATTATTCAGGTTTATTGGCATATTTTAGTGTTATTAGCACATAAAATATGTTAATATTTTTAATGCATAAAAGCCCGGATCCTAGTAAAAGCTTAAAAATAACCCGTGACCTGTAAAAGATGTGTAAAATGACCAAAAATGTTAGGAAGTACCTACGTGGAAATGCGGGCTGCGATTGTTTAATCGGACCGACTCTAGAGTGCAGGTTTTGTTATGTAGTTGGGCTGCCAGAATCATCTCTCAGTTATTTTTGGATCCATTCAAAACAAATCAACTCCGTTCCGCTCTAGGCAAAGAATTTGTAAGCCAACTGAGTGAGATATGTAAGCACTGCCTTTGTGCTCGATCCCAGCACTCATGTTAATGACGTCATAACACATGTACCTCTAACAAAAATCTGAAATCGTCATTCTCTGATACTGAACCCCCACATCACTTTCGCTACCCGTACAACGCTTATTACTTTATCTACTTCATGCTAACCAAGATAAACATTTAATTGTTAAATTTCTTAGAAGTACAAGGGAGTATGAGTACCTTTTAAGACAAAGTCAAATGTTTTAAAACCGGTGCTAGGAGGTCACTGCTGATAGCCCAAGGGATCAAAAGTTGATACTTCCCATTTGAGAAAAGTTTAAGAATTGCAACATTCAAACATATAATAAGGAATATCTCCAAATACAATATATCTGACAAACTGTGCACCAAACAGGTCTTACTAGTCATAGAAAAGTCATTCAGAATTAACAGGACTTCAGAGGATTTCCCCGAAAATTCAGACTATGCATATCCGTTTTCATGAAAATATGTCTTATAAAGGGTGATAAAAATCTTGAGCCATTTATTATTACTGAAAATCAGACATTCCAATTTTTTTGAAAGAGATTTCAACTTTCGAGAACTACTGCATGAGAAATGGAGTCCCTGTTAAGTCAAACAATTTACCTTAGGTACATTCGTATATAGATCCAATTGTTTTGGATATATACTTACCTGTTGTAGTTACCCAGTGTTATACGAAGGCTGTTCAATACAGAATGATCCTAATTTTTCGCAATCAAATTCAATCTTATTATAATCTGTTAGCCTAATGTGAAACAAACACGACGTAGTAGTTTCATTGTTGGTACTCCTGGTTTCCACCTGTGAGAACCAGGCAAGTTCAGTATCACCTACAGCTGCAATGGAGGTAACACGCAAGGAACAATATGCGGCTTTGAAATTCTACTTTCGTCTCAACAAATCTTCAGTTGAGGCCTATACAATGTTACAGGTGGCCTATGGAGAGTCTGTTCTTTCCTACACCTCAGCTCGAAGGTGGTTTAAAATGTTTAAAGAAGGGAGAAAATAAATTTCAAAGGAAAGGGGACCCGCTGCTCCAGTTACTGCTTTTACAGAGGAAAACATTGACACTGCTGCTGCCATTGTGAGAGAGGATCGACGAATTACCTTAAGATCACTTTCTGAAATACTGAACATTTCATTGGGTGTCACCCACACGTTGGTGACACAAACATTACACATGAGACGTGTTTGTGCGCGATGGGTTCCAAGACTGTTGATTCCCGAACAAAAGGACATTCGCATGCAGGTCTGCATGCAGTTAAAGTTGATGTTAGAGGAAGACACGGAGTTTTTTTCAAACGTAATCACTGCTGATGAATCTTGGCTACATCATTTTGATCCTGAGAGCAAACAGCAAAGCTCAGTGTGGGAATCTCCTTCATCACCAACCCTCAAAAAGGCAAAAGCGGTTGCTTCTGTTGAGAAAGTTATGGTCATCTCATGCTTTGATACTAATGGAATAGCTTATCAGAATGTTGTACCTGCACACACATCAGTAACTGGACAGTATGATGTCCGGAAAACATTACAAGTTCATTTCAGGCGGAAAAGACCACATTTCCGTGAAGCAGGCTGGGTGCTGCACCACGATAATGCACGGCCGCATATTGCCAAAGTTGTTGCTGAATATCTTACAAAAATCAACATGAACTGCCTCCCTCAACCTCCCTATAGTCCGATTTTAGCCCCATTTGACTTTTTTCTATTCCCTAACTTGCAGAAATGCCTTCGCGGGAAGCATCATCAGAAGCAGTGGTGAAGGCTACGAAGGCGATTTTGAAGGTTCTCTCGAAAAATGGTTTCCAGCATGTCTTTGAACACTGGCAGAAACGTTAGGACAAGTGTAGCTCATTCAGGGGAGACTATTTGGAGAAGTAACATCAAAATTATGAGTATGAGGAAAGGTACGCTGTCAAAAAAAGTTTGTGAACATTCCTTATTGAACAGCCCTCATATATACTCAAATGAGACGTGACTATTCATTTATCTTTCGGACATTCAGAGACAAGACGACGTCAAACACGTCACATGGCTACAAGGTGTTTTGAACATTTGACTACCACTTAAAGTACCTTGTACCTACATGAAAATTGGCAATAACAGAGCGTAATGTCAGAGTCATCATCTAACAACCAGCTGTTTGAACATTTGACTATCACTTAAAGTACCTTGTACCTACATGAAAATTGGCAATAACACAGCGTAATGACAGAGTCACCATCTAACAACCAGCTGTTTGAACATTTGACTACCACTTAAAGTACCTTGTACCTACATGAAAATTAAAGCACCTTGTACCTACATGAAAATTGGCAATAACAGAACGTAATGACAGAGGCATCTAACAACCAGCTGTTTGAACATTTGACTATCACTTAAAGTACCTTGTACCTACATGAAAATTTGCAATAACAGAGCGTAATGACAGAGTCACCATCTAACAACCAGCTGTTTGAACATTTCACTACCACTTAAAGTACCTTGTACCTACATGAAAATTAAAGTACCTTGTACCTACATGAAAATTGGCAATAACAGAACGTAATGACAGAGTCATCTAACAACCAGCTGTTTGAACATTTGACTATCACTTAAAGTACCTTGTACCTACATGAAAATTGGCAATAATAGAACGTAATGTCAGTGTTATCATCTAACAACCTGCTGTTTGAAACATTTGACTATCACTTAAAGTACCTTGTACCTACATGAAAATTGGCAATAACAGAACGTAATGTCAGTGTTATCATCTAACAACCAGCTGTTTGAAACATTTGACTATCACTTAGAGTACCTTGTACCTACATGAAAATTGGCAATAACAGAACGTAATGTCAGTGTTATCATCTAACAACCTGCTGTTTGAAACATTTGACTCTCACTTAAAATACCTTGTACCTACATGAAAATTGGCAATAACAGAACGTAATGTCAGTGTTATCATCTAACAACCAGCTGTTTGAAACATTTGACTATCACTTAAAGTACCTTGTACCTACATGAAAACTGGCAATAACAGAACGTAATGTCAGAGTCATCATCTAACAACCAGCTGTTTAGAACATTTGACTATCACCTAAAGTACCTTGTACCTACATGAAAATTGGCAATAACAGAACGTAATGTCAGAGTCATCATCTAACAACCAGCTGTTTAAAACATTTGACTATCACCTAAAGTACCTTGTACCTACATGAAAATTGGCAATAGCAGAACGTAATGTCAGAGTCATCATCTAACAACCAGCTGTTTAAAACATTTGACTATCACCTAAAGTACCTTGTACCTACATGAAAATTGGCAATAACAGAACGTAATGTCAGAGTCATCATCTAACAACCAGCTGTTTGATACATTTGACTATCACTTAAAGTACCTTGTACCTACATGAAAATTGGCAATAACAGAACGTAATGTCAGAGTCATCATCTAACAACCAGCTGTTTGATACATTTTACTATCACTTAAAGCACCTTGTACCTACATGAAAATTGGCAATAACAGAACGTAATGTCAGAGTCATCATCTAACAACCAGCTGTTTAATACATTTGAGTGTGACTTAAGCTCTACTATATTCCTTTGTGATTACAATAACATCATCTTGATGTTGAAGTAGATAGAGGAATAGTTGTTTGTACTAAAGTAGAGAAAGTCGTGCGAGTGGAACACATGATGTTATGGATAACAATTGAAGACATATGTTGTACTTACGAAGGATAAGTATGACGAATCAACAGGTGTATGTGCAATCGATATCTGAGTTTGTGAAGCTGAGAAGCACACATATCTTCATTCAGACACTTTCTACGGAGTGTTCATATCTTTAGTTACGATGGAATTATTTTACTGATGCAATATCACAAGTCGGAAGCTGAGCAATTGAACCATATACTCAAGAAGCCGGTACAGTAGGCTAACTACACAACTGAGGGCATCTAGTGATAAATTACTGAACATGTATCAGTGGGATTACTACAATACCGAGAGGGTCTATTAGCAAGTAGTGTCAGAATTGGAAGCTCTTCTGTAGATATAAATATTTGCTCAGTTTTTATTTGGTTAAAAATAGCTTTAAGTATTTTGATCACAAAAATGTATGTTGTGATATATTTTAATGCCAAACGAAAGGTATATCTTGAGTATTCTGGAAATGTCGTCAGAAGTTCTGTTCATTCGGAATGAGTTTTGTATAACTAGTGAACTGTAACAGCAATTGTAGATGTCGTTAAAGTACAAAATTTGTGTCTTTCACGTTTTCTGTTGTAGTCAACCATTTGGGAGATATTGTTTTGTACTTTATTATACATATACTTTTCTTAAATGGAAAGTCGTCTATTATTTTATTTCTTGGCCATGCCTAGCAACCAGCTGACAATCACTTCACGTCTACGTCAGTTGTAACTACAATAAGACATTATTTAATATTAAGTAGATAGAGCAACAAATGCTTGTACAAGAGTAGAGGAAGTTGACGAAGTACAGTGTCCCATTTTTAGGAAAATGTATATACGTACTACGTGCGGAAGCTGTAGCCATTGTGCATAACGGGGAGTGGGCGGCGGCACATCAAACGCCCATTATACATGCTATATGGTGGAACGACCGGATCAAAGTTGTCATTTGTCCTTATATATGTATGCCTAAGGCTGATTACAACAACACTTTCCTTCCGCTGGAAAGACAAAGTAGTAACGCAAGGTTTCTCAAACCTGAGACACCACTTGCAAGTTTCATTTGTTGTCACCACTGGTCTCAAACGTAATCAAACAAATGAATACTGACCAGAAATGTACATGGCATACTATAATGTTTCAAACTACATATGATATGTAACCAGAATGTTTTATGTTAGTATTGTTGCATTGTTCCTAGCATGCACTATGTAATTCCCTCATTATTTCTTATATCCATGTAATGGAATATTTATTGCTGCTTCTTTTGCACACCTTTTTACCATTAATTAATATCTACATGTGAATATACGTTGCTACAGTAACTTTCAGTAAGTAATAGATGTCTAGGTATTGCAGCCACATTGTTCAATTTCTGAGCAGTACATTTAAACATTGCTTGACAAAACCATGTGTACAGAGGACCTTACTGTATTAAATCCCTTTCGGTTATTCAGATATTAAAATTACCATTGTTCTTCGCATATATGTACGCCTACCCTTTATCTTAAACATAAAAATAAAATATTAAGTTATTTTATAGAAGGGATCGAACCCAGCACTAATACAAAGTCGGCAATGATGCTATACACTGAGCTATCCATGCAAGCGACAACTTATGCCTTTATTATTTGACCTTTACCAAATGTATACGACTGCTAACTCATGGTTCAGAAGGAAAATATTTCAGAAAATCAGAGTTCACATGGGAATGTCGCTGATTTGCCTTGAATATTAGTTCTTTCTAATTCTGAGCTTTCAATCCGTAAACACAATTGTGCAACAGTCCCAAATCATAGTACTGCAATTTTTCTTTAAAATATACTCGTTTGATTACATTTAACAGTAGCGGTAGTAACAAATGGTCCAGTGCAGCATCCCAAATCCTTCGCAATCAACAAAGAAAAAGGAGAAAAAAAAGCAGAACTTGAATGTCGCTGGCTACAAATCTCTTTACGTACAGAATGAAGAGTGCCATGTGCGCTGCAAAGGGCCGCGCCCCACATAGATAACAAACAGCTACCTAAGAAACAGCATCAAGAAGTTTACCTTTAAGGTAGTGGAGTTGTCATGCTGTGCATTGCTTGACGCACTGTCACAAAAACATCGCTACGTCGCGAGTTCGAGGTCCGGTCGCCCCGTTCTGTTCATCGCACGTGTTGGCAGAGACTTGGCTCGATAGCAACTGGTGCCGGGGCCATTCCTGCCGTGCACGTCGTCGCGGTGGCGCTGCCATCTGTCGACGACCTGTTGCGTTGAGCCATGGCGACGATGGAATGAAGCTGTATGATTCTGTCCAGAGTTAGTAAGGGCAACACCCGTAACCAATCCTTCCTGATTATCTTAAAGGAAAAATTGATAATTTCAGTGCTTTTAAACATGTGCTAGAGATTACCTATGCTTACGGGTAGTGATATTTAGTATTTTGATATTTACATTTACCATTTTGTAGCATTTATACATTTCCAATTTAGCATTTTATAGCATTTTGAGAAAAACCTTAATTTGAGTTTTTTTTTTTTTTTTTTAAACGATGAATATTAATATAATTTATAAGAGATTTAAAACACATTTATGAAAGGTTATTAATGACAGTGAGTTAAAAGTGCATAAAGTGTCGATTTATTTTACTTGAATATAGGTTAAAGCAATACACAGAAATATAGAGCAAGCTGATAAAGGCTGAAGCACACTACATGACACAAAAAAAACCTAAATCCATACTGATGTAAAACTGGCACAATATGGCCTTTGCCATAACTCATAATTTTATGATTAAATAACGTTGTTGGATGAAAGCAGTGAACATATTTCAAGATTCTATTCTGTCATTTGAGTCCTCATGTTACAATCAAATTATATTTATTGAAATATCTTTCAGCATCTACGCCGTTGGTAGGACCCCAAATGCATTGCAGAGCAATGGTAGGCAATAGGCTAATTTAGCAGGAAGGGCTGCTTTCCACATTCCAGAAGAGTAGGCACTTACTTCATAACTTTCTAAACATGTAAAGGTTCTACAGACTCTTCAGTTAAAGTTTCCAGAAGAAAAAGCATTGGAAAAAAATGATTACTTGGGAAAATCTTCGATTTCGCATTTATATCGCAATTTGAGTCAATTTCGCATTTTATCGCGTTATATTGCATTTGCGAAGAATCACCACACCTACCTATGCTCAGTCATTAAGTTCTATACAATTCAATCCAGCTTCTTTATTTCTCATAATTTTAACTTGCGTTACAAGCCTGGAACACTGTCAAAAGCTAATACACCTAAAACACAAAGTATTGGCACTTAAAAAATGAATAAAATAAGTGGCGCCACCTCCTAGTCTATATATCTACAAGTATTTCTAGTCTATATACAATTTATTTTATTTTAACAGCTCTTCTAGTGTGTATGGGTACTTTACAATTAAATACTTTTTAGCTATATAGAATAAAAATAAGTATTTCAGAAAGTGGAGTGCCATTGTTACTAAAATTAGGCAAATGAGTCAATCTTGTATATACTCTTCTCCACTTACAAGTTTTTCTATGAAGACTAGTTTCAGGGAACTTCTTCCCTATCCTCAGTTCTGTGGTAGACTGATGATCCATCCGGTGTCTGCATCTGGCCTGGTGTTCTGCTGCCATCCGGTACTCTGACGATGTCATCAAACTTACCAGAGTACCGACACCAAGCCAGATGCAAACACCGGATGCATCATCAGTCAACCACAGAACTGAGGATAGGGAAGAAGTTCCCTGAAACTAGTCTTCATTAAAAAAAACTTGTAAGTGGAAAAAACATATACACGATTCATTTATTTACCTAATTTTAGTACTTTCTAGCTGTTTAGTAAAACTGTTCTTTTCCCAAATGATCTTTTATACTTTTTTGGTAGGTCACTAGGTAGCATCATTTCCATTATGCTAGAGTTTTTTATAGTTGAGGACTTGTTTATGTGTGTTCTATGATAATTCATATTTCCCCTTGTGTTATATGAGTGAATATCAGTATTTCTAATAAGTATTTTCTTTCGGGTCAAAATAATTACTTTTTATATATAAATGGCAGACAGTCAGAATTTTATACTTTTTAAAAGCTGACTTACACATGTCTGTAGCTTTTAGTGGATAAATACAATGTATGCATATTTTCTGTAATAATAATAATAATAATAATAATAATAATAATAATAATAATAATAATAATAATAATAATAATAATAATAATAATAATAATAATAATAATAATAATAATAATAATAATAATAATAATAATAATAATAATAATAATAATAATAATAATAATAATAATAATAATAATAATAATAATAATAATAATAATAATAATAATAATAATAATAATAATAATAATAATAATAATAATAATAATAATAATAATAATAATAATAATAATAATAATAATAATAATATAATAATAATAATAATAATAATAATAATAATAATAATAATAATAATAATAATAATAATAATAATAATAATAATAATAATAATAATAATAATAATAATAATAATAATAATCATAATAATATTCATAATAATAATAATAATAATAATAATAATAATAATAATAATAATAATAATAATAATAATAATAATAATAATAATAATAATAATAATAATAATAATAATAATAATAATAATAATAATAATAATAATAATAATAATAATAATAATAATAATAATAATAATAATAATAATAATAATAATAATAATAATAATAATAATAATAATAATAATAATAATAATAATAATAATAATAATAATCATAATCATAATAATCATAATCATAATCATAATAATAATAATAATAATCATAATAATCATAATCATAATCATAATAATCATAATCATAATCATAATAATCATAATCATAATCATAATCATAATCATAATCATAATAATAATAATAATAATAATAATAATAATAATAATAATAATAATAATAATAATAATAATAATAATAATAATAATAATAATAATAATAATAATAATAATAATAATAATAATAATAATAATAATAATAATAATAATAATAATAATAATAATAATAATAATAATAATAATAATAATAATAATAATAATAATAATAATAATAATAATAATAATAATAATAATAATAATAATAATAATAATAATAATAATAATAATAATAATAATAATAATAATAATAATAATAATAATAATAATAATAATAATAATAATAATAATAATAATAATAATAATAATAATAATAATAATAATAATAATAATAATAATAATAATAATAATAATAATAATAATAATAATAATAATAATAATAATAATAATAATAATAATAATAATAATAATAATAATAATAATAATAATAATAATAATAATAATAATAATAATAATAATAATAATAATAATAATAATAATAATAATAATAATAATAATAATAATAATAATAATAATAATAATAATAATAATAATAATAATAATAATAATAATAATAATAATAATAATAATAATAATAATAATAATAATAATAATAATAATAATAATAATAATAATAATAATAATAATAATAATAATAATAATAATAATAATAATAATAATAATAATAATAATTATCTATTTAAGGGGACAGTGTATTCTGAAATGCTAAAAAAATCACATTGTTTGCTTTTGGCTTAAAATGTTCTCTGAAATTTCTTAAACATAATGACATATCAGTTATGTTGTTTGTACAATTATTATGAGTTTTATAAGGGTTTTAAGTGAACATGCTGCTCTTTAAATTCAGACATACTATTTTTGCCACGCCCCCAATAGATTCCTTCCATCCAAATTCTTGTATCTCCTGTCTTTGGTGGAAGAATTGTCTGTGGTAAATTTTGCTTTCCATCCTGAGATGTTGTGGCTGACCTGCACAACTTGATCTTATATTTCCTACAGTTCGGCCACTCCATCTCCGGCTCTGACATTCTCGAGAGGGGGAAGCAGGCTGTTGCCAGTTCTTTAGCGGGAATTTCAAGCAGATGAACATTCATTGCAGGCTGGCACGCTGTTTGGAACAGCCCGAAGGGTCGTCAAATCGTGTACCTGATCTGGAAAGAGCTTTACCACGTAGTGTCGGGATGTGGATGTTGTAGGATGACGGGTGAAAATGAAGTGGGTGTAGAGAAGGGAGGTAGCTTGTTGCTGCTCGAAGAATGATGAACCGGGTGCTACAGTCAGCGTGCACCGCTGGTGAATAACTTAATGAACTTGGAAGAAGATAGGTAGAATTTTAATTATCCAGACTAATATTGGGTGGCTGTAATTTAGTTAAGGCAGGAATGGGGATCATATGGTTACCGGTAACGACCACAAGACATGCGGGGTAACCGGTATCGCTTTATGCGACGCTCACGAGGTACATAGTCCCCAAGGGATCTGACTAGGGCGCTCTGATGATGAGGCAAATTCTCGAAAAATTTGGTGGCCCGGCGCCTAATTTCATCCTCCACATAGCGGAGGGATGAAGCCTGGTGAAGTAGTCTCACGGGGAACCTTGTGCATACAGAATAAATAAGCAGAGGAACAGTGCGTATTTCAAATATTTTACGAACCAGTAGCCATACTATTATAATAGCGATAATAATGGGACTTACGAACACTAAAAATAGGAATTCTCGAAGGCAAAATATAGCAAAGAAAGTTTACCAGCCCAAGAAGCTAAAGCCACGTGGCTCAAACAAATTTAACCTGGCAACACGGTGTTGGGTTCGGGAGCCATGCCTAGCAGCGACAATGCTGATTGGCGCTAGCAGACAGTTTTATCTCCCTGACCACAACACCAGATGTAGAGACTCCCAGTACTGCCAACAGATCAGTTAGGGTGTGTGAGAGGTGTGAGCGGAATATTCGAATAGAGTATTGTTGTAGTAAATATCTTACATGATAATGAAATTGTAAGTTGTATTTCAGTGTTTTAAAGCTAATATAGTCCTATATTTTCATTGTAAAGATAATTTTTAGGATATGCATTCAATTGCCATTACTATATATTGGTGCCATTAACTTTCCCCCTCCACCTCTGCAATCGTAAAAACGTCAGAGTCGGAGATACAACGGCCGGACTGTAGTGTGCCTCTGTTTGTTTTGTAAAGTAAACAAAACTAGTACTTGCACATCAGTGATTACTTCTGTTAGGTACTTAATTACAGCAATGTGCCTAGGAGTAAAATAGTGTACATAAAACGCAGGTTTTTTGGAAACTAATTCATATTGACTGAGAAAACTAATAGCCATAACCTTCAAGTTTCACAAGAACCATGTGCTAACAGTGGGAACAGTGAAGTTGTAAGTTCCCCGACAAAGAAGCTTTCTAGTACAAACAATGGATGTCCAGAAAGTGTCCTTGGTGTAAATACATCTATAAAGGATGGTAATATTATTATTAGTGTACACTTGTTGTCTTCCTTTATGTCACCCGAACGTCGGAATTCCCGATAGAACCGGCCGACAGTAGAACCATATAGGAAGCATTGACGCCACGCCTACCCATTTATCTCGTGTCACTAAGTGGAGGGATGATTAGGAGAGCGGCACGAGCCCTGGACCGTCTCTTTCCCCTCCCACCATACGTCTGGAAACCTCGGGATAATTGTGCGCACCGCGAACCTTCCAGAAACGGCGATCTTCCCTATATAAGGCCCGCAGTTGGCAAGTCAGCAAAGTTCTTTGCGAGCAGCTGTGAGGAGCGCCGACGTTAGCGAACGGACTGGAGGACGGTGTAGGTGTATCAGAGAAGTTGTCCGTAACTGTTAGTGTGAGTGGACATGTGACAGACGAACTGGTGGATTGTTATTGTGTGCGCTAAGTAATTCTATGTAATCGGCAAGTGTTCCAACTGTAATTCGGTGGAAATAAAGAACATTTTGAGTATGTGCAATTGGACTTTAAATTTCACAAACCCACAAAGTCACGACTGGTATCAGTAAGTGGCATATTACAGCGATGGAGGCTGCATTGGCACATATTTTAGAAAAGTTGGAGACGGCAAATAACAACTTGGCCGCGAAGATGAACGAGTTAACAACGAAGACGGAAACGGCAAATAAAAACCTGGTCGCAAAGCTGGAAGAAATGAAGACGGCTAACGATAACCTCACGGAGAAGATGGAAGAAATGAAGGTTGCGAACGAGGCCCTCACCACCAAATTTGAAGAACAGTTGGCCGGCGTGAAGGAGGGCGTCACGGGGCCCGGCAAGCGGATCGGCCAAGTGGACGAGCGCGTCGAAAACCTGGGAACCGCGTTAATGAGCTAGAGGGAAAGGCTGAGAGCAACGCAAAGTCCCTGTAAGCCATGATGGTGGACGTCGCCAACAGGAGCTTAAAGGAATTAAAGGGCGACGCGCCGAGATGCGACACAACATCTGCGCGCGTCAAACCTAAATATGACGGCGCAACAACTTTCGAAGTCTTCCGCCGTCAATTCGGCACGGTGGCCAAAAACAACAAGTGATCACCAGAGGAAGAGGCGGCACAGCTAATACCTAGTCTCCAGGGACGGGCCGCGGAAGTCCTGAAAGCGGTACAGACAACGGCGGCACCCAATGAGATTTGGAAGACCCTGGAGAATCGTTATGGAAACCACCGCTTAGTCGCAGCGTACCGCAGCCAGCTAAAGGCAAGGTCACAACAGCCAGGGGAGACGCTGCAGGAGTTTGCACTGGTAGTTGAGCACCTGGCTAGCAAGGCCCTAGTCGACCTCCCACCAGAGTTCGTAACCCGGGAAGCTGCCTACACATTCGTTGACGGGGTACGAGACACGTCAGTGCCTAATGCTCGGCGATTATAAAACCATCAACGATGCGCTAACGGCAGCATTAAGGATGGAGGCGGCCAAGGTAACCGCTAACCCGACGTCGAGAACGAGGAATGTCTGCTACACCGGAGACACAAGACCAGCCGAGGGACACCGGCAAAGACCTAGTGGCCTGTGTTGGGGGTGTGGACAGCCCGGTCACCTGGAGAGAGACTGCCCACACCAGGTAGAGCAGCCGGAAGAACGAGTAAGGGCCGTCGTGGAGAGGGGAACGTCGGTGCCATCACCAGCATCACCTCGAGTTACACTGCGCACCGTCAGCCGGCGTATGGATGACAGCCTCATCGCGTACGGCTGGGTAAGAGAAAAGCCGTGACGCGTGCTGGTGGAAATGGGGCGGCCGTGACCATCATCAGACCTGACGTGGTGAACGGTTTGCCGACGGGGAAGCCGAGCCGACCATACCAGCTTGTGACAGCATCGGGCGACACCCTGCCGTTGCAGAAGCAGGCCCTATTGAAGTTGACCTTGGGACGAAGTGTCGTAGGTCTGTGGGTGTTCGTCGCGAAGGTGGCTAAGGAGGTGACTCTGGGGCTGGATGCCCTCAGGAGCCACGAGGCGACGGTCGACGTCGGCAGGAAGGTCCTGCGGCTCAACGGAGAAGAGGTTATACTCCGTCAACCCGAAGAGCGCCTTGGAATCTGCAGGGTCATCTTGAACGAAGACGTGGTTGTCCCCGCAAGGAGCGAGGTGGTGGTGAGGGCACGACTGTGAGGCCAGAGAACCAGGAACATAATGCTGGACCAGAAGATTCCTGTACACGCACTATGTGTAGCCAGGGCATTGCTGCCGTGCCGAGAGGAGGTGCCAGTGAGACTGCTAAATCCAACGGACACGGCTCACGGCGTCCTTGGCGGGATGGAGTTGGAAACGTGCGAGCCCGTGGTAAGCGTAACAGGAATCGACAAGGCATAGGAGCCACGTCGACGCAACACCTGGGGCCCCGGTTAAAAGGCTTACTGGAGAGAGCGGCCGACCACCTGACCGCAGAACAACTGGAGAAAGTTCGACTACTGCTGAGGCAATACCAGCGCGTCTTTAGCCAAGGCGACAGTGACGACGGCCGCGCGGACAGAGTACTTCACCGCATGGACACCGGGGACGCCCGGCCTATTCGGCAACCAACTAGACGCGATCCTCTAGCGAAGCAAGGGGTGGTACGAGACATGCTGGAAGACATGAGATCCAGGGGAGTAGGCCGCGCCGTGGCTCAGTGGTTAGACCGCTTGGCTCTCACGAAGGCGGCCCGGGTTCAATCCCAGGCGAACGCAAAGTGAGATTTGTGGTGGACAACATGGCGCTGGGGCGGGTTTCCTCCGGGATCTCCGGTTTCTCCCGCCATCTCATTCCACCGGTGCTCCATCTCCATCTCATGTGTCATCAGCGTCATCGCCTGCGGTGCCATATGTAGCAAAAGCGGCCGTTAAACACGACACATTTCCAGGGAAGTGATTGAAGAATCTGACAGCCCTTGGTGTTCCCCTGTTGTCTTGGTAACAAAGAAGAACGGCGAGCTACGCTTCTGCGTAGGCCACGCAGAAGTTGAACGCTCTCATCCGGAATGACTGTTTCCCCTTACCCCGGATTGACGACACCCTGGACACGCTAGCTGTTGCACAGTGGTTCGCGACTCTGTACCCGAAGTCGGGCTTCTGGCAGGTATCTCTAGATCCGAGAGACAAGGAGAAGACCATATTCTCGTCAGGCCAAGGCCTCTGGCAGTTCACAGTTATGCCCTTTGGCCTCTGCAACGCACCAGCTACCTTCCAAAGCCTCATGGAGTCAGTGATGAGAGGACTTATTTACGACGCCTGGCTGCTATGCCTGGACGACATCATCATCGTCGGTAAAACTTTTGAAGACCATCTAGAGAATCTGAGTAAGGTGCTACAGAGATTGCAGGCGACCAACTTGAAGCTGAACGCGAAGATGTGCCAGCTCTTCCGCAAAGAATTGCACTACTTGGGCCACATAGTCTCAGCAACCGGAGTGACCACAGACCCGGAGAAGACACAGGCTGTGAGAGATTGGCCTCGCCCAAAGGATAAGAAAGAGTTGCGCAGTTGTCTGGGGCTGTGAAGTTATTACCGACGCTTCATAAAGGGGTTCTCTAACATCGCAAAACCCCTCACCCGCCTGACTGAGGAACACCGGCCTGATGTTTGGACGGAGGTCGGCGAAGACGCTTTCCAGCACCTGCAGAAGACCCTGTGCAGTGCTCCAATTTTAGGTTTCCCACAACCGGTTGGCGCCTTCATTGTGGACACCGACGCCAGCGACCATTGCATTGGAGGTGTCCTATCGCAGATCCAGGACGGCTATGAGCGGGTGATAGCCTACTACAGCAAGACACTATCCAAGGCAGAGAAGAACTACTGCGTCACCCGACGATAGTTACTAGCGGTAGTAAAGACCTCGGAGCACTTCCACAAGTAGCTGTACGGTCAGCCATTCCACCGGAGGACTGACCATTCCGCCCTAACCTGGCTATTGAGCTTTAAGAACCTGGAAGGCCAGAGAGCGCGTTGGGTCCAGATACTGCAGGAGTACGGCTTCCTCTCGGAAAATCGCAGAGGGAAGAGCCACGGTAACGCAGAGGCTATGTCCCGAAGACCCTGTCCAGAAGAGTGTGGCCAGTGCACAAGAGTGGAAGAGAAGGAGCGGGCCTTAGCAGTCCGAGGAGTCACGGCAGTGGCTGTGGATGTCTGGGATAACGCAGGCCTGAGGAGGGAACAGCTGGCGGACGCAGACTTGGGGCCACTCTTGAGGGAAGTGGAGGCAGGAACAAGACGGACCTGGGAGGACATCGCACCGAAGGGCGCCACCTACAAGTCGTACTGGACCCAATGTTGCTCGTTGAAGGTCAGAGAGGGCGTGCTGTTCCGGGTATGGGAATCACCCGATGAGAAGACGCAGAGAGCACAGTTGGTACCTCCCCGGAGTAAGGTCCCGGAAATCTTGGAGGAAGTGCACGCCGGTAGTTCAGGAGGACACCTGGGAGCGAACCGAACGATTGACAAACTACGGCAGCGCTACTACTGGCGAGGCTCCGAGCAGACGCTGAGAGATGGTGCCGTCAATGTGGAGAACATGGTGGACCACCTTCAGGACATGCACGAGATGGCTCGTCAGAACATCCAGAAGGCGAGCGACCGCATGAAGACTCAGTACGACAGGCAATCCAACAGCCAAGGGTTCTATCAAGGTGACCTAGTCTGGTTGTACCGCCCTACCCGACCAAGGGATGCGGTCCGAAGCTCCAGCAGCCATGGCAAGGACCGTACCTGGTTGTGATGAGGATTAACGACGTGGCCTACCGTATCCAGAAGGTGTCCCGAGGAAAGATGTTGGTGGTACACCTGAATAACCTGGCTTGCTACGATGGTGCTGTTCGGGAGGACCAGCTTTGAGGAGAGAGCAGTGTCACCTAATTATTGGAAGGTCCGACCAGCTAGCAGCCGGGTAGGTGACAGGAGGCATTCAGACCACACCTACCTATTTATCTTGTTGCGCTAACGAGGGGGATGGTTGGAAAAATATCGCTAGGCATCTCTCTCCCCCTCCCTGATGTGTGGAACAGTCGGAATGATTCACTGAACCGCGAGACTTTCATAAACGGCGATCTTCCCTATAAAAGGCCTGCAGTGGACGAGTTAGTCATTTCTTGGCGAGCAGCCGGAGGAGCGCCGTGCTAGTGAACGGACTGGAAGACTGTGTACGTGCATCGGAGGAGTTGTACGTAATTGCGAGTGTGGGGTGGAACTGTGACAGACGAACTGGTGAATTTTAGTTGTGTGCGCTACGTAATTCTATGCAATCGGCAAGTGTTCCAACTATAATTCGGTGAAAATAAACAACATTTTGAGTTTATGCAATTTCATTTTTAATTTCACGAACCCACAAATTCACAATAGTAAGTCGCCACAAACAGTGTATCTCGAACGCGAGATTTTGATAAATTCTCAAAAACTTTTTTTATTTTTGGAAGCTATTATTTTTCTATTTATCTCTAATGTTTTGATCAAGGTATTTAATGTTTAATGCAAAAACAGAACGTACAACTGTAATATTCTAGAAATAAGCTCAGATTCATTCAAAGACAAATCTTGTTAAAAAAAACACAATTTATTTAACTTACGATTTTGAAGTTTTCTGTTCCTCTATTCAATATCCAATACCTTTATACCTTAACAAAACTTATTTACTCTTATAAATTTGTAATAATAGCACTACAATTTCAAATGAGCTGGCCCGATTTTTAACGGCCTTCTTGTATCTACAATAAAACAATTAATCAAACATTTCTGTATGAGTTATTTTTGTTTAATTTGGAACCGATGGAATAATGAGCCTTAGTGTTAGGGCGCAGTGACGGTGTAACACGTTAAATGTCTGTAGTGATTGTCCGTTGGAAGAAGTAGCAACCGAACTGGAATCGCTGTCCAGAGATAGCGCCACAGGTAATATCTTATACTGATATGGATTATGTGTATATATTTACGAAGTTTTACATCATATCATAAGTATGTGCTTCACTTAACACTTGGATTTAATTGTTCTCTGTTGCTTTAAGACAATGAGCAGCTTCAGGAAATACAGCGATAACCTAATTAAATAAATAATGCAGTGTAAGAAAGGAAGTCTTCGAAACTTTGTTTATCTTGACCGTCTTTTCATGTAGAAGACATTGCAAAATTATCCTGTCATGGTGAAACGTTTGAAAGTATTTTTGGAAATTAACGACTACTATTTGGTTGGAACTTGTATGTACAATGATCAATATGCTTGGATATGACTGTTCTTTAGGAATTTCATTTGTGTCAAGCAGGTTAATGCAATTGCTGTTTGTAAGAAGATTTGATAAGCAGTACTAATGGACCACAAATTTGAGAGGAAAGCGTTGGATAAATTATATTGTAATGTACATATTTAAATGGGTAATATCAAAAGTTTACCTATGGAATGATAAAATAAACAGAAATGAAGCTCAATATACAAAATGTATAGAATCAAGAGTGCAGCCTGCAGAAATACAAAATGCTCACCATTTACGTAGAAAGACAGTTTTGTACAGCCCTCAGCAGCAGAATTATTTAGCATACACAAATACACACACGATTATTGAGTCCAGTTATCACTGTCCCCTGACAAACTAGTCGCGGCTTCTTTTCTACCTCCGCTCATGTTTCTAGAAATTAGTGGAATGTGTAACAATAATCAAGACTGCACCAGATACAGACGAATATTCCAGACATCTATTTGTCTGTTTCGGCAAGGTTTTATCTCCACACTACACTATGTGTTACTTTGCGCGCGCCGGCCGCACCCGTCGCAACAATGCCTCGAGACACTACCCTCCTCAAGGCGTGTCGTTCCGAACAGCACCATCATAGCTGGCCAGACGATTCAGATGTACCACCAACATCCTTCCTCGGGGCACATTTGGGTTCAATTACGATTTTGAAACATGAATTGTGCGGAAAATTTTGAGAAACCGAATTTATCAAAGATATAATTTCTAAGACCTTCGAAGTTAAATAAAATAGATTCTGCACTTTGAACCTATATACAAAGTACCTTATATATAAAGTACAAGTACATTTTCTATTTATGGCTTTAAAGTATTTTGGTGAAATGCAATACAAGTGTAAATTTTTGTGAGATTTCTACTTAATTGGAGTGCATATCCCGATAAATGATTAAGAAAAGAGAACAAAATGTCATAAATAGATCCACTTCACTAAATGTTAGATATTGCATACGTTTAGTAATTTCTATCATCGAAGGCTGAAGGGTATTATATGTAAATAATTATAAGTTTTAGAATAATAAAGCATTAATTATATAATAATCGTATTAATTAATGCATTTTTAGGCTCTTGTAATAAATGTATGTAATATAAAGTATAGTGAATTGAGTAAATTAATATAAAATATGGATCAAATGAAATTTGAAGTACAAAATTTAAAATACTTTTAAAGTTTTATTGAATTTGTGATTGTGACATTTGAATGTGCTTTAGGAATTTGAATATATTACCTATCTTTTTGCTATTTGGTTATATTTAATGTTTATTGTCTCTACTACTTATAGGGAAGTAGACAATCCATCCTAAAGTTAGATATCCAGATATCACTGGGAGTACACAGTTTGGACAATCCGGAATTTAAAAAAATGATTTTTAATTTCTTTACAGCGGACATACAAGTAGAGAGGATACTGTAACCCGTCGAAAAATTAAGAAACCGAAGTGTATGTTAAATCCAAAAACGGTTTTCACTTTCTTTACCATGTACTTAATAGGTAGAGATTCCGTACTTAGATTTAAGTAGAAATACACATTTTGATACTATCAGAATTCACAACAACTTTTGTGGCACCCCTGTTCAGTGAAAAAGTACCCAGGATTAGATGTGTGCGGGGTCGAACCCGGTGCCACGCCCTAGTCCACAGCAATTCAATGGCCATAAATTTGCTTAGTACGAGAGTTTTGATGATACTGAATACAAGTGTTCTTGTATTCTCATTTGAAAGCTGTAAGCAATGAATTTATAAAAGCATATAAAATTAATACGTAGTAGACTATCCGTACTAAAGTTGGTTATCCAGATATCATTGGGAATACACAGTTTGGGCTGCCCTGAATTATGAAGAAAAGTGACTTTTAGTTTCTATACCACGTATGAGGATCCTTCAATAAATAACCGAACTAATTTTTTAATTAACACAAAATGGCTTTATTTCACTAGCATTTACCTACACACTTTCGAAGTATTACTCTGATGAAATACAATTATTTCCAACGATTTATCCCATTGTTGGAAACACTCATTGAACTCATTTTTGGACAGTCTGTTCAGGATAGCCATGACAACATTGGTCAACTCCTTATCACTTTGAAAATGATGACCACGAAGCTCCTGTTTTACTTTAGGTGGGAGCTGAAAATCACATGGTGCGAGATCTGGAGAATAAGGTGGAGGAGGCATGATCTCAATGCCCATTTCTGCGATGACCTCTTGAGTTGTACAACCTCGACGAGCAGAGGCATTATCCTGATGCAAGATCCATCCTCTCCTTGCGAGATCTGGTCGCTTTTCGGCGATTTTTTTCTTCAGTGGCCCTTCAGTACGTCACAATAGTAAGCAGCAGTTAATGTGCGCTGATTAGTTACAAAATGATCATACAGAATGCCCTGTTAGTCAAAGAATACGAGATGAATGATCTCTCCTGCACTTTTCAGAACTTCTGCTTTCCTAGGCCTAGGGCTCGATGAATGTTTCTACTGCGAACTCTCCAGTTTTGTTAACTGGTCGTAATGGTGGCACCAACTCTCGTCACCAGTGATGTCCCTATTCAGAAAGTCTGGCCCCCGTGGTAACCTTCTGAGCCATTCTTGACACGTAATCACACGGTGAGCCTTCTGTTCGTCCTTCAGCACATGCGGTAACCATTTCGCTGCAACTTCTCGATAGCCAAGATCATTGTGAATTATCTCGTCTACAGTTCCAACAGAGACATGCATTATATCTACAACTTTCGAAATTGTTAGGCCGCGGTCTTCTCGCACAAATGCATCAATTGTGTTAATGTTGACTTCCGTTTTTGCTGTTAGGTCTTCCAGGGCGCGGAGAATCTTGAAGGTCTCTATGATCCTCTTTGAAACGTTTATACCACTCAAAGACTTGTGTTTTGCCTAAAGCTTGCTGCACCATTTCAAAGGTTTCTGTAGCAGATTTGTCTAACAGAACACAAAACTTTACTGAAGCGCGTTGCTGCAGTTTCAGTTCCATGGTGGTTGTAGTAAACACGACCTCACGTATCGCGCTCTAACTCCCAAATGATTGACTCTGTATCACTGGCACTCACAGCTCTGCTAGAGGAAGGGTTCATGGCGCTCCAGGTCGGTTTATTCAAACACAATTAAATCACTTCTGTTATTTATTGAAGGAACCTCATACATAGTAAGTAGAGAAGATATTGTAAAATGTACTGTGGCTAAGTGGGTTCGAGAAGTTAAAAGTCCAGAGTACAAACACCAAAAACCGCTCTTTATTTCCGTAGAAACACATTTTTGTCAACCTCACAATCCCAGAATTACGTCACACACACAATACAACGTCACACCACATCTCAGACAGCTGCTCACGAGTTCAAATGACAACTGACCCACAGTGGCGGGCGGCCTCTCCTTTTGTAGTTACTATTCCAGAAATTCGTGGAATGTTCTTAAACAATCAGGACGGCGTTAGAAGAAAGACAAACTCACCAGAAATCCGTCTGCTTCCACCCCCCCGCCCCGTTTCGGTAAGCTTTGATCTCGGCATCCCTTTCAACTCGTCCCTCACGCCGCCTCGCCGCAACAATGCGTTCGCGACAGTATGTTGAATACAAAAATATTTTTCATTTTCTTTATCATGCACTTAATAGGTAGAGAAGGTAGTGATTCCGTACTTAGATTTCAAGAGAAATAGACATTTTTAGACTACCACAATTCAAAACAAGCATTTTTAGGTCCTGTGACTAAGCATAGTATAAGGTTATGTGTGGGGAACGAACCTTCACCTAGCCATTTTGTGGCACCCCTGTCCAGTTAAACAACACGCAGGCTTAAATGTGTGCGGAGTCGAACCCGGGGCCACGCCCTAATCTACACCATTTCAAAGGCCATATATTTGCTTAGTACAATTTTTGTAAAAAAAATGTAATGCTGTGAGTGGAAGTCGAGTTTTGATGATACTGAATACAAGTATTATTGTATTCTCATTTGAAAGCTGTAAGTAATGAAATCATAAAAATATATAACATAAAATATATAATTTAATATTTAATTAATATGTTATATTGTAACAAAAGATTCTCGTAACGTTTAGCGAAAATTAATTTTATTATTTAATGGAATAACATCTTAGGTATAAACAATGTAATAAAGTATTATTTTATTAATATCAATGTACTCACATAACGTTCTCTAATCTTGTACAAACGCTTATTGCTCTAACTACTTCATGTTAATCAAGATAAACACTTGTACGAATTATTTTATTGCTTGTTTCCTTATAGAAATATGAAAACACAAATGACTTAACCCTTATCTACACAATGTTGACTGATCACCCATTATCTGGGATACTATTTAAGATCATTCGCTCATTGTTTCTTTCCAAGGAATGGTAGTACTGCATTAACATTTGGTTGACGAAACATAACCAAATTGTCTTCATCAGATAAAAAGTTATGCTGTTTTAATACAATGCCTAAACCTTTTATACAAAACAATAGTTGTTAAATTAAACAGTTAATCTGCCTGGTGCATGTAACGGCCTTTATTAAAATAAAAGTTATTTAGCTTCAAAAGTTAGCAAACATGTGAACACCTTGTAAGTTTTGAGAGATGATGGACATTTTCAGAAAAAGTTATTAATACTTGAGCTATTGCAGTCGAACTGGATGAGACACCATAAAACTTAAAGGTAGCGTTACGTTCATTAATAATTTTGAGCTGTTTAGAATTAACTTGTCTCTATGAAAGATCTGTCTATTTCAAAATGGAGACATAAGATTTAATGAACATTTTACATGACCTTCAATAGTAAGTCGCCACAAACGCTATATCTCGAATACGAGATGTTGATAAATTCTCAAAAATTTTACTTATTTTTTCAAGATATTTTTTTTCTATTTATCTATAAATTTTTGATTAAGGTATTTAATGTTTAATACAAAAACAGAATGTACAACTGTAATATTCTAGAAATAAGCTCCGATTTATTCAAAGACAAATCCTGTTAAAAACACAATATTTGCCAACTATATTTAATTAACGATTTTGATGTCTTCTGTTCTTGTATTTAATATCCAATCTATTTATATTTTAACAAAGCTAATTTACTGTTGTAAACTGGTAACATTAACACTACAATTTAAGATGAGCTGGCCCGATTATTACCTGCCTTCTTGTATATACAATAAAATATTTAATCAAACATTTCTGTATACCTTATTTTTTGTTTAATTTGTAGCGGATGGAATAATGAGCCTCACTGTCAGAGCGGAGTGACAGTGTAACACGTTAACTGTCTGCAGTCATTGTCCGCCAGGAGAAGTACCAACAGAACTGGAATCGCTGTACAGAGATAGCGCCACAGGTAATATCTTATACTGAGATGGATTATGTGTATTTATTTACCAAGTTTTACAACATATTATAAGTATGCACCTCACATAGAGCTTCGATTTCACTGTTCGTTATTGCTGTAAAACAAAGAGCAGCTTCAGTGAATACAGCGATAACAAAACAAAACAAAATAATGCAGCGTAAGAAAGGAAGTCTTTGAAACTGTGTTTATTTTGAACGTCTTTTCATCCTGGAAACATATCAATATTTTTTAATATTTGTCTCTCTGTAAGTTTTTGTTGGAACTTGTATCTACAATGATCAATATACTTGGATATGTATGTTCCTTAATAATTTCATTTGTGTCAAGGAGTTTAACGCAATTGCTGTTTGTAAGAAGACTTGCTAAGTAGTACTAATGGACCTCAAGTTTGAGAGGAAATCGTTCGAATAATTATATTTAATGTACATATTTAAATGGGTAATGTTAGAAATTTACATTTTGAAGTATAAAATAAATAAAAATGAAACCAAATATAAACAAATTGTATGTGCTTAAGATCACTCGACAGAAGTGAAACTTGAAAACTATACATTATTAATTTTTTTAAAAAATATAATGTTGAAAGTCATTGTTCGCAAAGAAGCCAGGTGCCAGCTAAACATTTCATGCCTCACGCTAAGTGTGCTCTCAAATGAAAATACACTGACACAACGGAATGACCACGGACCAGCAAGCGTGTCCAGGGTGTTCTCAATCCGGGGTAAGGGGAATCAATACTTTCTGGTGACAACAATCAGCTTCCTGTAGCCCACGCAGAAACGTAGCTCGCCGTTTTTCTTCGTCACCAAGAATACAGGGGAACACCAAGGGCTCTCAGATACATCAATCACTCCTCTGGATCTCATGACCCCCAGCCGGGATCCCAGGCGCTGCGTGGCCACCGGCTCCTAGGTCTGTTCGATTGGACTCACCCTGACCACAGGCTCGCACGTCCCCAACTCCGTCCCGGCTTGGACGTTGTGATCGGTATCTATTAGCGCCTGGTGGATGGTCTTGTAGTCGCCGAGCATTAGCCTCTGACGTATCTCGAAGTCTTGTACCCCGTCAACGAACTTGTAGGCGGCTTCACGGGATACGAACTCGGGTGGAGTTCGACCAAGGTTTTACTGGCCAGCTGTTCAATTACCAAGGTGAACTTTGCAGCGTCTCCCCTGATTGCCACGTCCTAGACTTCAGCTGGTTGCGGTAGGCTTTAGGTAAGCGGTGGTTTCCGAAGTGGTTTTCCAGGATCTCCCAGATCTCTTTGGGTGCCGCAACTGTCTGGGTCGCGTTCAGCGTCTCTTCGGCCGTCCCCGGAGGCTAGCTATGAATGCTCTTGTTCTGGTGACCACTAGTTGTGCTTAGCCACTCTGTCGAATTGGCGCCGGAAGGCTTCGAAATCTTACGCACCTTAGTACTTTATTTGCTATGACGCGCGTAGAAGTTGTATCGCGTACCAATGCCACGGCTTTTATACCCTTTATCCTCCTGCCGACCGTATCCTCCCCCATGGCGTTCAGGTAATTGGTGTTGTTGTTGGCCTTTCCCTCTAAGTCATTAACGCGGTTCGCCAGGTCTTCGTCGCCCTCGTCCACTTGAACAATCCGCTTGCCAGCTGCTTGACGTCCTCCTTCACGCCAGCCAACTGTTCTTCAAATTTCTTCAAATCTGTCCTGTATTCGATTGTGCTTCAAACAATATGACATCCATCTTCAAGTTGCACGTGACAACGCATTAACTTTTACAACAAAATCAAATAAATAATGAAGCACAATTTCCTGTAACTGAGACTTCCTATATATAACTGCAAAACATACGCATATTGCGCTACCATTCATGGCCCACACACCGCCTACCACAATATTTTATGACAAGCTAAATATATTACAACAAACAAGCAGCGGACAATAAATTGTCCACTTTTTGTTGTTGTGGTCCCTGAGTTTATTGTATATTTGCAGCCTTTGTCTCTATTTTATCACGATCGTTGCGTTTACTCCATGACAAAGGCTGAGTCCCGCACTGAGAACAGACGGATACCTAACGTTTTCACATCCGAGACCGGACGATTCCGGAAAGAAATCTTTACAGAGGACATATTCACTGTCAAACGTTTGGTCCTACAAAAATTCTGGGATAGGAAACATTCCAGTAGTGATTTGTCGACCTGGAGATGGAACCCAGTACCGAGTTCAGTTCTTCTTCAGGGTATTGGACATTCTCCAGAAGGACTATTGACTAGAGATGTTGAGCAATCTTGAAATCACTTGACTATAGCAGTTATGAGGTCCTTGAGAAGCAGAACAAATTCCAAATGTAGTTTGTTGGGTTCCCGTGGCGAACATATCGGTTTTTTCCGGAATTTCTCCTGGTGGCTAGAAGAATTATATCACCCCTCCATTTCACTTCACCCTCATTTGTTAGTTTCAGGGTAGAACCGTGCTGACAGGTGTATCGAGCGTATGATGCCTGCAAGACGTCCATCCTCGACTTCCGAGCAACCCACCGAAGGGGGCGCCAGTCTGGAACTGTTAGGGATCCCACCCGGCTCTGTCGGGTTGCCCTCTACCACGTAGATGATAGCCGGTCTCATTCAAGAGGTCTCGAGGTCGAATCCTGGTCTGCGTGAGTTATCTGAATAACGTTTTTCCGGGGTGTTCCCTTATCTCAAAAATGAATTTAGGGTAATTCTGAACTCCATGGACCTTGTGCTCATTTGAGCATCATTTCATTCGTTTCATTCATCGTCCTATAATACGTAGATTTGGAGGAGATAACTTAAAAAAGGAGCTCACTTCCGGGGACATCCGCCTCAATCGTCCCCCCCCCCCGCGCCACAAAACGGGACACAAAGAGCAGATGAAAACGTCCATAGTACCTACCTTTTCTTCAAAATGCCATCGAAAAAACTTGGTGGATATTTTTGAAGTTAAGTTAAGCTTAAAAGGTTCTCTGAAATTTCTTAAACAAAATGACATATCAGTTATGCTGTTTGTACAATTATTATCAGTTTTATAAGGGTTTTAAGTGAACATGCTGCTCTATAAATTCAGACATACCATTTTTGCCACGCCCCCCAATAGATCCCTTCCATCCAAATTCTTGTATCTCCTGTCTTTGGTGGAAGAATTGTCTGTGGTAAATTTTGCTTTCCATCCTGAGCTGTTGTGGCTGCCCTGCACAACTTGCTCTTATATTTCCTACAGTTCGGCCACACCATCTCCGGCTCTGACATTCTCGAGAGGGGGAGCAGGCTGTTGCCAGTTCTTTAGCGGGAATTTCAAGCAGATGAACATTCATTGCAGGCTGGCACGCTGTTTGGAACAGCCCGAAGGGTCGTCAAATCGTGTACCTGATCTGGAAAGAGCTTTACCACGTAGTGTCGGGATGTGGATGTTGTAGGATAACGGGTGAAAATGAAGTGGATGTAGAGAAGGGAGGTAGCTTGTTGCTGCTCGAAGAATGATGAACCGGGTGCTACAGTCAGCGTGCACCGCTGGTGAATAAGTTAATGAACTTGGAAGAAGATAGGTAGAATTTTAATTATCCAGACTAATATTGGGTGGCTGTAATTTAGTTAAGGCAGGAATGGGGATCATATGGTTACCGGTAACGACCACAAGACATGCGGGGTAACCGGTATCGCTTTATGCGACGCTCACGAGGTACATAGTCCCCAAGGGATCTGACTAGGGCGCTCTGATGATGAGGCAAATTCTCGAAAAATTTGGTGGCCCGGCGCCTAATTTCATCCTCCACATAGCGGAGGGATGAAGCCTGGTGAAGTAGTCTCACGGGGAACCTTGTGCATACAGAATAAATAAGCAGAGGAACAGTGCGTATTTCAAATATTTTACGAACCAGTAGCCATACTATTATAATAGCGATAATAATGGGACTTACGAACACTAAAAATAGGAATTCTCGAAGGCAAAATATAGCAAAGAAAGTTTACCAGCCCAAGAAGCTAAAGCCACGTGGCTCAAACAAATGTAACCTGGCAACACGGTGTTGGGATCGGAAGCCACGCCTAGCAGTGACAATGCTGATTGGCGCTAGCAGACAGTTTTATCTCCCTGACCCCAGCACCAGATGTAGAGACTCCCAGTACTACCAACAGATCAGTTAGGGTGTGTGAGAGGTGTGAGCGGAATATTCGAATAGAGTAGTGTTGTAGTAAATATCTTACATGATAATGAAATTGTAAGTTGTATTTCAGTGTTTTAAAGCTAATATAGTCCTATATTTTCATTCTAAAGATAATTTTGAGGATATGCATTCAATTGCCATTACTATATATTGGTACCATTAACTTTCCCCCTCTACCTCCTGCAATCGTAAAAACGTCAGAGTCGGAGATACAACGGCCGGACTGTAGTGTGCCTCTGTTTGTTTTGTAAAGGAAACAAAACTAGTACTTGCACATCAGTGATTACTTCTGTTAGGGACTTAATTACAGCAATGTGCCTAGGAGTAAATTAGTGTACATAAAACGCAGGTTTTTTGGAAACTAATACATATTGACTGAGAAAACTAATAGCCATAACCTTCAAGTTTCACAAGAACCATGTGCTAGCAGTGGGAACGGTGAAGTTGTAAGTTCCCCGACAAAGAAGCTTTCTAGTACAAACAATGATGTCCAGACAGTGTCCTTGGTGTAAATACATCTATAAAGGATGGTAACATTATTATTAGTGTACACTTGTTGTCTTCCTTTATGTCACCCGAACGTCGGAATTCCCGATAGAACCGGCCGACAGTAGAACCATATAGGAAGCATTGACGCCACGCCTACCCATTTATCTCGTGTCACTAAGTGGAGGGATGATTAGGAGAGCGGCACGAGCCCTGGACCGTCTCTTTCCCCTCCCACCACACATCTGGAAACCTCGGGATAATTGTGCGCACCGCGAACCTTCCAGAAACGGCGATCTTCCCTATATACGGCCCGCAGTTGGCAAGTCAGCAAAGTTCTCTGCGAGCAGCTGTGAGGAGCGCCGACGTTAGCGAACGGACTGGAGGACGGTGTACGTGTATCAGAGAAGTTGTCCGTAACTGTTAGTGTGAGTGGACATGTGACAGACGAACTGGTGGATTGTTATTGTGTGCGCTAAGTAATTCTATGTAATCGGCAAGTGTTCCAACTGTAATTCGGTGGAAATAAAGAACATTTTGAGTTTGTGCAATTGGACTTAAAATTTCACAAACCCACAAAGTCACGACTGGTATCAGTAAGTGGGATATTACAGCGATGGAGGCTGCATTGGCACATATTTTAGAAAAGTTGGAGACGGCAAATAACAACTTGGCCGCGAAGATGAACGAGTTAACAACGAAGACGGAAACGGCAAATAAAAACCTGGTCGCAAAGCTGGAAGAAATGAAGACGGCTAACGATAACCTCACGGAGAAGATGGAAGAAATGAAGGTTGCGAACGAGGCCCTCACCACCAAATTTGAGGAACAGTTGGCCGGACAGAGCAGCCGGAAGAACGAGTAAGGGCCGTCGTGGAGAGGGGAACGTCGGTGCCATCACCAGCATCACCTCGAGTTACACTGCGCACCGTCAGCCGGCGTATGGATGACAGCCTCATCGCGTACGGCTGGGTAAGAGAAAAGCCGTGCCGCGTGCTGGTGGAAATGGGGCGGCCGTGACCATCATCAGACCTGACGTGGTGAACGGTTTGCCGACGGGGAAGCCGAGCCGACCATACCAGCTTGTGACAGCATCGGGCGACACCCTGCCGTTGCAGAAGCAGGCCCTATTGAAGTTGACCTTGGGACGAAGTGTCGTAGGTCTGTGGGTGTTCGTCGCGAAGGTGGCTAAGGAGGTAACTCTGGGGCTGGATGCCCTCAGGAGCCACGAGGCGACGGTCGACGTCGGCAGGAAGGTCCTGCGGCTCAACGGAGAAGAGGTTATACTCCGTCAACCCGAAGAGCGCCTTGGAATCTGCAGGGTCATCTTGAACGAAGACGTGGTTGTCCCCGCAAGGAGCGAGGTGGTGGTGAGGGCACGACTGTGAGGCCAGAGAACCAGGAACATAATGCTGGACCAGAAGATTCCTGTACACGCACTATGTGTAGCCAGGGCATTGCTGCCGTGCCGAGAGGAGGTGCCAGTGAGACTGCTAAATCCAACGGACACGGCTCACGGCGTCCTTGGCGGGATGGAGTTGGAAACGTGCGAGCCCGTGGTAAGCGTAACAGGAATCGACAAGGCATAGGAGCCACGTCGACGCAACACCTGGGGCCCCGGTTAAAAGGCTTACTGGAGAGAGCGGCCGACCACCTGACCGCAGAACAACTGGAGAAAGTTCGACTACTGCTGAGGCAATACCAGCGCGTCTTTAGCCAAGGCGACAGTGACGACGGCCGCGCGGACAGAGTACTTCACCGCATGGACACCGGGGACGCCCGGCCTATTCGGCAACCAACTAGACGCGATCCTCTAGCGAAGCAAGGGGTGGTACGAGACATGCTGGAAGACATGAGATCCAGGGGAGTAGGCCGCGCTGTGGCTCAGTGGTTAGACCGCTTGGCTCTCACGAAGGCGGCCCGGGTTCAATCCCAGGTGAACGCAAAGTGAGATTTGTGGTGGACAACATGGCGCTGGGGCGGGTTTCCTCCGGGATCTCCGGTTTCTCCCGCCATCTCATTCCACCGGTGCTCCATCTCCATCTCATGTGTCATCAGCGTCATCGCCTGCGGTGCCATATGTAGCAAAAGCGGCCGTTAAACACGACACATTTCCAGGGAAGTGATTGAAGAATCTGACAGCCCTTGGTGTTCCCCTGTTGTCTTGGTAACAAAGAAGAACGGCGAGCTACGCTTCTGCGTAGGCCACGCAGAAGTTGAACGCTCTCATCCGGAATGACTGTTTCCCCTTACCCCCGATTGACGACACCCTGGACACGCTAGCTGTTGCACAGTGGTTCGCGACCCTGTACCCGAAGTCGGGCTTCTGGCAGGTATCTCTAGATCCGAGAGACAAGGAGAAGACCATATTCTCGTCAGGCCAAGGCCTCTGGCAGTTCACAGTTATGCCCTTTGGCCTCTGCAACGCACCAGCTACCTTCCAAAGCCTCATGGAGTCAGTGATGAGAGGACTTATTTACGACGCCTGGCTGCTATGCCTGGACGACATCATCATCGTCGGTAAAACTTTTGAAGACCATCTAGAGAATCTGAGTAAGGTGCTACAGAGATTGCAGGCGACCAACTTGAAGCTGAACGCGAAGATGTGCCAGCTCTTCCACAAAGAATTGCACTACTTGGGCCACATAGTCTCAGCAACCGGAGTGACCACAGACCCGGAGAAGACACAGGCTGTGAGAGATTGGCCTCGCCCAAAGGATAAGAAAGAGTTGCGCAGTTGTCTGGGGCTGTGAAGTTATTACCGACGCTTCATAAAGGGGTTCTCTAACATCGCAAAACCCCTCACCCGCCTGACTGAGGAACACCGGCCTGATGTTTGGACGGAGGTCGCCGAAGACGCTTTCCAGCACCTGAAGAAGACCCTGTGCAGTGCTCCAATTTTAGGTTTCCCACAACCGGTTGGCGCCTTCATTGTGGACACCGACACCAGCGACCATTGCATTGGAGGTGTCCTATCGCAGATCCAGGACGGCTATGAGCGGGTGATAGCCTACTACAGCAAGACACTATCCAAGGCAGAGAAGAACTACTGCGTCACCCGACGATAGTTACTAGCGGTAGTAAAGACCTCGGAGCACTTCCACAAGTACCTGTACGGTCAGCCATTCCACCGGAGGACTGACCATTCCGCCCTAACCTGGCTATTGAGCTTTAAGAACCTGGAAGGCCAGAGAGCGCGTTGGGTCCAGATACTGCAGGAGTACGGCTTCCCCTCGGAAAATCGCAGAGGGAAGAGCCACGGTAACGCAGAGGCTATGTCCCGAAGACCCTGTCCAGAAGAGTGTGGCCAGTGCACAAGAGTGGAAGAGAAGGAGCGTGTCTTAGCAGTCCGAGGAGTCACGGCAGTGGCTGTGGATGTCTGGGATAACGCAGGCCTGAGGAGGGAACAGCTGGCGGACGCAGACTTGGGGCCACTCTTGAGGGAAGTGGAGGCAGGAACAAGACGGACCTGGGAGGACATCGCACCGAAGGGCGCCACCTACAAGTCGTACTGGACCCAATGTTGCTCGTTGAAGGTCAGAGAGGGCGTGCTGTTCCGGGTATGGGAATCACCCGATGAGAAGACGCAGAGAGCACAGTTGATACCTCCCCGGAGTAAGGTCCCGGAAATCTTGGAGGAAGTGCACGCCGGTAGTTCAGGAGGACACCTGGGAGGGAACCGAACGATTGACAAACTACGGCAGCGCTACTACTGGCGAGGCTCCGAGCAGACGCTGAGAGATGGTGCCGTCAATGTGGAGAACATGGTGGACCACCTTCAGGACATGCACGAGATGGCTCGTCAGAACATCCAGAAGGCGAGCGACCGCATGAAGACTCAATACGACAGGCAATCCAACAGCCAAGGGTTCTAGCAAGGTGACCTAGTCTGGTTGTAGCGCTCTACCCGGACCAAGGGATGCGGTCCGAAGCTCCAGCAGCCATGGCAAGGACCGTACCTGGTTGTGATGAGGATTAACGACGTGGCCTACCGTATCCAGAAGGTGTCCCGAGGAAAGATGTTGGTGGTACACCTGAATAACCTGGCTTGCTACGATGGTGCTGTTCGGGAGGACCAGCTTTGAGGAGAGAGCAGTGTCACCTAATTATTGGAAGGTCCGACCAGCTAGCAGCCGGGTAGGTGACAGGAGGCATTCAGACCACGCCTACCCATTTATCTTGTTGCGCTAACGAGGGGGATGGTTGGAAAAATATCGCTAGGCATCTCTCCCCCTCCCTGACGTGTGGAACAGTCGGAATGATTCACTGAACCGCGAGACTTTCATAAACGGCGATCTTCCCTATAAAAGGCCTGCAGTGGACGAGTTAGTCATTCCTTAGCGAGCAGCCGGAGGAGCGCCGTGCTAGTGAACGGACTGGAAGACTGTGTACGTGCATCGGAGGAGTTGTACGTAATTGCGAGTGTGGGGTGGAACTGTGACAGACGAACTGGTGAATTTTAGTTGTGTGCGCTACGTAATTCTATGCAATCGGCAAGTGTTCCAACTATAATTCGGTGAAAATAAACAACATTTTGAGTTTATGCAATTTCATTTTTAATTTCACGAACCCACAAATTCACAATAGTAAGTCGCCACAAACAGTGTATCTCGAACGCGAGATTTTGATAAATTCTCAAAAACTTTTTTTTATTTTTGGAAGCTATTATTTTTCTATTTATCTCTAATGTTTTGATCAAGGTATTTAATGTTTAATGCAAAAACAGAACGTACAACTGTAATATTCTAGAACTAAGCTCAGATTCATTCAAAGACAAATCTTGTTAAAAAAAAACACAATTTATTTAACTTACGATTTTGAAGTTTTCTGTTCCTCTATTCAATATCCAATACCTTTATACCTTAACAAAACTTATTTACTCTTATAAATTTGTAATAATAGCACTACAATTTCAAATGAGCTGGCCCGATTTTTAACGGCCTTCTTGTATCTACAATAAAACAATTAATCAAACATTTCTGTATGAGTTATTTTTGTTTAATTTGGAACCGATGGAATAATGAGCCTTAGTGTTAGGGCACAGTGACGGTGTAACACGTTAAATGTCTGTAGTGATTGTCCGTTGGAAGAAGTAGCAACCGAACTGGAATCGCTGTCCAGAGATAGCGCCACAGGTAATATCTTATACTGATATGGATTATGTGTATATATTTACGAAGTTTTACATCATATCATAAGTATGTGCTTCACTTAACACTTGGATTTAATTGTTCTTTGTTGCTTTAAGACAATGAGCAGCTTCAGGAAATACAGCGATAACCTAATTAAATAAATAATGCAGTGTAAGAAAGGAAGTCTTCGAAACTTTGTTTATCTTGACCGTCTTTTCATGTAGAAGACATTGCAAAATTATCCTGTCATGGTGAAACGTTTGAAAGTATTTTTGGAAATTAACGACTACTATTTGGTTGGAACTTGTATGTACAATGATCAATATGCTTGGATATGACTGTTCTTTAGGAATTTCATTTGTGTCAAGCAGGTTAATGCAATTGCTGTTTGTAAGAAGATTTGATAAGCAGTACTAATGGACCTCAAATTTGAGAGGAAAGCGTTGGATAAATTATATTGTAATGTACATATTTAAATGGGTAATATCAAAAGTTTACCTATGGAACGATAAAATAAACAGAAATGAAGCTCAATATACAAAATGTATAGAATCAAGAGTGCAGCCTGCAGAAATACAAAATGCTCACCATTTACGTAGAAAGACAGTTTTGTACAGCCCTCAGCAGCAGAATTATTTAGCATACACAAATACAACCTTCAACGTCGTCTGCCACAGGACCCCACAAACAAAGGAGTTCACTTTCAAATCACACGATTATTGAGTCCAGTTATCACTGTCCCCTGACAAACTAGTCGCGGCTTCTTTTCTACCTCCGCTCATGTTTCTAGAAATTAGTGGAATGTGTAACAATAATCAAGACTGCACCAGATACAGACGAATATTCCAGACATCTATTTGTCTGTTTCGGCAAGGTTTTATCTCCACACTACACTATGTGTTACTTTGCGCGCGCCGGCCGCACCCGTCCTCAAGGCGTGTCGTTCCGAACAGCACCATCGTAGCTGGCCAGACGATTCAGATGTACCACCAACATCTTTCCTCGGGGCACATTTGGGTTCAATTACGATTTTGAAACATGAATTGTGCGGAAAATTTTGAGAAACCGAATTTATCAAAGATATAATTTCTAAGACCGTCGAAGTTAAATAAAATAGATTCTGGACTTTGAACCTATATACAAAGTACCTTATATATAAAGTACAAGTACATTTTCTATTTATGGCTTTAAAGTATTTTGGTGAAATGCAATACAAGTGTAAATTTTTGTGAGATTTCTACTTAATTGGAGTGCATATCCCGATAAATGATTAAGAAAAGAGAACAAAATGTCATAAATAGATCCACTTCACTAAATGTTAGATATTGCATACGTTTAGTAATTTCTATCATCGAAGGCTGAAGGGTATTATATGTAAATAATTATAAGTTTTAGAACAATAAAGCATTAATTATATAATAATCGTATTAATTAATGCATTTTTAGGCTCTTGTAATAAATGTATGTAATATAAAGTATAGTGAATTGAGTAAATTAATATAAAATATGGATCAAATGAAATTTGAAGTACAAAATTTAAAATACTTTTAAAGTTTTATTGAATTTGTGATTGTGACATTTGAATGTGCTTTAGGAATTTGAATATATTACCTATCTTTTTGCTATTTGGTTATATTTAATGTTTATTGTCTCTACTACTTATAGGGAAGTAGACAATCCATCCTAAAGTTAGATATCCAGATATCACTGGGAGAACACAGTTTGGACAATCCGGAATTTAAAAAATGATTTTTAATTTCTTTACAACGGACATACAAGTAGAGAGGATACTGTAATCCGTCGAAAAATTAAGAAACCGAAGTGTATGTTAAATCCAAAAACGGTTTTCACTTTCTTTACCATGTACTTAATAGGTAGAGATTCCGTACTTAGATTTCAGTAGAAATACACATTTTGATACTATCAGAATTCACAACAACTTTTGTGGCACCCCTGTTCAGTGAAAAAGTACCCAGGATTAGATGTGTGCGGGGTCGAACCCGGTGCCACGCCCTAGTCCACAGCAATTCAATGGCCATAAATTTGCTTAGTACGAGAGTTTTGATGATACTGAATACAAGTGTTATTGTATTCTCATTTGAAAGCTGTAAGCAATGAATTTATAAAAGCATATAAAATTAATACGTAGTAGACTATCCGTACTAAAGTTGGTTATCCAGATATCATTGGGAATACACAGTTTGGGCTGCCCTGAATTATGAAGAAAAGTGACTTTTAGTTTCTATACCACGTATGAGGATCCTTCAATAAATAACCGAACTAATTTTTTAATTAACACAAAATGGCTTTATTTCACTAGCATTTACCTACACACTTTCGAAGTATTACTCTGATGAAATACAATTATTTCCAACGATTTATCCCATTGTTGGAAACACTCATTGAACCCATTTTTGGACAGTCTATTCAGGATAGCCATGACAACATTGGTCAACTCCTTATCACTTTGAAAATGATGACCACGAAGCTCCTGTTTTACTTTAGGTGGGAGCTGAAAATCACATGGTGCGAGATCTGGAGAATAAGGTGGAGGAGGCATGATCTCAATGCCCATTTCTGCGATGACCTCTTGAGTTGTACAACCTCGACGAGCAGAGGCATTATCCTGATGCAAGATCCATCCTCTCCTTGCGAGATCTGGTCGCTTTTCGGCGATTTTTTTCTTCAGTGGCCCTTCAGTACGTCACAATAGTAAGCAGCAGTTAATGTGCGCTGATTAGTTACAAAATGATCATACAGAATGCCCTGTTAGTCAAAGAATACGAGATGAATGATCTCTCCTGCACTTTTCAGAACTTCTGCTTTCCTAGGCCTAGGGCTCGATGAATGTTTCTACTGCGAACTCTCCAGTTTTGTTAACTGGTCGTAATGGTGGCACCAACTCTCGTCACCAGTGATGTCCCTATTCAGAAAGTCTGGCCCCCGTGGTAACCTTCTGAGCCATTCTTGACACGTAATCACACGGTGAGCCTTCTGTTCGTCCTTCAGCACATGCGGTAACCATTTCGCTGCAACTTCTCGATAGCCAAGATCATTGTGAATTATCTCGTCTACAGTTCCAACAGAGACATGCATTATATCTACAACTTTCGAAATTGTTAGGCCGCGGTCTTCTCGCACAAATGCATCAATTGTGTTAATGTTGACTTCCGTTTTTGCTGTTAGGTCTTCCAGGGCGCGGAGAATCTTGAAGGTCTCTATGATCCTCTTTGAAACGTTTATACCACTCAAAGACTTGTGTTTTGCCTAAAGCTTGCTGCACCATTTCAAAGGTTTCTGTAGCAGATTTGTCTAACAGAACACAAAACTTTACTGAAGCGCGTTGCTGCAGTTTCAGTTCCATGGTGGTTGTAGTAAACACGACCTCACGTATCGCGCTCTAACTCCCAAATGATTGACTCTGTATCACTGGCACTCACAGCTCTGCTAGAGGAAGGGTTCATGGCGCTCCAGGTCGGTTTATTCAAACACAATTAAATCACTTCTGTTATTTATTGAAGGAACCTCATATATAGTAAGTAGAGAAGATATTGTAAAATGTACTGTGGCTAAGTGGGTTCGAGAAGTTAAAAGTCCAGAGTACAAACACCAAAAACCGCTCTTTATTTCCGTAGAAACACATTTTAGTCAACCTCACAATGCCAGAATTACGTCACATACACAATACAACGTCACACCACATCTCAGACAGCTGCTCACGAGTTCAAATGACAACTGACCCACAGTGGCGGGCGGCCTCTCCTTTTATAGTTACTATTCCAGAAATTCGTGGAATGTTCTTAAACAATCAGGACGGCATTAGAAGAAAGACAAACTCACTAGAAATCCGTCTGCTTCCACCCCCCCCCCGTTTCGGTAGGCTTTGATCTCGGCATCCCTTTCAACTCGTCCCTCACGCCGCCTCGCCGCAACAATGCGTTCGCGACAGTATGTTGAATACAAAAATATTTTTAATTTTCTTTATCATGCACTTAATAGGTAGAGAAGGTAGTGATTCCGTACTTAGATTTCAAGAGAAATAGACATTTTTAGACTACCACAATTCAAAACAAGCATTTTTAGGTCCTGTGACTAAGCATAGTATAAGGTTATGTGAGGGGAACGAACCTTCACCTAGCCATTTTGTAGCACCCCTGTCCAGTTAAACAACACGCAGGCTTAAATGTGTGCGGAGTCGAACCCGGTGCCACGCCCTAATCTACACCATTTCAATGGCCATATATTTGCTTAGTACAATTTTTGTAAAAAAAAAAAATGTAATGCTGTGAGTGGAAGTCGAGTTTTGATGATACTGAATACAAGTATTATTGTATTCTCATTTGAAAGCCGTAAGTAATGAAATCATAAAAATATATAACATAAAATATATAATTTAATATTTAATTAATATGTTATATTGTAACAAAAGATTCTCGTAACGTTTAGCGAAAATTAATTTTATTATTTAATGGAATAACATCTTAGGTATAAACAATGTAATAAAGTATTATTTTATTAATATAAATGTACTCACATAGCGTTCTCTAATCTTGTACAAACGCTTATTGCTCTAACTACTTCATGTTAATCAAGATAAACACTTGTACGAATTATTTTATTGCTTGTTTCCTTATAGAAATATGAAAACACAAATGACTTAACCCATATCTACACAATGTTGACTGATCACCCATTATCTGGGATACTATTTAAGATCACTCGCTCATTGTTTCTTTCCAAGGAATGGTAATACTGCATTAACATTTGGTTGACGAAACATAACCAAATTGGTTCATCAGATAAAAAGTTATGCTGTTTTAATACAATGCCTAAACCTTTTATACAAAACAATGGTTGTTAAATTAAACAGTTAATCTGCCTGATGCATGTAATGTTCTTTATTAAAATAAAAGTTATTTAGCTTCAAAAGTTAGCAAACATGTGAACACCTTGTAAGTTTTGAGAGATGATGGACATTTGCAGAAAAAGTTATTAATACTTGAGCTATTGCAGTCGAACTAGATGAGACAGCATAAAACTTAAAGGTAGCGTTACGTTCATTAATAATTTTGAGCTGTTTAGAATTAACTTGTCTCTATGAACGATCTGTCTATTTCAAAATGGAGACATAAGATTTAATGAACATTTTACATGACCTTCAATAGTAAGTCGCCACAAACGCTATATCTCGAATACGAGATGTTGATAAATTCTCAAAAATTTTACTTATTTTTTCAAGATATTTTTTTTTCTATTTATCTATAAATTTTTGATTAAGGTATTTAATGTTTAATACAAAAACAGAATGTACAACTGTAATATTCTAGAAATAAGCTCCGATTTATTCAAAGACAAATCCTGTTAAAAACACAATATTTGCCAACTATATTTAATTAACGATTTTGATGTCTTCTGTTCTTGTATTTAATATCCAATCTATTTATATTTTAACAAAGCTAATTTACTGTTGTAAACTGGTAACATTAACACTACAATTTAAGATGAGCTGGCCCGATTATTACCTGCCTTCTTGTATATACAATAAAATGATTAATCAAACATTTCTGTATACGTTATTTTTTGTTTAATTTGTAGCGGATGGAATAATGAGCCTCACTGTCAGAGCGGAGTGACAGTGTAGAACGTTAACTGTCTGCAGTCATTGTCCGCCAGGAGAAGTACCAACAGAACTGGAATCGCTGTACAGAGATAGCGCCACAGGTAATATCTTATACTGAGATGGATTATGTGTATTTATTTACCAAGTTTTACAACATATTATAAGTATGCACCTCACATAGAGCTTCGATTTCACTGTTCGTTATTGCTGTAAAACAAAGAGCAGCTTCAGTGAATACAGCGATAACGAAACAAAACAAAATAATGCAGCGTAAGAAAGGGAGTCTTTGAAACTGTGTTTATTTTGAACGTCTTTTCATCCTGGAAACATATCAATATTTTTTAATATTTGTCTCTCTGTAAGTTTTTGTTGGAACTTGTATCTACAATGATCAATATACTTGGATATGTGTGTTCCTTAATAATTTCATTTGTGTCAAGGAGTTTAACGCAATTGCTGTTTGTAAGAAGACTTGCTAAGTAGTACTAATGGACCTCAAGTTTGAGAGGAAATCGTTGGAATAATTATATTTAATGTACATATTTAAATGGGTAATGTTTGAAATTTACATTTTGAAGTATAAAATAAATAAAAATGAAACCAAATATAAACAAATTGTATGTGCTTAAGACCACACGACAGAAGTGAAACTTGAAAACTATACATTATTAATTTTTTTAAAAAATTATTTAAAAAAATGTAATGTTGAAAGTCATTGTTCGCAAAGAAGCCAGGTGCGAGCTAAACATTTCATGCCTCACGCTAAGTGTGCTCTCAAATGAAAATACACTGACACAACGGAATGACCACGGACCAGCAAGCGTGTCCAGGGTGTTCTCAATCCGGGGTAAGGGGAATCAATACTTTCTGGTGACAACAATCAGCTTCCTGTAGCCCACGCAGAAATGTAGCTCGCCGTTTTTCTTCGTCACCAAGAATACAGGGGAACACCAAGGGCTCTCAGATACATCAATCACTCCTATGGATCTCATGACCCCCAGCCGGGATCCTAGGCGCTGCGTGGCCACCGGCTCCTAGGTCTGTTCGATTGGACTCACCCTGACCACAGGCTCGCACGTCCGCAACTCCGTCCCGGCTTGGACGTTGAGATCGGTATCTATTAGCGCCTGGTGGATGGTCTTGTAGTCGCCGAGCATTAGCCTCTGACGTATCTCGAAGTCTTGTACCCCGTCAACGAACTTGTAGGCGGCTTCACGGGATACGAACTCGGGTGGAGTTCGACCAAGGTTTTACTGGCCAGCTGTTCAATTACCAAGGTGAACTTTGCAGCGTCTCCCCTGATTGCCACGTCCTAGACTTCAGCTGGTTGCGGTAGGCTTTAGGTAAGCGGTGGTTTCCGAAGTGGTTTTCCAGGATCTCCCAGATGTCTTTGGGTGCCGCAACTGTCTGGGTCGCGTTCAGCGTCTCTTCGGCCGTCCCCGGAGGCTAGCTATGAATGCTCTTGTTCTGGTGACCACTAGTTGTGCTTAGCCACTCTGTCGAATTGGCGCCGGAAGGCTTCGAAATCTTACGCACCTTAGTACTTTATTTGCTATGACGCGCGTAGAAGTTGTATCGCGTACCAATGCCACGGCTTTTATACCCTTTATCCTCCTGCCGACCGTATCCTCCCCCATGGCGTTCAGGTAATTGGTGTTGCTGTTGGCCTTTCCCTCTAAGTCATTAACGCGGTTCGCCAGGTCTTCGTCGCCCTCGTCCACTTGAACAATCCGCTTGCCAGCTGCTTGACGTCCTCCTTCACGCCAGCCAACTGTTCTTCAAATTTCTTCAAATCTGTCCTGTATTCGATTGTGCTTCAAACAATATGACATCCATCTTCAAGTTGCACGTGACAACGCATTAACTTTTACAACATAATCAAATAAATAATGAAGCACAATTTCCTGTAACTGAGACTTCCTATATATAACTGCAAAACATACGCATATTGCGCTACCATTCATGGCCCACACACCGCCTACCACAATATTTTATGACAAGCTAATTATATTACAACAAACAAGCAGCGGACAATAAATTGTCCACTTTTTGTTGTTGTGGTCCCTGAGTTTATTGTATATTTGCAGCCTTTGTCTCTATTTTATCACGATCGTTGCGTTTACTCCATGACAAAGGCTGAGTCCCGCACTGAGAACAGACGGATACCTAACGTTTTCACATCCGAGACCGGACGATTCCGGAAAGAAATCTTTACAGAGGACATATTCACTGTCAAACGTTTGGTCCTACAAAAATTCTGGGATAGGAAATATTCCAGTAGCGATTTGTCGACCTGGAGATGGAACCCAGTGCCGAGTTCAGTTCTTCTTCAGGGTATTGGACATTCTCCAGAAGGACTATTGACTAGAGATGTTGAGCAATCTTGAAATCACTTGACTATAGCAGTTATGAGGTCCTTGAGAAGCAGAACAAATTCCAAATGTAGTTCGTTGGGTTCCCGTGGCGAACATATCGGTTTTTTCCGGAATTTCTCCTGGTGGCTAGAAGAATTATATCACCCCTCCATTTCACTTCACCCTCATTTGTTAGTTTCAGGGTAGAACCGTGCTGACAGGTGTATCGAGCGTATGATGCCTGCAAGACGTCCATCCTCGACTTCCGAGCAACCCACCGAAGGGGGCGCCAGTCTGGAACTGTTAGGGATCCCACCCGGCTCTGTCGGGTTGCCCTCTACCACGTAGATGATAGCCGGTCTCATTCAAGAGGTCTCGAGGTCGAATCCTGGTCTGCGTGAGTTATCTGAATAACGTTTTTCCGGGGTGTTCCCTTATCTCAAAAATGAATTTAGGGTAATTCTGAACTCCATGGACCTTGTGCTCATTTGAGCATCACTTCATTCGTTTCATTCATCGTCCTATAATACGTAAATTTGGAGGAGATAACTTAAAAAAGGAGCTCACTTCCGAGGACATCCGCCTCAATCGTCCCCCCCCCCCCCGCCACAAAACGGGATAGAAAGAGCAGATGAAAACGTCCATAGTACCTACCTTTTCTTCAAAATGCCATCGAAAAAACTTGGTGGATATTTTTGAAGTTAAGTTAAGCTTAAAAGGTTCTCTGAAATTTCTTAAACAAAACGACATATCAGTTATGTTGTTTGTACAATTATTATCAGTTTTATAAGGGTTTTAAGTGAACATGCTGCTCTATAAATTCAGACATACCATTTTTGCCACGCCCCCCAATAGATCCCTTCCATCCAAATTCTTGTATCTCCTGTCTTTGGTGGAAGAATTGTCTGTGGTAAATTTTGCTTTCCATCCTGAGCTGTTGTGGCTGCCCTGCACAACTTGCTCTTATATTTCCTACAGTTGGGCCACACCATCTCCGGCTCTGACATTCTCGAGAGGGGGAGCAGGCTGTTGCCAGTTCTTTAGCGGGAATTTCAAGCAGATGAACATTCATTGCAGGCTGGCACGCTGTTTGGAACAGCCCGAAGGGTCGTCGAATCGTGTACCTGATCTGGAAAGAGCTTTACCACGTAGTGTCGGGATGTGGATGTTGTAGGATAACGGGTGAAAATGAAGTGGGTGTAGAGAAGGGAGGTAGCTTGTTGCTGCTCGAAGAATGATGAACCGGGTGCTACAGTCTGCGTGCACCGCTGGTGAATAAGTTAATGAACTTGGAAGAAGATAGGTAGAATTTTAATTATCCAGACTAATATTGGGTGGCTGTAATTTAGTTAAGGCAGGAATGGGGATCATATGGTTACCGGTAACGACCACAAGACATGCGGGGTAACCGGTATCGCTTTATGCGACGCTCACGAGGTACATAGTCCCCAGGGATCTGACTAGGGCGCTCTGATGATGAGGCAAATTCTCGAAAAATTTGGTGGCCCGGCGCCTAATTTCATCCTCCACATAGCGGAGGGATGAAGCCTGGTGAAGTAGTCTCACGGGGAACCTTGTGCATACAGAATAAATAAGCAGAGGAACAGTGCGTATTTCAAATATTTTACGAACCAGTAGCCATACTATTATAATAGCGATAATAATGGGACTTACGAACACTAAAAATAGGAATTCTCGAAGGCAAAATATAGCAAAGAAAGTTTACCAGCCCAAGAAGCTAAAGCCACGTGGCTCAAACAAATTTAACCTGGCAACACGGTGTTGGGTTCGGAAGCCACGCCTAGCAGTGACAATGCTGATTGGCGCTAGCAGACAGTTTTATCTCCCTGACCACAACACCAGATGTAGAGACTCCCAGTACTACCAACAGATCAGTTAGGGTGTGTGAGAGGTGTGAGCGGAATATTCGAATAGAGTAGTGTTGTAGTAAATATCTTACATGATAATGAAATTGTAAGTTGTATTTCAGTGTTTTAAAGCTAATATAGTCCTATATTTTCATTCTAAAGATAATTTTGAGGATATGCATTCAATTGCCATTACTGTATATTGGTGCCATTAACTTTCCCCCTCCACCTCTGCAATCGCAAAAACGTCAGAGTCGGAGATACAACGGCCGGACTGTAGTGTGCCTCTGTTTGTTTTGTAAAGTAAACAAAACTAGTACTTGCACATCAGTGATTACTTCTGTTAGGTACTTAATTACAGCAATGTGCCTAGGAGTAAATTAGTGTACATAAAACGCAAGTTTTTTGGAAACTAATTCATATTGACTGAGAAAACTAATAGCCATAACCTTCAAGTTTCACAAGAAGCATGTGCTAGCAGTGGGAACAGTGAAGTTGTAAGTTCCCCGACAAAGAAGCTTTCTAGTACAAACAATGGATGTCCAGAAAGTGTCCTTGGTGTAAATACATCTATAAAGGATGGTAATATTGTTATTAGTGTACACTTGTTGTCTTCCTTTATAATGTCACCCGAACGTCGGAATTCCCTATAGAACCGGCCGGCAGTAGAACCATATAGGAAGCATTGACGCCACGCCTACCCATTTATCTCGTGTCACTAAGTGGAGGGATGATTAGGAGAGCGGCACGAGCCCTGGACCGTCTCTTTCCCCTCCCACCATACGTCTGGAAACCTCGGGATAATTGTGCGCGCCGCGAACCTTCCAGAAACGGCGATCTTCCCTATATAAGGCCTGCAGTGGACGAGTGAGCTAAGTTCTTGGCGAGCAGCCGTGAGGAGCGCCGACGTTAGCGAACGGACTGGAAGACGGTGTACGTGTATCAGAGAAGTTGTACGTAATTGTGAGCGTGGAATGGACCTGTGACAGACGAACTGGTGGATTGTAATTGTGTGCGCTAAGTAATTCTATGTAATCGGCAAGTGTTCCAACTGTAATTCGGTGGAAATAAAGAACATTTTGAGTTTGTGCAATTGGACTTTTAATTTCACGAACCCACAAAGTCACAACTGGTGTCAGTAAGTGGGATATTACAGCGATGGAGGCTGCATTGGCACAGATTTTAGAACAGTTGGAGACGGAAAATAACAACTTGGCCGCGAAGATGAACGAGTTAACAACGAAGTCGGAAACAGCAAATAAAAACCTGGTCGCAAAGCTGGAAGAAATGAAGACGGCTAACGATAACCTCACGGAGAAGATGGAAGAAATGAAGGTTGCGAACGACGCCCTCACCGCCATATTTGAGGAACAGTTGGCCGGCGTGAAGGAGGGCGTCACGGGGCCCGGCAAGCGGATCGGCCAAGTGGACGAGCGCGTCGAAGACCTGGCAAACCGCGTTAATGAGCTGGAGGTAAAGGCTGACAGCAACGCAAAGTCCCTGAAAGCCATGATGGTGGACGTCGCCAGCAGGAGGTTAAAGGAATTAAAGGGCGATGCGCCGGGATGCGACTCAACATCTGCGCGCGTCAAACCTCCCAAATATGACGGCGCAACAACTTTCGAAGTCTTCCGCCGTCAATTCGACACGGTGGCCAAACACAAGTGAACACCAGAGCAAGAGGCCGCACATCTAATACCTAGTCTCCAGGGACGGGCCGCGGAAGTCCTGAAAGCGGTACAGACAACGGCGGCACCCATGGAGATCTGGGAGACCCTGGAGAATCGTTATGGAAACCACCGCTTAGCCGCAGCGTACCGCAGCCAGCTGAAGGCAAGGTCACAGCAGCCAGGGGAGACGCTGCAGGAGTTCGCACTGGCAGTTGAGCAACTGGCTAGCACGGCCCTAGGTTACCTCCCACCAGGGTTCGTATCCCGGGAAGCTGCCTACATATTCGTTGACGGGGTATGAGACACGGAGATTCGTCAGTGCCTAATGCTCGGCGATTATAAAACTATCAACGTGGCGCTAACGGCAGCATTAAGGATGGAGGCGGCCAAGGTAACAGCTAACCCGACGTCGAGAACTAGGAGTGTCTGCTACACCGGAGACACAAGACCAGCCGAGGGACACCGGCGAAGACCTAGTGGCCTGTGATGGGTGTGTGGACAGCCCGGACACATGCAGAGAGACTGCCCACACCAGGTGGAGCAGCCGGAAGAACGTGTAAGGGCCGTCGTGGAGAGGGGAACGTCGGTGCCTTCACCAGCCTCCCCTCGAGTTACACTGCGCGCCGTCAGCTGGCGTATGGATGACAGCCTCATCGCGTACGGCTGGGTAAGAGGAGAGCCGTGCCGCGTGCTGGTGGAAACGGGGCGGCCGTGACCATCATCAGACCTGACGTGGTGAACGGTTTGCCGACGAGGAAGCCGAGCCGACCATACCGTCTTGTGAGAGCATCGGGCGACACCTTGCCGTTGCAGAAGCAGGCCCTATTGAAGTTGACCTTGCGACGGAGTGTCGTAGGTCTGTGGGTGTTCGTCGCGAAGGTGGCTAAGGAGGTGATTCTGGGGCTGGATGCCCTCAGGAGCCACGAGGCGACGGTCGACGTCGGCAGGAAGGTCCTGCGGCTCAACGAAAAAGAGGTTATACTCCGTCAACCCGAGGAGCGCCTTGGAATCTGCAGGGTCATCTTGAACGTAGACGTGGTTGTCCCCACGAGGAGCGAGGGGGTGGTGAGGGCGCGACTGTGAGGCCAGAGAACCAGGAACATAATGATGGACCAGACGCTACACGGACTATGTGTAGCCAGGGCATTGCAGGAGGTGCCAGTGAGACTCCTAAATCCAACGGTCACGGCTCACGGCGTCCAGGCCGGGACGGAGTTGGAAATGTGCGAGCCCGTGGTAAGCGTAACAGCAATCGACAAGACACAGGAGCCGGCGCCGACGCAACACCTGGGGCCCCGGTTAGAAGGCTTACTGGAGAGGACGGCCGACCACCTGACCGCAGAAGAACTGGAGAAATTTCGACAACTGCTGAGACAATACCAGTGCGTCTTCAGCCAAGGCGACAGTGACGACGGCCGCACGGACAGAGTACTTCACCGCATCGACACCGGGGACGCCCGGCCTATTCGGCAACCACCTAGACGCGATCCGCTGGCGAAGCAAGGGGTTCTACGAGACATTCTGGAAGACAGGAGATCCAGGGCAGTAGGCTGCGCCGTGGCTCAGTGGTTAGACCACTTGGCTCTCACCAGGGCGGCCCGGGTTCGATCCCAGGCGAGCACAAAGTGAGATTTGTGGTGGACAACATAGCGCTGGGGCGGGATTTCCCCGGGATCTCCGGTTTCCCCCGCCATCTCATTCCACCGGTGCTCCATCTCCATCTCATGTATCACCAGTGTCATCGCCTGCGGTGCCGTATGTAGTAAAAGCGGCCGTTAAACACTACATGTTTCCAGGGGAGCGATTGAAGAATCTGACAGCCCTTGGAGTTCCCCTGTTGTCTTGGTGACAAAGAAGAACGGCGAGATACGCTTCTGCGTAGACTACGGAAAGTTAAGCGCTGTCATTCGGAATGACTGTTTCCCCTTACCCCGGATTGACGACACCCTGGACACGCTAGCTGGTGCACAGTGGTTTGCAACCCTGGACATGAAGTCGGGCTACTGGCAGGAATCTCTAGATCCAAGAGACAAGGAGAAGACCATACTCTCGTCAGGCCAAGGCCTCTGGCAGTTCACAGTTATGCCCTTTGGCCTCTGCAACGCACCAGCTTCCTTCTAACGCCTTATGGAGTCAGTAATGAGAGGACTTACCTACGATGGTTGCCTGCAATACCTGGACGACATCATCATCGTCGTCATAGCATTGGCTGTGGATGTCTGGGATAACGCAGACCTGAGGAGGGAACAGCTTGGGGCCACTCTTGAGGGAAGTGGAGGCAGGAATAAGACCGACCTGGGAGGACATCGCACCGAAGAGCGCCACCTACAAGTCGTACTGGGCCCAATGGTGCCCGTTGAAGGTCAGAGAGTGCGTGCTGTTCCGGGTATGGGAATCACCCGATGGGAAGACGCAGAGAGAACAGTTGGTACCTCCCCGGAGTAAGGTCTCGGAAGTCTTGGAGTAAGTGCACGCCGGTACTTCAGGAGGACACCTGGAAGCGAACCGAACGATTGACAAACTACGGCAGCACTACTACTGGCGAGGCTCCGAGCAGACGCTGAGAGATGGTGCCGGCAATGCGGAGACCCTGGTGGACCACCTCCAGGACATGCACGAGATGTCTCGTCAGAACATCCAGAAGGTGAGCGACCGCATGAAGACTCAATACGACAGGCAATCCAACAGCCAAGGGTTCTAGCAAGGTGACCTGGTCGGGTTGTAGCGCCCTACCCGGACCAAGGGACGCTGTGTGAAGCTCCAGCAGCCATGGCAAGGACCGTACCGGGTGGTGAAGAGGATTAGCGACGTGGTCTACCGTAACCAGAAGTTTCCCCGAGGAAAGATGTTGGTGGTACACCTGGATGCCTGGCTTGCTACAATGGTGCAGTTCGGGACGACCAGCTTTGAGGAGAGAGCAGTGTCACCTAATTATCGGAAGCCCCGACCAGCTAGCAGCCGGGTAGGCGACATGAGGCATTCAGACCACGCCTACCCATTTATCTTGTAACGCTAAAGAGGGGGATGGTTGGAGAAACATCGCTAGCCATCTCTCTCCCCCTCCCTGACGTGTGGAACAGTCGGAATGATTCACTGAACCGCGAGACTATCAGAAACGGCGATCTTCCCTATAAAAGGCCTGCAGTGGACGAGTTAGTTCTTGGCAAGCAGCCGGAGGAGCGCCGTGCTAGTGAACGGACTGGAAGACTGTGTACGTGCATCGGAGGAGTTGTACGTAATTGCGAGTGCAGAGTGGACCTGTCACAGACGAACTGGTGAATTTTAATTGTGTGCGCTACGTAATTCTATGTAATCGGCAAGTGTTCCTACTATAATTCGGTGAAAATAAAGAACATTTTGAGTTTATGCAATTGGACTTTTAATTTCACGAACCCACAAAGTCACAATTGGCAGTCGCCACACAGAGTGTATCTCGAACACGAGATTTTGATAAATTCTCAAAAACTTTACTTATTTTTGGAAGCTATTATTTTTCTATTTATCTCTAATGTTGTGATCAAGGTATTTAATGTTTAATGCAAAAAAAAAAAAAACAGAATGTACAACCGTAATATTCTAGAAATAAGCTCAGATTCATTCAAAGACAAATCTTGTTAAAAAAACACAATTTATTTAACTAATGATTTTGAAGTTTTCTGTTCTTCTATTCAATATCCAATACCTTTATACCTTAACAAAGCTTATTTATTCTTATAAATTTGTAATAATAGTACTAAAATTTCAAATGAGCTGGCCCGATTTTTAACGGCCTTCTTGTGTCTACAATAAAACAATTAATCAAACATTTCTGTATACGTTATTTTTGTTTAATTTGGAACCGATGCAATAATGAGCCTTAGTGTTAGGACGGAGTGACGGTGTAACACCTTAAATGTCTGTAGTTATTGTCCGTCAGAAGAAGTAGCAACCGAACTGGAATCGCTGTCCAGAGATAGCGCCACAGGTAATATCTTATACTGATATGGATTATGTGTATATATGTACGAAGTTTTACATCATATCATATGTATCTGCTTCACTAAAAACTTGGATTTAATTGTTCTTTGTTGCTTTAAGACAAAGAGTAGCTTCAGAGAATACAGCGATAACCTAATAAAATAAATAATGCAGTGTAAGAAAGGAAGTCTTCGAAACTTTGTTTATCTTGACCGTCTTTTCATGTAGAAGACATTGCAAACTTATCCTGTCATGGTGAAACGTTTGAAAGTATTTTTGGAAGTTAAGGACTAATATTTGGTTGGAACTTGTATGGACAGTGATCAATATGCTTGGATATGACTGTTCTTTAGGAATTTCATTTGTGTCAAGCAGTTGCTGTTTGTAAGAAGACTTGATAAGCAGTACTAATGGACCTCAAATTTGAGGGGAAAGCGTTGGATAAATTATATTGTAATGTACATATTTAAATGGGTAATACCAAAAATTTACCTATTGAATGATAAAATAAACAGAAAGGAAGCTCAATATACAAAATGTATAGAATCAAATGTGCAGCCTGCAGAAATACAAAATGCTCACCATTTCCGTAGAAAGACAGTTTATAACAGCCCTCAGCAGCAGAATTACTCAGCATACACAAACACAACCTTCAACATCGTCTGCCACAGGACCCCACAAACAAAAGAGTTCACTTTCAGATCACACGATTATCGAGTCCAGTTATCACTGTCCCCTCACAAACTAGTCGCGGCTTCTTTTCTACCTCCGCTCATGTTTCTAGATATTAGTGGAATGTGTAACAATAATCAAGACTGCACCAGATACAGACGAATATTCCAGACATCTATTTGTCTGTTTCGGCAAGGTTTTATCTCCACACTACACTATGTGTTACTTTGCGCGCGCCGGCCGCACCCGTCGCAACAATGCCTCGAAACACTACCCTCCTCAAGGCGTGTCGTTCCGAACAGCACCATCGTAGCTGGCCAGACGATTCAGATGTACCACCAACATCTTTCCTCGGGACACATTTGGGTTTAATTACGATTTTGAAACATGAATTTTGCGGAAAATTTTGAGAAAGCGAATTTATCAAAGATATAATTTATAAGACCGTCAAAGTTAGATAAAATATATTCTGGACTTTTAACCCATATATAAAGTACCTTATATATAAAGTACAAGTACATTTTCTATTTATGGCTTCTAAGTATTTTGGTGAAATGCAATACAAGTGTGAATTTTTGTGAGATTTCTAATTAATTTGAGTGCATATCCCGATAAATGATTAAGAAAAGAGAACAAAATGTCATAAATAGATCCACTTCACTAAATGTTAGATATTGCATACGTTTAGTAATTTCTATCATCGAAGGCTGGAGGGTATTATATGTAAATATATATAAGTTTTAGAATAATAAAGCATTAATTATATAATAATCGTATTAATTAATGCATGCTTAGACTTGTGTAATAAATGTATGTAACATAATGTATAGTGAATTGAGTAAATTAATATAGAATACGGATCAAATGAAATTTGAAGTACAAAATTTAAAATACTTTTAAAGTTTTATTGAATTTGTGATTGTGACGTTTGAATGTGCTTTTGGGACATGAATATATATTACCTATCTGTTTGCTATTTGGTTATATTTAATGTTTATTGTCTCTACTACTTATAGGGAAGTAGACAATCCATCCTAAAGTTAGATATCCAGATATCACTGGGAATACATAGTTTGGGCAACCCTGAATTTTTTTTAAAAAAAATGACTTTTAATTTCTCTACCACGGACATACAAGTAGAGAGGATACTGTAATCCGTCGAAAAATTAGGAAACCGAAGTGTATGTTAAATCCAAAAACGGTTTTCACTTTCTTTATCATGTACTTAATAGGTAGAGATTCCGTACTTAGATTTCAGTAGAAATACACATTTTGATACTATCAGAATTCACAACAACTTTTGTGGCACCCCTTTCCAGTGAAAAAGTACCCAGGATTACATGTATGCAGGGTCGAACCCGGTGCCACGCCCTAGTCCACGGCAATTCAATGGCCATAAATTTGCTTAGTACGATTTTTGTAAAAAAAAAAAAAAAGTGTAAGGCTGTGAGTGGAAGTCGAGTTTTGATGATACTGAATACAAGTGTTATTGTATTCTCATTTGAAAGCTGTAAGCAATGAATTTATAAAAGCATATACAATTAACACGTAGTAGACAATCCGTACTAACGTTGGTTATCCAGATAATATTGGGAATACACAGTTTGGGTTGCCCTGAATTATGAAGAAAAATGACTTTTAGTTTCTATACCACGTATGAGGATCCTTCAATAAATAACCTAACTAATTTTTTAATTAACACAAACTGGCTTTATTTCACTAGCATTTACCTTCACACTTTCGAAGTATTACTCTGATGAAATACAATTATTCCAACGATTTATCCCATTGTTGGAAACACTCATTGAACCCATTTTTGGACAGTCTGTTCAGGATAGCCATGACAACATTGGTCAACTCCTTATCACTTTGAAAATGATGACCAAGCTCCTGTTTTACTTTAGGGAAGAGCTTAAAATCACATGGTGCGAGATGTGGAGAATAAGGTGGATGAGGCATGATCTCAATGCCCATTTCTGCGATGACCTCTTGAGTTGTACAACCTCAACGAGCAGGGGCATTATCCTGATGCAAGATCCATTCTCTCCTTGCGAGATCTGGTCGCTTTTCGGCGATTTTTTTCTTCAGTGGCCCTTCAGTACGTCACAATAGTAAGCAGCAGTTACTGTGCGTTGATTAGTTACAACATGATCATACAGAATGCCCTGTTTGTCAAAGAATACGAGATGCGTGGTCTCTCCTGCACTTTTCAGAACTTCTGCTTTCCTAGGGCTAGGGCTCGATGAATGTTTCTACTGCGAACTCTCCTGTTTTGTTAACTGGTCGTAATGGTGGCACCAACTCTCGTCACCAGTGATGTCCCTATTCAGAAAGTCTGGCCCCCGTGGTAACCTTCTGAGCCATTCTTGACACGTAATCACACGGTGAGCCTTCTGTTCGTCCTTCAGCACATGCGGTAACCATTTCGCTGCAACTTCTCGATAGCCAAGATCATTGTGAATTATGTCGTCTACAGTTCCAACAGAGACATGCATTATATCCACAACCTTCGAAATTGTTAGGCCGCGGTCTTCTCGCACAAATGCATCAATTGTGTTAATGTTGACTTCCGTTTTTGCTGTTAGGTCTTCCAGGGCGCGGAGAATCTTGAAGGTCTCTATGATCCTCTTTGAAACGTTTATACCACTCAAAGACTTGTGTTTTGCCTAAAGCTTGCTGCACCATTTCAAAGGTTTCTGTAGGAGATTTGTCTAACAGAACACAAAACTTTACTGATGCGCGTTGCTGCAGTTTCAGTTCCATGGTGGTTGTAGTAAACACGACCTCACGAATCGCGCTCTAACTCCCAAATGATTGACTCTGTATCACTGTCACTCCCAGCTCTGCTAGAGGAAGGGTTCATGGCGCTCCAGATCGGTTTACTCAAACACAATTAAATCACTTCTGTTATTTATTGAAGGAACCACATACATAGTAAATAGAGAAGATATTCTAAAATGTATTGTGGCTATGTGGGTTCGAGAAATTAAAAGTCCAGAGTACAAACACCAAAAACCGCTCTTTATTTCCGTAGAAACACATTTTAGTCAACCTCACAATCCCAGAATTACGTCACATACACAATACAACGACCGCACCACATCTCAGAGAGCTGCTCACGAGTTCAAATGACAACTGACCCACAGTGGCGGGCGGCCTCTCCTTTTATAGTTACTATTCCAGAAATTCGTGGAATGTTCTTAAACAATCAGGACGGCGTTAGAAGAAAGACGAAGTCACCAGAAATCCGTCTCCTTCCACCCCCCCCCCCCCGTTTCGGTAAGCTTTGATCTCGGCATCCCTTTGAACTCGTCCCTCACGCCGCCTCGCCGCAACAATACGTTCGCGACAGTATGTTGAATACAAACATATTTTTCACTTTCTTTATCATGTACTTAATAGGTAGAGAAGGTAGTGATTCCGTACTTAGATTTCAAGAGAAATAGACAGTTTTATACTACCACAATTCAAAACAAGCATTTTTAGGTCCTGTGTCTAAGCATAGTATAAGGTTATGATATGTGAGGGGAACGAACCTTCACCTAGCCGCCACGCCCTGGCTCAGTGGTCAGACCGCTTGGCTCTCACCAAGGCGGCCCGGGTTCGATCCCAGGCGACCGCAAAGTGAGATTAGTGGTGGACAACACGGCGTTGGGCCGGGTTTTCTCCGGGATCTCCGGTTTCCCCCGCCATCTCATTCCACCGGTGCTCCATCTTCATGTCATGTATCATCAGTGTCATCGCCTGCGGTGCCGTATGTAGTAAAAGCGGGCGTTAAACACTACACATTTTTTCACCTAGCCATTTTGTGGCACCCCTGTCCAGTGCAACAACACGCAGGCTTAAATGTGTGCGGAGTCGAACCCGGTGCCACGCCCTAATCTACAGCACTTCAATGGCCATATATTTGCTTAGTACAATTTTTGTAAAAAAAAAAAAAAATGTAATGCTGTGAGTGGAAGTCGAGTTTTGATGATACTGAATACAAGTATTATTGTCCATGCTAGGGGTCCCGGGTTCGATTCCCGGCGGTGGAGATGGGGATTTTTCTCCGGCCAAGATAATTCCCCATTTTCTCCAGAGTCTGGAAGTATGAATGAGAGTGTGAATGTGTGCGTGATGTAATGATTAAAAAAAAAAACTAACGAATACGAGTTAACAGCTTCGGTATGTTCCAAAGGAGAACGGCCGCCGATATGACCATTGCAGTTAAAGGCGGGGTAGAAATCTGTACGTGATCTAATGATTAAAACCCAACGAATTCGAGTTAACACCTTCGAATTGTCTCCAGAGGAGAACGGCCGCCGATATGACCATTGCAGTTAAAGGCGAGGTAGAAATCTGTACGTGATCTAATGATTAAAACCCAACGAATACGAGTTAACACCTTCGATATGTCTCCAGAGGAGAACGGCCGCCGATATGACCATTGCAGTTAAAGGCGGGGAAGAAATCTGTACGTGATCTAATGATTAAAACCCAACGAATACGAGTTAACACCTTCGATATGTCTCCAGAGGAGAACGGCCGCCGATATGACCATTGCAGTTAAAGGCGGGGTAGAAATCTGTACGTGATCTAATGATTAAAACCCAAGGAATACGACTTAACACCTTCGAATTGTCTCCAGAGGAGAACGGCCGCCGATATGACCATTGCAGTTAAAGGCGGGGTAGAAATCTGTACGTGATCTAATGATTAAAACCCAACGAATACGAGTTAACACCTTCGATATGTCTCCAGAGGAGAACGGCCGCCGATATGACCATTGTAGTTAAAGGCGGGGTAGAAATCTGTACGTGATCTAATGATTAAAACCCAACGAATACGAGTTAACACCTTCGATATGTTCCAAAGGAGAACGGCCGCCGATATGACCATTGCAGTTAAAGGCGGGGTAGAAATCTGTACGTGATCTAATGATTAAAACCCAACGAATACGAGTTAACACCTTCGATATGTTCCAAAGGAGAACGGCCGCCGATATGACCATAGCAGTTAAAGGCGAGGTATAAATGTGTACGTGATCTAATGATTAAAACCCAACGAATACGAGTTAACACCTTCGAATTGTCTCCAGAGGAGAACGGCCGCCGATATGACCATTGCAGTTAAAGGCGGGGTAGAAATCTGTACGTGATCTAATGATTAAAACCCAACGAATACGAGTTAACACCTTCGAATTGTCTCCAGAGGAGAACGGCCGCCGATATGACCATAGCAGTTAAAGGCGAGGTATAAATGTGTACGTGATCTAATGATTAAAACCCAACGAATACGAGTTAACACCTTCGAATTGTCTCCAGAGGAGAACGGCCGCCGATATGACCATTGCAGTTAAAGGCGGGGTATAAATGTGTACGTGATCTAATGATTAAAACCCAACGAATACGAGTTAACACCTTCGATATGTTCCAAAAGAGAACGGCCGCCGATATGACCATTGCAGTTAAAGGCGGGGTAGAAATCTGTACGTGATCTAATGATTAAAACCCAACGAATACGAGTTAACACCTTCGATATGTTCCAAAGGAGAACGGCCGCCGATATGACCATAGCAGTTAAAGGCGAGGTATAAATGTGTACGTGATCTAATGATTAAAACCCAACGAATACGAGTTAACACCTTCGAATTGTCTCCAGAGGAGAACGGCCGCTGATATGACCATTGCAGTTAAAGGCGGGGTAGAAATCTGTACGTGATCTAATGATTAAAACCCAACGAATACGAGTTAACACCTTCGAATTGTCTCCAGAGGAGAACGGCCGCCGATATGACCATTGCAGTTAAAGGCGGGGTATAAATGTGTACGTGATCTAATGATTAAAACCCAACGAATACGAGTTAACACCTTCGATATGTTCCAAAGCAGAACGGCCGCCGATATGACCGCTGTAGTTAAATGCGAGGTATAAATGGAACAAGAAAAAAAAGTATTATTGTATTCTCATTTGAAAGCTGTAAGTAATGAAATCATAAAAATATATAACATAAAATATATAATTTAATATTTAATTAATATGTTATATTGTAACAAAAGATTCTCGTAACGTTTAGCGAAAATTAATTTTATTATTTAATGGAATAACATCTTAGGTATAAACAATGTAATAAAGTATTATTTTATTAATATCAATGTACTCACATAGCGTTCTCTAATCTTGTACAAACGGTTATTGCTCTAACTACTTCATGTTAATCAAGATAAACACTTGTACGAATTATTTTATTGCTTGTTTCCTTATAGAAATAGGAAAATACAAATGACTTAACCCTTATCTACACAATGTTGACTGATCACCCATTATCTGGGATACTATTTAAGATCATTCGCTCATTGTTTCTTTCCAAGGAATAGTAGTACTGCATTAACATTTGGTTGACGAAACATAACCAAATTGTCTTCATCAGATAAAAAGTTATGCTGTTTTAATACAATGCCTAAACCTTTTATACAAAACAATGGTTGTTAAATTAAACAGTTAATCTGCCTGATGCATGTAATGTTCTTTATTAAAATAAAAGTTATTTAGCTTCAAAAGTTAGCAAACATGTGAGCACCTTGTAAGTTTTGAGAGATGATGGACATTTGCAGAAAAAGTTATTAATACTTGAGCTATTGCAGTCGAACTAGACGAGAGAGCATAAAACCTAAAGGTAGCGTTACGTTCATTAATAATTTTGAGCTGCTTAGAATTAACTTGTCTCTATGAAAGATCTGTCTATTTCAAAATGGAGACATAAGATTTAATGAACATTTTACATGACCTTCAATAGTAAGTCGCCACAAACGTTGTATCTCGAATACGAGATGTTGATAAATTCTCAAAAACTTTACTTATTTTTTCAAGATGTTTTTTTTTTCTATTTATCTATAAATTTTTGATTAAGGTATTTAATGGTTAATATAAAAACAGAATGTACAAATGTAATATTCTAGAAATAAGCTCAGATTTATTCAAAGACAAATCCTGTTTAAAGAACACATTATTTGCCAACTATATTTAATTAACGATTTTGATGTTTTCTGTTCTATTTAATATCCAATATATTTATATCTTAACAAAGCTAATTTACTCTTGTAAACTGGTAACATTAACACTACAATTTAAGATGAGCTGGCCCGATTATTACCTGCCTTCTTGTATATACGATAAAATATTTAATCAAACATTTCTGTATACGTTATTTATTGTTTAATTTGTAGCGGATGGAATAATGAGCCTCATTGTTAGAGCGCAGTGACAGTGTAACACGTTAAATGTCTACACTGATTGTCCGCCAAGAGAAGTACCAACAGAACTGGAATCGCTGTACAGAGATAGCGCCACAGGTAATATCTTATACTGAGATGGATTATGTGTATATATTTACCAAGTTTTACAACATATTATAAGTATGCACCTCACATAAAGCTTCGATTTCATTGTTGGTTATTGCTGTAAGACAAAGAGCAGCTTCAGTGAATAGAGCGATAACGAAACAAAACAAAATAATGCAGTGTAAGAAAGGAAGTCTTTGAAACTGTGTTTATGTTGAACGTCTTTTCATCCTGGAAACATAATAATATTTTTAATATTTCTCTCTCTGTAAGTTTTTGTTGGAACTTGTATCTACAATGATCAATATACTTGGATATGTGTGTTCCTTAATAATTTCATTTGTGTCAAGGAGTTTAACGCAATTGCTGTTTGTAAGAAGACTTGCTAAGCAGTACTAATGGACCTCAAGTTTGAGAGGAAATCGTTCGAATAATTATATTTAATGTACATATTTAAATGGGTAATGTTAGAAATTTACCTTTTGAAGTATAAAATAAATAAAAAATGAAACCAAATATAAACAAATTGTATGTGCTTAAGACCACACGACAGAAGTGAAACTTGAAAACTATTTATTCATTATTAATTATTTTTAAAAATTATTTTAAAAAATGTAATGTTGGCAGTCATTGTTCGCAAAGAAGCCAGGTGCAAGCTAAACATTTCATGCCTCACGCTATGTGTGCTCTCAAATGAAAATACTCTGACACAACTGAATGACCACGGACCAGCAAGCGTGTCCAGGGTGTTCTCAATCCGGGGTAAGGGGAATCAATACTTTCTGGTGACAACAATCAGCTTCCTGTAGCCCACGCAGAAACGTAGCTCGCCGTTTTTCTTCGTCACCAAGACTACAGGCTCTTGGTGTTCCACCAAGGGCTCTCAGATACATCAATCACTCCTCTGGATCTCATGACCCCCAGCCGGGATCCCAGGTGCTGCGTGGCCACCGGCTCCTAGGTCTGTTCGATTGGACTCACCCTGACCACAGGCTCGCACGTCCCCAACTCCGTCCCGGCTTGTACGTCGTGATCGGTGTCTAGTAGCGCCTGGTGGATGGTCTTGTAGTCGCCGAGCATTAGCCTCTGACGTATCTCGAAGTCTTGTACCCCGTCAACGAACTTGTAGGCGGCTTCACGGGATACGAACTCGGGTGGAGGTCCACCAAAGCTTTACTGGCCAGCTGTTCAATTACCAAGGTGAACTTTGCAGCGTCTCCCCTGATTGCCACGTCCTAGACTTCAGGTGGTTGCGGTAGGCTTTAGGTAAGCGGTGGTTTCCGAAGTGGTTTTCCAGGACCTCCCAGATGTCCTTGGGTGCCGCCACTGTCTGGGTCGCGTTCAGTGTCTCTTCGGCCGTCCCCGGAGGCTAGCTATGAATGCTCTTGTTCTGGTGACCGCTAGTTGTGCTTGGCCACTGTGTCGAATTGGCGCCGGAAGGCTTCGAAATCTTACGCGTCTTAGTACTTAGGTGCTATGACACGCGTAGAAGTTGTATCGCGTCCCGATGCCACGGCATTTATATCCTTTATCCTCCTGCCGACCGTATCCTCCCCCATGGCGTTCAGGTAATTGGTGTTGCTGTTGGCCTTTCCCTCTAAGTCATTAACGCGGTTCGCCAGGTCTTCGTCGCCCTCGTCCACTTGAACAATCCGCTTGCCAGCTGCGTGACGTCCTCCTTCACGCCAGCCAACTGTTCTTCAAATTTCTTCAAATCTGTCCTGTATTCGATTGTGCTTCAAACAATATGACATCCATCTTCAAGTTGCACGTGACAACGCATTAACGTTTACAACATAATCAAATAAATAATGAAGCACAATTTCCTGTAACTGAGACTTCCTATATATAAGTGCAAAACATACGCATATTCCGCTACCATTCATGGCCCACACACCGCCTACCACAATATTTTATGACAAGCTAAATATATTACAACAAACAAGCAGCGGACAATAAATTGTCCACCTTTTGTTGTTGTGGTCCCTGAGTTTATTTTATATTTGCAGCTTTTGTCTCTATTTTATCAGGATGGTTGCGTTTACTCCATGACAAAGGCTGAGTCCCGCACTGAGACCAGACGGATACCTAACGTTTTCACATCCGAGACCGGAGGATTCAGGAAAGAAATCTTTACAGAGGACATATCCACTGCCAAACGTTTGGTCCTACAAAAATTCTGGGATAGGAAACATTCCAGTAGTGATTTGTCGACCTGGAGATGGAACCCAGTACCGAGTTCAGTTCTTCTTCAGGGTATTGGACATTCTCCAGAAGGACTATTGACTAGAGATGTTGAGCAATCTTGAAATCACTTGACTATAGCAGTTATGAGGTCCTTGAGAAGCAGAACAAATTCCAAATGTAGCTTGTTGGGTTCCCGTGGCGAACATATCGGTTTTTTCCGGAATTTCTCCTGGTGGCTAGAAGAATTATATCACCCCTCCATTTCGCTTCACCCTCATTTGTTAGTTTCAGGGTAGAACCGTGCTGACAGGTGTATCGAGCGTATGATGCCTGCAAGACGTCCATCCTCGACTTCCGAGCAACCCACCTAAGGGGGCGCCAGTCTGGAACTGTTAGGGATCCCACTATGCTCTGTCGGGTTGCCCTCTACCACGTAGATGATAGCCGGTCTCATTCAAGAGGTCTCGAGTTCGAATCCTGGTCTGGGTGAGTTATCTGAATAACGCTTTTCCGGGGTGTTCCCTTATCTAAAAAATGAATTTAGGGTAATTCTGAACTCCATGGACCTTGTGCTCATTTGAGCATCATTTCATTCGTTTCATTCATCGTCCTATAATAGGTAAATTTGGAGGAGATAACTTAAAAAAGGAGCTCACTTCCGAGGACATCCGCCTCAGCCGTCCCCCCTCCCCGCCACAAAACGGAACACAAAGAGCAGATGAGAACGTCCATAGTACCTACCTCATCTTCAAAATGCCATGGAAAAAACTTGGTGGATATTTTTGAAGTTAAGTTAAGTTAAGCTTAAAATGTTCTCTGAAATTTCTTAAACATAATGACATATCAGTTATGTTTTTTGTACAACTATTATCAGTTTTATAAGGGTTTTAAGTGAACATGCTGCTCTTTAAATTCAGACATACCATTTTTGCCACGCCCCCAATAGATTCCTTCCATCCAAATTCTTGTATCTCCTGTCTTTGGTGTAAGAATTGTCTGTGGTAAATTTTGCTTTCCATCCTGAGTTGTTGTGGCTGCCCTGCACAACTTGCTCTTATATTTCCTACAGTTCGGCCACTCCATCTCCGGCTCTGACATTCTCGAGAGGGGGAAGCAGGCTGTTGCCAGTTCTTTAGCGGGAATTTCCAGCAGATGAACATTCATTGCAGGCTGGCACGCTGTTTGGAACAGCCCGAAGGGTGGTCAAATCGTGTACCTGATCTGGAAAGAGCTTAACCACGTAGTGTCGGGATGTGGATGTTGTAGGATGACGGGTGAAAATTAAGTGGGTGTAGAGAAGGGAGGCAGCTTGTTGCTCCTCGAAGAATGATGAACCGGGTGCTACAGTCAGCGTGCACCGCTGGTGAATAAGTTAATGAACTTGGAAGAAGATAGGTAGAATTTTAATTAACCAGACTAATAATGGGTGGCTGTAATTTAGTTAAGGAAGGAATGGGGATCATATGGTTACCGGTAACGACCACAAGACATGCGGGGTAACCAGTATCGCTTTATGCGACGCTCACGAGGTACATAGTCCCCAAGGGATCTGACTAGGGCGCTCTGATGATGAGGCAAATTCTCGAAAAATTTGGTGGCCCGGCGCCTAATTTCATCCTCCACATAGCGGAGGGATGAAGCCTGGTGAAGTAGTCTCACGGGGAACCTTGTGCATACAGAATAAATAAGCAGAGGAACAGTGCGTATTTCAAATATTTTACGAACCAGTAGCCATACTATTATAATAGCGATAATAATGGGACTTACGAACACTAAAAATAGGAATTCTCGAAGGCAAAATATAGCAAAGAAAGTTTACCAGCCCAAGAAGCTAAAGCCACGTGGCTCAAACAAATTTAACCTGGCAACACGGTGTTGGGTTCGGAAGCCACGCCTAGCAGTGACAATGCTGATTGGCGCTAGCAGACAGTTTTATCTCCCTGACCCCAGCACCAGATGTAGAGACTCCCAGTACTACCAACAGATCAGTTAGGGTGTGTGAGAGGTGTGAGCGAAATATTCGAATAGAGTAGTGTTGTAGTAAATATCTTGCATGATAATGAAATTGTAAGTTGTATTTCAGTGTTTTAAAGCTAATATAGTCCTATATTTTCATTGTAAAGATAATTTTGAGGATATGCATTCAGTTGTCATTACTGTATATTGGTGCCATTAACTTTTCCCCTCCACCTCTGCAATTGCAAAAACGTCAGAGTCGGAGATACAACGGCCGGACTGTAGTGTGCCTCTGTTTGTTTTGTAAAGTAAACAAAACTAGTACTTGCACATCAGTGATTACTTCTGTTAGGTACTTAATTACAGCAATGTGCCTAGGAGTAAATTAGTGTACATAAAACGCAAGTTTTTTTGGAAACTAATACATATTGACTGAGAAAACTAATAGCCATAACCTTCAAGTTTCACAAGAACCATGTGCTAGCAGTGGGAACGGTGAAGTTGTAAGTTCCCCGACAAAGAAGCTTTCTAGTACAAACAATGATGTCCAGACAGTGTCCTTGGTGTAAATACATCTATAAAGGATGGTAATATTATTATTAGTGTACACTTGTTGTCTTCCTTTGTCACCCGAACGTCGGAATTCCCGATAGAACCGGCCGACAGTAGAACCATATAGGAAGCATTGACGCCACGCCTACCCATTTATCTCGTGTCACTAAGTGGAGGGATGATTAGGAGAGCGGCACGAGCCCTGGACCGTCTCTTTCCCCTCCCACCACACATCTGGAAACCTCGGGATAATTGTGCGCACCGCGAACCTTCCAGAAACGGCGATCTTCCCTATATAAGGCCCGCAGTTGGCAAGTCAGCAAAGTTCTTTGCGAGCAGCTGTGAGGAGCGCCGACGTTAGCGAACGGACTGGAGGACGGTGTACGTGTATCAGAGAAGTTGTCCGTAACTGTTAGTGTGAGTGGACATGTGACAGACGAACTGGTGGATTGTTATTGTGTGCGCTAAGTAATTCTATGTAATCGGCAAGTGTTCCAACTGTAATTCGGTGGAAATAAAGAACATTTTGAGTTTGTGCAATTGGACTTTAAATTTCACAAACCCACAAAGTCACGACTGGTATCAGTAAGTGGGATATTACAGCGATGGAGGCTGCATTGGCACATATTTTAGAAAAGTTGGAGACGGCAAATAACAACTTGGCCGCGAAGATGAACGAGTTAACAACGAAGACGGAAACGGCAAATAAAAACCTGGTCGCAAAGCTGGAAGAAATGAAGACGGCTAACGATAACCTCACGGAGAAGATGGAAGAAATGAAGGTTGCGAACGAGGCCCTCACCACCAAATTTGAAGAACAGTTGGCCGGCGTGAAGGAGGGCGTCACGGGGCCCGGCAAGCGGATCGGCCAAGTGGACGAGCGCGTCGAAAACCTGGGAACCGCGTTAATGAGCTAGAGGGAAAGGCTGACAGCAACGCAAAGTCCCTGTAAGCCATAATGGTGGACGTCGCCAACAGGAGCTTAAAGGAATTAAAGGGCGACGCGCCGAGATGCGACACAACATCTGCGCGCGTCAAACCTAAATATGACGGCGCAACAACTTTCGAAGTCTTCCGCCGTCAATTCGGCACGGTGGCCAAAAACAACAAGTGATCACCAGAGGAAGAGGCGGCACAGCTAATACCTAGTCTCCAGGGACGGGCCGCGGAAGTCCTGAAAGCGGTACAGACAACGGCGGCACCCAATGAGATTTGGAAGACCCTGGAGAATCGTTATGGAAACCACCGCTTAGCCGCAGCGTACCGCAGCCAGCTAAAGGCAAGGTCACAACAGCCAGGGGAGACGCTGCAGGAGTTTGCACTGGTAGTTGAGCACCTGGCTAGCAAGGCCCTAGTCGACCTCCCACCAGAGTTCGTATCCCGGGAAGCTGCCTACACATTCGTTGACGGGGTACGAGACACGTCAGTGCCTAATGCTCGGCGATTATAAAACCATCAACGATGCGCTAACGGCAGCATTAAGGATGGAGGCGGCCAAGGTAACCGCTAACCCGACGTCGAGAACGAGGAATGTCTGCTACACCGGAGACACAAGACCAGCCAAGGGACACCGGCAAAGACCTAGTGGCCTGTGTTGGGGGTGTGGACAGCCCGGACACCTGGAGAGAGACTGCCCACACCAGGTAGAGCAGCCGGAAGAACGAGTAAGGGCCGTCGTGGAGAGGGGAACGTCGGTGCCATCACCAGCATCACCTCGAGTTACACTGCGCACCGTCAGCCGGCGTATGGATGACAGCCTCATCGCGTACGGCTGGGTAAGAGAAAAGCCGTGACGCGTGCTGGTGGAAATGGGGCGGCCGTGACCATCATCAGACCTGACGTGGTGAACGGTTTGCCGACGGGGAAGCCGAGCCGACCATACCAGCTTGTGACAGCATCGGGCGACACCCTGCCGTTGCAGAAGCAGGCCCTATTGAAGTTGACCTTGGGACGAAGTGTCGTAGGTCTGTGGTTGTTCGTCGCGAAGGTGGCTAAGGAGGTGACTCTGGGGCTGGATGCCCTCAGGAGCCACGAGGCGACGGTCGACGTCGGCAGGAAGGTCCTGCGGCTCAACGGAGAAGAGGTTATACTCCGTCAATCCGAAGAGCGCCTTGGAATCTGCAGGGTCATCTTGAACGAAGACGTGGTTGTCCCCGCAAGGAGCGAGGTGGTGGTGAGGGCACGACTGTGAGGCCAGAGAACCAGGAACATAATGCTGGACCAGAAGATTCCTGTACACGCACTATGTGTAGCCAGGGCATTGCTGCCGTGCCGAGAGGAGGTGCCAGTGAGACTGCTAAATCCAACGGACACGGCTCACGGCGTCCTTGGCGGGATGGAGTTGGAAACGTGCGAGCCCGTGGTAAGCGTAACAGGAATCGACAAGGCATAGGAACCACGTCGACGCAACACCTGGGGCCCCGGTTAAAAGGCTTACTGGAGAGAGCGGCCGACCACCTGACCGCAGAACAACTGGAGAAAGTTCGACTACTGCTGAGGCAATACCAGCGCGTCTTTAGCCAAGGCGACAGTGACGACGGCCGCGCGGACAGAGTACTTCACCGCATGGACACCGGAGACGCCCGGCCTATTCGGCAACCACCTAGACGCGATCCTCTAGCGAAGCAAGGGGTGGTACGAGACATGCTGGAAGACATGAGATCCAGGGGAGTAGGCCGCGCCGTGGCTCAGTGGTTAGACCGCTTGGCTCTCACGAAGGCGGCCCGGGTTCAATCCCAGGCGAACGCAAAGTGAGATTTGTGGTGGACAACATGGCGCTGGGGCGGGTTTCCTCCGGGATCTCCGGTTTCTCCCGCCATCTCATTCCACCGGTGCTCCATCTCCATCTCATGTGTCATCAGCGTCATCGCCTGCGGTGCCATATGTAGCAAAAGCGGCCGTTAAACACGACACATTTCCAGGGAAGTGATTGAAGAATCTGACAGCCCTTGGTGTTCCCCTGTTGTCTTGGTAACAAAGAAGAACGGCGAGCTACGCTTCTGCGTAGGCCACGCAGAAGTTGAACGCTCTCATCCGGAATGACTGTTTCCCCTTACCCCGGATTGACGACACCCTGGACACGCTAGCTGTTGCACAGTGGTTCGCGACCCTGTACCCGAAGTCGGGCTTCTGGCAGGTATCTCTAGATCCGAGAGACAAGGAGAAGACCATATTCTCGTCAGGCCAAGGCCTCTGGCAGTTCACAGTTATGCCCTTTGGCCTCTGCAACGCACCAGCTACCTTCCAAAGCCTCATGGAGTCAGTGATGAGAGGACTTATTTACGACGCCTGGCTGCTATGCCTGGACGACATCATCATCGTCGGTAAAACTTTTGAAGACCATCCAGAGAATCTGAGTAAGGTGCTACAGAGATTGCAGGCGACCAACTTGAAGCTGAACGCGAAGATGTGCCAGCTGTTCCGCAAAGAATTGCACTACTTGGGCCACATAGTCTCAGCAACCGGAGTGACCACAGACCCGGAGAAGACACAGGCTGTGAGAGATTGGCCTCGCCCAAAGGATAAGAAAGAGTTGCGCAGTTGTCTGGGGCTGTGAAGTTATTACCGACGCTTCATAAAGGGGTTCTCTAACATCGCAAAACCCCTCACCCGCCTGACTGAGGAACACCGGCCTGATGTTTGGACGGAGGTCGCCGAAGACGCTTTCCAGCACCTGAAGAAGACCCTGTGCAGTGCTCCAATTTTAGGTTTCCCACAACCGGTTGGCGCCTTCATTGTGGACACCGACGCCAGCGACCATTGCATTGGAGGTGTCCTATCGCAGATCCAGGACGGCTATGAGCGGGTGATAGCCTACTACAGCAAGACACTATCCAAGGCAGAGAAGAACTACTGCGTCACCCGACGATAGTTACTAGCGGTAGTAACGACCTCGGAGCACTTCCACAAGTACCTGTACGGTCAGCCATTCCACCGGAGGACTGACCATTCCGCCCTAACCTGGCTATTGAGCTTTAAGAACCTGGAAGGCCAGAGAGCGCGTTGGGTCCAGATACTGCAGGAGTTCGGCTTCCCCTCGGAAAATCGCAGAGGGAAGAGCCACGGTAACGCAGAGGCTATGTCCCGAAGACCCTGTCCAGAAGAGTGTGGCCAGTGCACAAGAGTGGAAGAGAAGGAGCGTGCCTTAGCAGTCCGAGGAGTCACGGCAGTGGCTGTGGATGTCTGGGATAACGCAGGCCTGAGGAGGGAACAGCTGGCGGACGCAGACTTGGGGCCACTCTTGAGGGAAGTGGAGGCAGGAACAAGACGGACCTGGGAGGACATCGCACCGAAGGGCACCACCTACAAGTCGTACTGGACCCAATGTTGCTCGTTGAAGGTCAGAGAGGGCGTGCTGTTCCGGGTATGGGAATCACCCGATGAGAAGACGCAGAGAGCACAGTTGGTACCTCCCCGGAGTAAGGTCCCGGAAATCTTGGAGGAAGTGCACGCCGGTAGTTCAGGAGGACACCTGGGAGCGAACCGAACGATTGACAAACTACGGCAGCGCTACTACTGGCGAGGCTCCGAGCAGACGCTGAGAGATGGTGCCGTCAATGTGGAGAACATGGTGGACCACCTTCAGGACATGCACGAGATGGCTCGTCAGAACATCCAGAAGGCGAGCGACCGCATGAAGACTCAATACGACAGGCAATCCAACAGCCAAGGGTTCTAGCAAGGTGACCTAGTCTGGTTGTAGCGCCCTACCCGGACCAAGGGATGCGGTCCGAAGCTCCAGCAGCCATGGCAAGGACCGTACCTGGTTGTGATGAGGATTAACGACGTGGCCTACCGTATCCAGAAGGTGTCCCGAGGAAAGATGTTGGTGGTACACCTGAATAACCTGGCTTGCTACGATGGTGCTGTTCGGGAGGACCAGCTTTGAGGAGAGAGCAGTGTCACCTAATTATTGGAAGGTCCGACCAGCTAGCAGCCGGGTAGGTGACAGAAGGCATTCAGACCACGCCTACCCATTAATCTTGTTGCGCTAACGAGGGGGATGGTTGGAAAAATATCGCTAGGCATCTCTCTCCCCCTCCCTGACGTGTGGAACAGTCGGAATGATTCACTGAACCGCGAGACTTTCATAAACGGCGATCTTCCCTATAAAAGGCCTGCAGTGGACGAGTTAGTCATTCCTTGGCGAGCAGCCGGAGGAGCGCCGTGCTAGTGAACGGACTGGAAGACTGTGTACGTGCATCGGAGGAGTTGTACGTAATTGCGAGTGTGGGGTGGAACTGTGACAGACGAACTGGTGAATTTTAGTTGTGTGCGCTACGTAATTCTATGCAATCGGCAAGTGTTCCAACTATAATTCGGTGAAAATAAACAACATTTTGAGTTTATGCAATTTCATTTTTAATTTCACGAACCCACAAATTCACAATAGTAAGTCGCCACAAACAGTGTATCTCGAACGCGAGATTTTGATAAATTCTCAAAAACTTTTTTTATTTTTGGAAGCTATTATTTTTCTATTTATCTCTAATGTTTTGATCAAGGTATTTAATGTTTAATGCAAAAACAGAACGTACAACTGTAATATTCTAGAAATAAGCTCAGATTCATTCAAAGACAAATCTTGTTAAAAAAAACACAATTTATTTAACTTACGATTTTGAAGTTTTCTGTTCCTCTATTCAATATCCAATACCTTTATACCTTAACAAAACTTATTTACTCTTATAAATTTGTAATAATAGCACTACAATTTCAAATGAGCTGGCCCGATTTTTAACGGCCTTCTTGTATCTACAATAAAACAATTAATCAAACATTTCTGTATGAGTTATTTTTGTTTAATTTGGAACCGATGGAATAATGAGCCTTAGTGTTAGGGCGCAGTGACGGTGTAACACGTTAAATGTCTGTAGTGATTGTCCGTTGGAAGAAGTAGCAACCGAACTGGAATCGCTGTCCAGAGATAGCGCCACAGGTAATATCTTATACTGATATGGATTATGTGTATATATTTACGAAGTTTTACATCATATCATAAGTATGTGCTTCACTTAACACTTGGATTTAATTGTTCTTTGTTGCTTTAAGACAATGAGCAGCTTCAGGAAATACAGCGATAACCTAATTAAATAAATAATGCAGTGTAAGAAAGGAAGTCTTCGAAACTTTGTTTATCTTGACCGTCTTTTCATGTAGAAGACATTGCAAAATTATCCTGTCATGGTGAAACGTTTGAAAGTATTTTTGGAAATTAACGACTACTATTTGGTTGGAACTTGTATGTACAATGATCAATATGCTTGGATATGACTGTTCTTTAGGAATTTCATTTGTGTCAAGCAGTTGCTGTTTGTAAGAAGATTTGATAAGCAGTACTAATGGACCACACATTTGAGAGGAAAGCGTTGGATAAATTATATTGTAATGTACATATTTAAATGGGTAATATCAAAAGTTTACCTATGGAATGATAAAATAAACAGAAATGAAGCTCAATATACAAAATGTATAGAATCAAGAGTGCAGCCTGCAGAAATACAAAATGCTCACCATTTACGTAGAAAGACAGTTTTGTACAGCCCTCAGCAGCAGAATTATTTAGCATACACAAATACAACAATGCCTCGAGACACTACCCTCCTCAAGGCGTGTCGTTCCGAACAGCACCATCGTAGCTGGCCAGACGATTCAGATGTACCACCAACATCTTTCCTCGGGGCACATTTGGGTTCAATTACGATTTTGAAACATGAATTGTGCGGAAAATTTTGAGAAACCGAATTTATCAAAGATATAATTTCTAAGACCGTCGAAGTTAAATAAAATAGATTCTGGACTTTGAACCTATATACAAAGTACCTTATATATAAAGTACAAGTACATTTTCTATTTATGGCTTTAAAGTATTTTGGTGAAATGCAAGACAAGTGTAAATTTTTGTGAGATTTCTACTTAATTGGAGTGCATATCCCGATAAATGATTAAGAAAAGAGAACAAAATGTCATAAATAGATCCACTTCACTAAATGTTAGATATTGCATACGTTTAGTAATTTCTATCATCGAAGGCTGAAGGGTATTATATGTAAATAATTATAAGTTTTAGAATAATAAAGCATTTATTATATAATAATCGTATTAATTAATGCATTTTTAGGCTCTTGTAATAAATGTATGTAATATAAAGTATAGTGAATTGAGTAAATTAATATAAAATATGGATCAAATGAAATTTGAAGTACAAAATTTAAAATACTTTTAAAGTTTTATTGAATTTGTGATTGTGACATTTGAATGTGCTTTAGGAATTTGAATATATTACCTATCTTTTTGCTATTTGGTTATATTTAATATTTATTGTCTCTACTACTTATAGGGAAGTAGACAATCCATCCTAAAGTTAGATATCCAGATATCACTGGGAGTACACATTTTGGACAATCCGGAATTTAAAAAAAAATGATTTTTAATTTCTTTACAACGGACATACAAGTAGAGAGGATACTGTAATCCGTCGAAAAATTAAGAAACCGAAGTGTATGTTAAATCCAAAAACGGTTTTCACTTTCTTTACCATGTACTTAATAGGTAGAGATTCCGTACTTAGATTTCAGTAGAAATACACATTTTGATACTATCAGAATTCACAACAACTTTTGTGGCACCCCTGTTCAGTGAAAAAGTACCCAGGATTAGATGTGTGCGGGGTCGAACCCGGTGCCACGCCCTAGTCCACAGCAATTCAATGGCCATAAATTTGCTTAGTACGAGAGTTTTGATGATACTGAATACAAGTGTTCTTGTATTCTCATTTGAAAGCTGTAAGCAATGAATTTATAAAAGCATATAAAATTAATACGTAGTAGACTATCCGTACTAAAGTTGGTTATCCAGATATCATTGGGAATACACAGTTTGGGCTGCCCTGAATTATGAAGAAAAGTGACTTTTAGTTTCTATACCACGTATGAGGATCCTTCAATAAATAACCGAACTAATTTTTTAATTAACACAAAATGGCTTTATTTCACTAGCATTTACCTACACACTTTCGAAGTATTACTCTGATGAAATACAATTATTTCCAACGATTTATCCCATTGTTGGAAACACTCATTGAACTCATTTTTGGACAGTCTGTTCAGGATAGCCATGACAACATTGGTCAACTCCTTATCACTTTGAAAATGATGACCACGAAGCTCCTGTTTTACTTTAGGTGGGAGCTGAAAATCACATGGTGCGAGATCTGGAGAATAAGGTGGAGGAGGCATGATCTCAATGCCCATTTCTGCGATGACCTCTTGAGTTGTACAACCTCGACGAGCAGAGGCATTATCCTGATGCAAGATCCATCCTCTCCTTGCGAGATCTGGTCGCTTTTCGGCGATTTTTTTCTTCAGTGGCCCTTCAGTACGTCACAATAGTAAGCAGCAGTTACTGTGCGTTGATTAGTTACAACATGGTCATACAGAATGCCCTGTTTGTCAAAGAATACGAGATGAATGATCTCTCCTGCACTTTTCAGAACTTCTGCTTTCCTAGGCCTAGGGCTCGATGAATGTTTCTACTGCGAACTCTCCAGTTTTGTTAACTGGTCGTAATGGTGGCACCAACTCTCGTCACCAGTGATGTCCCTATTCAGAAAGTCTGGCCCCCGTGGTAACCTTCTGAGCCATTCTTGACACGTAATCACACGGTGAGCCTTCTGTTCGTCCTTCAGCACATGCGGTAACCATTTCGCTGCAACTTCTCGATAGCCAAGATCATTGTGAATTATGTCGTCTACAGTTCCAACAGAAACATGCATTATATCTACAACTTTCGAAATGGTTAGGCCGCTGTCTTCTCGCACAAATGCATCAATTGTGTTAATGTTGACTTCCGTTTTTGCTGTTAGGTCTTCCAGGGCGCGGAGAATCTTGAAGGTCTCTATGATCCTCTTTGAAACGTTTATACCACTCAAAGACTTGTGTTTTGCCTAAAGCTTGCTGCACCATTTCAAAGGTTTCTGTAGCAGATTTGTCTAACAGAACACAAAACTTTACTGATGCGCGTTGCTGCAGGTTCAGTTCCATGGTGGTTGTAGTAAACACGACCTCACGTATCGCGCTCTAACTCCCAAATGATTGACTCTGTATCACTGGCACTCACAGCTCTGCTAGAGGAAGGGTTCATGGCGCTCCAAATCGGTTTATTCAAACACAATTAAATCACTTCTGTTATTTCTTGAAGGAACCTCATATATAGTAAGTAAAGAAGATATTGTAAAATGTATTGTGGCTATGTGGGTTCGAGAAATTAAAAGTCCAGAGTACAAACACCAAAAACCGCTCTTTATTTCCGTAGAAACACATTTTAGTCAACCTCACAATGCCAGAATTACGTCATATACACAATACAACGACCGCACCACATCTCAGAAAGCTGCTAACAAGTTCAAGTGACAACTGACCCACAGTGGCGGGGCGGCCTCTCCTTTTATAGTTACTATTCCAGAAATTCGTGGAATGTTCTTAAACAATCAGGACGGCGTTAGAAGAAAGACAAACTCACCAGAAATCCGTCTGCTTCCACCCCCCCCCCCCCCGTTTCGGTAAGCTTTGATCTCGGCATCCCTTTCAACTCGTCCCTCACGCCGCCTCGCCACAACAATGCGTTCGCGACAGTATGTTGAATACAAAAATATTTTTCATTTTCGTTATCATGTACTTAATAGGTAGAGAAGGTAGTGATTCCGTACTTAGATTTCAAGAGAAATAGACATTTTTAGACTACCACAATTCAAAACAAGCATTTTTAGGTCCTGTGACTAAGCATAGTATAAGGTTATGTGTGGGGAACGAACCTTCACCTAGCCATTTTGTAGCACCCCTGTCCAGTTAAACAACACGCAGGCTTAAATGTGTGCGGAGTCGAAACCGGTGCCACGCCCTAATCTACACAATTTCAAAGGCCATATATCTGCTTAGTACAATTTTTGTAAAAAAAAAATGTAATGTCATGAGTGGAAGTCGAGTTTTGATGATACTGAATACAAGTATTATTGTATTCTCATTTGAAAGCTGTAAGTAATGAAATCATAAAAATATATAACATAAAATATATAATTTAATATTTAATTAATATGTTATATTGTAATAAAAGCTTGTCGTAACGTTTAGCGAAAATTAATTTTATTATTTAATGGAATAACATCTTAGGTATAAACAATGTAATAAAGTATTATTTTATTAATATCAATGTACTCACATAGCGTTCTCTAATCTTGTACAAACGGTTATTGCTCTAACTACTTCATGTTAATCAAGATAAACACTTGTACGAATTATTTTATTGCTTGTTTCCTTATAGAAATAGGAAAATACAAATGACTTAACCCTTATCTACACAATGTTGACTGATCACCCATTATCTGGGATACTATTTAAGATCATTCGCTCATTGTTTCTTTCCAAGGAATAGTAGTACTGCATTAACATTTGGTTGACGAAACATAACCAAATTGTCTTCATCAGATAAAAAGTTATGCTGTTTTAATACAATGCCTAAACCTTTTATACAAAACAATGGTTGTTAAATTAAACAGTTAATCTGCCTGATGCATGTAATGTTCTTTATTAAAATAAAAGTTATTTAGCTTCAAAAGTTAGCAAACATGTGAGCACCTTGTAAGTTTTGAGAGATGATGGACATTTGCAGAAAAAGTTATTAATACTTGAGCTATTGCAGTCGAACTAGACGAGAGAGCATAAAACCTAAAGGTAGCGTTACGTTCATTAATAATTTTGAGCTGCTTAGAATTAACTTGTCTCTATGAAAGATCTGTCTATTTCAAAATGGAGACATAAGATTTAATGAACATTTTACATGACCTTCAATAGTAAGTCGCCACAAACGTTGTATCTCGAATACGAGATGTTGATAAATTCTCAAAAACTTTACTTATTTTTTCAAGATGTTTTTTTTTTTTTCTATTTATCTATAAATTTTTGATTAAGGTATTTAATGGTTAATATAAAAACAGAATGTACAACTGTAATATTCTAGAAATAAGCTCAGATTTATTCAAAGACAAATCCTGTTTAAAGAACACATTATTTGCCAACTATATTTAATTAACGATTTTGATGTTTTCTGTTCTATTTAATATCCAATATATTTATATCTTAACAAAGCTAATTTACTCTTGTAAACTGGTAACATTAACACTACAATTTAAGATGAGCTGGCCCGATTATTACCTGCCTTCTTGTATATACGATAAAATATTTAATCAAACATTTCTGTATACGTTATTTATTGTTTAATTTGTAGCGGATGGAATAATGAGCCTCATTGTTAGAGCGCAGTGACAGTGTAACACGTTAAATGTCTACACTGATTGTCCGCCAAGAGAAGTACCAACAGAACTGGAATCGCTGTACAGAGATAGCGCCACAGGTAATATCTTATACTGAGATGGATTATGTGTATATATTTACCAAGTTTTACAACATATTATAAGTATGCACCTCACATAAAGCTTCGATTTCATTGTTGGTTATTGCTGTAAGACAAAGAGCAGCTTCAGTGAATAGAGCGATAACGAAACAAAACAAAATAATGCAGTGTAAGAAAGGAAGTCTTTGAAACTGTGTTTATGTTGAACGTCTTTTCATCCTGGAAACATACATTCGAGCTGGAGACTTCACAGAGAGAGCACCTGTTAGAGCACTGTGGAGAACCTACTTAGCCTCTTGGAGGCCAGAAGCAGGGATCTGAGCCTGCTAGATCTTCAACATTTCAACATCTCATCAAACAAAGTGACTGGGTAGAACAGTAAGACCGCAGCCAACAGTCCTTGTGACTGGTTTTTCGGCGCCCTTTAAGGGTAGGTCCGCTACTGTTCGGGCTCCTCAGCGCCCTAGACTTGTTCTATTAAATCTTCTTCTTCTTCTTTTCCTCTTATCATCCACAATATCACGCAAAAAAGGGGCCATCAGACCCCTTTTTGGTTACACATCACACCCTCTCTTCTCATTGGTCGCTCCATTGCCCTTCCTGATTGGTCTTTGTATTGGCAGCCCCCATTGGCTAATACTTCACATTGATCATGTCGGCCACGAACGCACCAATTGTAGCACACATGAAGGCACAAAATAACCCATATGTGCACCCAACATCAGCCAGCGCAAGTTGCATAAGCACAGCCATAACTACACCTCAAACAGACAAAACAGCGGCCGCTTCTGAGCATTCTTCAGAAGACTACTATCTGACTGGAGGCGACATAACTAGCTTCTTGGGAGAAGCTTTAATAACCCAACCAAGTTATCCACTATCCAGAGGGGAAATACGTACACTAAAGCTGGAAAGAGCAGCCAGAACCAAATATCTGAATCAAGCAGATACGCAAATGTTCTCCGTCCCCACATCTGAGGATGTCTGCATCACGGCCACTGCTTTTAAAGTATATTCCTACCACCGCCAAAGGATCGACGTCATTGCCACCTATCTACTGCAAAATGACGAGCAACAATTTAACTCTTGGCAAACGCCTGCCACAAAAAGAGCAGCCAAGGGTCCTAGAAACATGAATATGCTACCACCTGCTACGTCAAATAGTTTTGCTGCTCTTGCAGAAAATAACATGGACGAAGACTACCCCTCACTGCCTGTGGTAAATCAAAAGAGGCGCAAATGCTCAACACCACCGCCTCCTGCCGAAAATATGGAAGAGGATCTAGCAGCTGTACCTGCTCCACCTCTCCAAAACCAAACACAACCTACCTCTAATGTACAAGGTACAACTCGATCAAACAAGGTCACACCCATCTTTTTACGTGATCCGTGCCAGGCCCGTGAGCTTACAAAAGCACTACACGACGGACACCCAGACACTAAATTTGTCATCAAGAACATGAGCGGCTCCATCGCCTTCCTCCCTGCCACACCAGCTGACCACAGACTCATCCGTAAGTTCCTGACAGATTCTAAAGTGCAGTATCTTACCACCCTATTACCAGAAGAAAAATTGATGTACGTTACCTTAAAAGATCTACCGATGTACATCACAGAATCAGATGTCCTGGAACTCCTGCAAAAACTAGAATACCCGGTTGAGCGAGTTGGACAGCTTCGTTCAAACCGGTCCTCAGCACAACAAAAACTTCCTCACTTTAGGGTAGCTCTTCGGAAGGAACCTAAATCAAGCGAGATATATCAGGAGACACATATGTTCGATGCTGTCATAAGGGTTGAGCCTTATAGACCACCAGCACGCCCGTTACAATGCACGAACTGTCAGCAGTTCACGCACAGCGCGGCGGGCTGCCGACTAGAACCAGTGTGCTCACACTGCGGAGAATCAGGGCACAAACGGCCAGAATGCTCGAAGCTAAGCCTCCCTGATTCAAAACCCACCTGCTGCAATTGTGGAGGAGAGCACTCCTGTCGATACGCCAAGTGCCCTGTCTGGCAGGAAGCCCGTATTGAAATGGAACTGAACAAGCACGGACAACGCACACGCTTTGATGCTGCCCCAAAGGTACCTAACCCGCAAGGCATCCCCAAGGAAGCTTTCAAAGGGACCCGATACCCAGGACTCCCACCGACAATAAGGCCGCAATACAAAAACTACGCCGCGGCACTCACTGCTTCCGCACCACAACAGCAAGGTCAGCAAACTGCTGTACCCGAACCACAGTCTCTACAAAAACAAATCACGGCAGCAGCCCAACCCCAGACGCTCACATCATCCCAACGTCCTTCTACAATTAGGACACTTCCTACAAAATCTCCATACATACCTGTACCAATCAATAAGTCTGCGTTTCCAGCAGGAACAACAACTGGCGAATCCAGAACGCCCATGCAACAACGGCTCCTGACTCGCCCAGCAACAATTCAGTCCCTACCACAGAATCCTAAACCATCCATCCCGGATGAACAATTTCTAAATCTAATGACCAGGATTCCTCTACACCTGCAGGCTGATTTTGCAGCTGCCTTAGCCGATGCATTGGCTACCCGCCCCCCTACGATACCATCACAAACAATCCTGGTACACACCGTCTTCATCTTTATGGGCAACAATGGCGGACGTCAATAATATCATACAAAACCTCACCAGCCTACGCATTTGTTCCTGGAATGCTAATGGACTACGGCATAAGATACGTGAAGCCACTAACTTCATCGCCGTGAACAAAATCAACATCTTCCTTGTTCAGGAGACCCATCTAGCTCCACGGTACAAGGCCACCATTCCAGGAATGATTTGTCACAGGACTGATCGTCCGGACGGTTATGGTGGGACAGCTATTTACATTCAAAGGCACATTACCCATCATCGCCTACACTTGCCTGCTGTTGACGGTCTAGAAGTAACGGGTATCCAGGTTGCAACCGACAAGGGACCCCTCAATATCCACTCGGTTTATATTCCACCGAGTAGAGCGATTAGTCAGCGATCTTTGGACCACATTTTTACTGGCTCTCCTGCCATAGCCATGGGAGATTACAACGCCAAGAGCACTCTCTGGAACTCCACCATCACAAACAGTCGTGGACGCCTACTAGAACGCTACATAGAGCGTAAAAATTTGGTTGTGCTTGCTCCTACCTCTCCGACCATAACACACGGAGATCGTGGACCTCCTGATTGGTTGGATATAGCTCTACTGTGCAACATCCGTAGTCACCCAACAATCTTTTCACTTCCTGAACTTTCTTCCGATCATTTCCCCATCATCCTTCTCTACAAGGCAAAATTAACACCTAAATCTTTACCTTCTCATGCAAATCCCCGACAAACCAACTGGAGCAAATTTTCAATTATCATGGCCGAAAAACCTGCCCATATACACCCTTGTACAACAATTGCGGCAGCTGACGAACTGGAGGACTTCATCACCACCACCATGGCTGATGCCATGCGCGAAGCAACTCCTGTCCGCAAATCTCCACATAGTCCCCTTAAACCCCTCCCAAAACATTTGCGCCAACTCATCTCGGCTAAAAACAGAGCACGGCGGAAATTTCAAAACACGCGCCAACCACAAGATAAGAGGGAATGGAATCGACTCCAAAACGTAGTGAAGCTGGAACTAGCAGACCACTTCAACGAAGAATGGGAGAGGAAATTATGTACACTCGACACCACCGATGTCTCTCTCTGGAGGATGTCTAAGGCTCTGCTCCGAATACCCACCTCCGACCCGCCACTTACTGACGGCCAAAGAACAGCACAATCCTCTAGAGAAAAAGTGGAACTCCTAGCCGAACACCTGGCAGCTACCTTCCATCCTGCAGAATCCCTCGACCATGAACAGGTCGCAGAAATTGAACAGCAGGTACAACATTTCCTTTCCTCTCCCTATAATACAGATGAAGTGCACCTCACCACCATCGCTGAGGTCAAAGGTTTAATTACTTCAGTCAGACCTTACAAAGCTGCTGGCTACGATCACATACCTTACGCTGCCTTCAAGGTACTCCCGCAAAACTGGGTAGCACTAATAGTCCATCTCTTCAATAGTCTGCTCCTTCTCTCCTACTTTCCCAAAAAATGGAAACATGCCAAGCTCATTACCATCCCCAAACCCGGCAAGGATTCTAAACTCATCGAAAACCACCGACCCATTAGTCTGCTACCAGCAATCAGCAAACTATTTGAGAAGGTAATCAAACATCGCCTCCAAAAGCTCCTAGATAAGTTGAACATCCTGCGCCCGGAACAATTTGGATTCCGCCGATGCCACTCCACATCGCACCAACTGTTACGTCTGGTAGATGAGGTGACCCGCGCATTCAATAATCGTCAGTACGTCGCAGCTCTCTTCCTTGATATTTCAAAGGCCTTCGACTCTGTCTGGCATCAAGGCCTCCTCTACCGTTTAATAAATTACAACTTTCCCCCCTACATAATCCATCTTGTCAACCATTACCTCACGCAACGCACCTTTTCTGTCGTCAGAGATGACATTGCTTCCCAAACCTATTTCATCAATGCAGGGGTACCCCAAGGTAGTGTACTTGGCCCCCTGCTCTTCTTAACTTACATCAACACCCTTCCCACTATCTGGAGCTGCAAACTCTATTTATTCGCTGACGATACAGCAATCACCACGGCCTCATGTCAACATCATATTGCTGTACAACGCCTACAGAAATATGCTACCATGATTTCCGCCTGGTTCCTAACCTGGCGATTACGTATAAACGCCGCAAAGTCGCAGGCAGTCACCTTCACCCGACGTCAAACCCAGGACGTACCAGAGCTGCACCTCGCAGGAGAACACATTCCCTGGAGCATCCAAGCCCAATATCTTGGAGTTACACTGGACATGCGCCTAACTTGGAAAGCCCACATCCTTTCTGTCGCCTCCAAAATTACAAAACGAATGGGCATGCTCTATGCATTATACAATAAAAAGTCACCAATGAGTCTCAGGAACAAGATCCTCATTTACCAACAAATACTGAGGCCGGCGATAACTTATGCATGTCAGGTATGGGGTGCTGCAGCCCCCTCAAATTTATATAAACTCCAGGTCCTGCAAAACCGATATTTAAGAATTGCTACAGGTGCTGAGTGGTACATCCCAAATAACAACATACACCAAGATCTTTCATTTCCCAAGCTCACCACCTACATCCAAAAACTCTCACATAAATTCTACTCTGACCTACCTTCTAGTTTCAATCAACTCATCAGGGGTCTCGGGGAATATGATATAGACCCCGGGGCTACCTACAAACACCCCAGAACCTCTCTAGGCACATCATAAACCTATCACTCTCATATTGAATTTCATCCCTTATCTTAAAACCCAATTCATCAGAACAAAAACCAGCCATCAAACCACCATCTGTTATTCATCCTTCTTAAAATGCCAGTAAGGGACACTGTCCCGGGATGGCAATAAGTCGAAGGCCCCTGTTCCATGGAGCAGGGTTCACCTTCAACGACACCTCTGTGCTGCTGCTGGAAACATAATAATATTTTTAATATTTCTCTTTCTGTAAGTTTTTGTTGGAACTTGTATCTACAATGATCAATATACTTGGATATGTGTGTTCCTTAATAATTTCATTTGTGTCAAGTAGTTTAACGCAATTGCTGTTTGTAAGAAGACTTGCTAAGCAGTACTAATGGACCTCAAGTTTGAGAGGAAATCGTTCGAATAATTATATTTAATGTACATATTTAAATGGGTAATGTTAGAAATTTACCTTTTGAAGTATAAAATAAATAAAAAATGAAACCAAATATAAACAAATTGTATGTGCTTAAGACCACACGACAGAAGTGAAACTTGAAAACTATTTATTCATTATTAATTATTTTTAAAAATTATTTTAAAAAATGTAATGTTGACAGTCATTGTTCGCAAAGAAGCCAGGTGCAAGCTAAACATTTCATGCCTCACGCTATGTGTGCTCTCAAATGAAAATACTCTGACACAACTGAATGACCACGGACCAGCAAGCGTGTCCAGGGTGTTCTCAATCCGGGGTAAGGGGAATCAATACTTTCTGGTGACAACAATCAGCTTCCTGTAGCCCACGCAGAAACGTAGCTCGCCGTTTTTCTTCGTCACCAAGACTACAGGGTCTTGGTGTTCCACCAAGGGCTCTCAGATACATCAATCACTCCTCTGGATCTCATGACCCCCAGCCGGGATCCCAGGTGCTGCGTGGCCACCGGCTCCTAGGTCTGTTCGATTGGACTCACCCTGACCACAGGCTCGCACGTCCCCAACTCCGTCCCGGCTTGTACGTCGTGATCGGTGTCTAGTAGCGCCTGGTGGATGGTCTTGTAGTCGCCGAGCATTAGCCTCTGACGTATCTCGAAGTCTTGTACCCCGTCAACGAACTTGTAGGCGGCTTCACGGGATACGAACTCGGGTGGAGGTCGACCAAGGCTTTACTGGCCAGCTGTTCAATTACCAAGGTGAACTTTGCAGCGTCTCCCCTGATTGCCACGTCCTAGACTTCAGGTGGTTGCGGTAGGCTTTAGGTAAGCGGTGGTTTCCGAAGTGGTTTTCCAGGACCTCCCAGATGTCCTTGGGTGCCGCCACTGTCTGGGTCGCGTAAGTGTCTCTTCGGCCGTCCCCGGAGGCTAGCTATGAATGCTCTTGTTCTGGTGACCACTAGTTGTGCTTGGCCACTGTGTCGAATTGGCGCCGGAAGGCTTCGAAATCTTACGCGTCTTAGTACTTAGGTGCTATGACGCGCGTAGAAGTTGTATCGCGTCCCGATGCCACGGCATTTATATCCTTTATCCTCCTGCCGACCGTATCCTCCCCCATGGCGTTCAGGTAATTGGTGTTGCTGTTGGCCTTTCCCTCTAAGTCATTAACGCGGTTCGCCAGGTCTTCGTCGCCCTCGTCCACTTGAACAATCCGCTTGCCAGCTGCGTGACGTCCTCCTTCACGCCAGCCAACTGTTCTTCAAATTTCTTCAAATCTGTCCTGTATTCGATTGTGCTTCAAACAATATGACATCCATCTTCAAGTTGCACGTGACAACGCATTAACGTTTACAACATAATCAAATAAATAATGAAGCACAATTTCCTGTAACTGAGACTTCCTATATATAAGTGCAAAACATACGCATATTCCGCTACCATTCATGGCCCACACACCACCTACCACAATATTTTATGACAAGCTAAATATATTACAACAAACAAGCAGCGGACAATAAATTGTCCACCTTTTGTTGTTGTGGTCCCTGAGTTTATTTTATATTTGCAGCTTTTGTCTCTATTTTATCAGGATGGTTGCGTTTACTCCATGACAAAGGCTGAGTCCCGCACTGAGACCAGACGGATACCTAACGTTTTCACATCCGAGACCGGAGGATTCAGGAAAGAAATCTTTACAGAGGACATATCCACTGCCAAACGTTTGGTCCTACAAAAATTCTGGGATAGGAAACATTCCAGTAGTGATTTGTCGACCTGGAGATGGAACCCAGTACCGAGTTCAGTTCTTCTTCAGGGTATTGGACATTCTCCAGAAGGACTATTGACTAGAGATGTTGAGCAATCTTGAAATCACTTGACTATAGCAGTTATGAGGTCCTTGAGAAGCAGAACAAATTCCAAATGTAGCTTGTTGGGTTCCCGTGGCGAACATATCGGTTTTTTCCGGAATTTCTCCTGGTGGCTAGAAGAATTATATCACCCCTCCATTTCGCTTCACCCTCATTTGTTAGTTTCAGGGTAGAACCGTGCTGACAGGTGTATCGAGCGTATGATGCCTGCAAGACGTCCATCCTCGACTTCCGAGCAACCCACCTAAGGGGGCGCCAGTCTGGAACTGTTAGGGATCCCACTCTGCTCTGTCGGGTTGCCCTCTACCACGTAGATGATAGCCGGTCTCATTCAAGAGGTCTCGAGTTCGAATCCTGGTCTGGGTGAGTTATCTGAATAACGCTTTTCCGGGGTGTTCCCTTATCTAAAAAATGAATTTAGGGTAATTCTGAACTCCATGGACCTCGTGCTCATTTGAGCATCATTTCATTCGTTTCATTCATCGTCCTATAATAGGTAAATTTGGAGGAGATAACTAAAAAAGGAGCTCACTTCCGAGGACATCCGCCTCAGCCATCCCCCCTCCCCGCCACAAAACGGAACACAAAGAGCAGATGAGAACGTCCATAGTACCTACCTCATCTTCAAAATGCCATGGAAAAAACTTGGTGGATATTTTTGAAGTTAAGTTAAGTTAAGCTTAAAATGTTCTCTGAAATTTCTTAAACATAATGACATATCAGTTATGTTTTTGTACAACTATTATCAGTTTTATAAGGGTTTTAAGTGAACATGCTGCTCTTTAAATTCAGACATACCATTTTTGCCACGCCCCCAATAGATTCCTTCCATCCAAATTCTTGTATCTCCTGTCTTTGGTGTAAGAATTGTCTGTGGTAAATTTTGCTTTCCATCCTGAGTTGTTGTGGCTGCCCTGCACAACTTGCTCTTATATTTCCTACAGTTCGGCCACTCCATCTCCGGCTCTGACATTCTCGAGAGGGGGAAGCAGGCTGTTGCCAGTTCTTTAGCGGGAATTTCCAGCAGATGAACATTCATTGCAGGCTGGCACGCTGTTTGGAACAGCCCGAAGGGTGGTCAAATCGTGTACCTGATCTGGAAAGAGCTTTACCACGTAGTGTCGGGATGTGGATGTTGTAGGATGACGGGTGAAAATTAAGTGGGTGTAGAGAAGGGAGGCAGCTTGTTGCTCCTCGAAGAATGATGAACCGGGTGCTACAGTCAGCGTGCACCGCTGGTGAATAAGTTAATGAACTTGGAAGAAGATAGGTAGAATTTTAATTATCCAGACTAATAATGGGTGGCTGTAATTTAGTTAAGGAAGGAATGGGGATCATATGGTTACCGGTAACGACCACAAGACATGCGGGGTAACCGGTATCGCTTTATGCGACGCTCACGAGGTACATAGTCCCCAAGGGATCTGACTAGGGCGCTCTGATGATGAGGCAAATTCTCGAAAAATTTGGTGGCCCGGCGCCTAATTTCATCCTCCACATAGCGGAGGGATGAAGCCTGGTGAAGTAGTCTCACGGGGAACCTTGTGCATACAGAATAAATAAGCAGAGGAACAGTGCGTATTTCAAATATTTTACGAACCAGTAGCCATACTATTATAATAGCGATAATAATGGGACTTACGAACACTAAAAATAGGAATTCTCGAAGGCAAAATATAGCAAAGAAAGTTTACCAGCCCAAGAAGCTAAAGCCACGTGGCTCAAACAAATTTAACCTGGCAACACGGTGTTGGGTTCGGAAGCCACGCCTAGCAGTGACAATGCTGATTGGCGCTAGCAGACAGTTTTATCTCCCTGACCCCAGCACCAGATGTAGAGACTCCCAGTACTACTAACAGATCAGTTAGGGTGTGTGAGAGGTGTGAGCGAAATATTCGAATAGAGTAGTGTTGTAGTAAATATCTTGCATGATAATGAAATTGTAAGTTGTATTTCAGTGTTTTAAAGCTAATATAGTCCTATATTTTCATTGTAAAGATAATTTTGAGGATATGCATTCAATTGTCATTACTGTATATTGGTGCCATTAACTTTTCCCCTCCACCTCTGCAATTGCAAAAACGTCAGAGTCGGAGATACAACGGCCGGACTGTAGTGTGCCTCTGTTTGTTTTGTAAAGTAAACAAAACTAGTACTTGCACATCAGTGATTACTTCTGTTAGGTACTTAATTACAGCAATGTGCCTAGGAGTAAATTAGTGTACATAAAACGCAAGTTTCTTTGGAAACTAATACATATTGACTGAGAAAACTAATAGCCATAACCTTCAAGTTTCACAAGAACCATGTGCTAGCAGTGGGAACGGTGAAGTTGTAAGTTCCCCGACAAAGAAGCTTTCTAGTACAAACAATGATGTCCAGACAGTGTCCTTGGTGTAAATACATCTATAAAGGATGGTAATATTATTATTAGTGTACACTTGTTGTCTTCCTTTATGTCACCCGAACGTCGGAATTCCCGATAGAACCGGCCGACAGTAGAACCATATAGGAAGCATTGACGCCACGCCTACCCATTTATCTCGTGTCACTAAGTGGAGGGATGATTAGGAGAGCGGCACGAGCCCTGGACCGTCTCTTTCCCCTCCCACCACACATCTGGAAACCTCGGGATAATTGTGCGCACCGCGAACCTTCCAGAAACGGCGATCTTCCCTATATAAGGCCCGCAGTTGGCAAGTCAGCAAAGTTCTTTGCGAGCAGCTGTGAGGAGCGCCGACGTTAGCGAACGGACTGGAGGACGGTGTACGTGTATCAGAGAAGTTGTCCGTAACTGTTAGTGTGAGTGGACATGTGACAGACGAACTGGTGGATTGTTATTGTGTGCGCTAAGTAATTCTATGTAATCGGCAAGTGTTCCAACTGTAATTCGGTGGAAATAAAGAACATTTTGAGTTTGTGCAATTGGACTTTAAATTTCACAAACCCACAAAGTCACGACTGGTATCAGTAAGTGGGATATTACAGCGATGGAGGCTGCATTGGCACATATTTTAGAAAAGTTGGAGACGGCAAATAACAACTTGGCCGCGAAGATGAACGAGTTAACAACGAAGACGGAAACGGCAAATAAAAACCTGGTCGCAAAGCTGGAAGAAATGAAGACGGCTAACGATAACCTCACGGAGAAGATGGAAGAAATGAAGGTTGCGAACGAGGCCCTCACCACCAAATTTGAAGAACAGTTGGCCGGCGTGAAGGAGGGCGTCACGGGGCCCGGCAAGCGGATCGGCCAAGTGGACGAGCGCGTCGAAGACCTGGGAACCGCGTTAATGAGCTAGAGGGAAAGGCTGACAGCATCGCAAAGTCCCTGTAAGCCATGATGGTGGACGTCGCCAACAGGAGCTTAAAGGAATTAAAGGGCGACGCGCCGAGATGCGACACAACATCTGCGCGCGTCAAACCTAAATATGACGGCGCAACAACTTTCGAAGTCTTCCGCCGTCAATTCGGCACGGTGGCCAAAAACAACAAGTGATCACCAGAGGAAGAGGCGGCACAGCTAATACCTAGTCTCCAGGGACGGGCCGCGGAAGTCCTGAAAGCGGTACAGACAACGGCGGCACCCAATGAGATTTGGAAGACCCTGGAGAATCGTTATGGAAACCACCGCTTAGCCGCAGCGTACCGCAGCCAGCTAAAGGCAAGGTCACAACAGCCAGGGGAGACGCTGCAGGAGTTTGCACTGGTAGTTGAGCACCTGGCTAGCAAGGCCCTAGTCGACCTCCCACCAGAGTTCGTATCCCGGGAAGCTGCCTACACATTCGTTGACGGGGTACGAGACACGTCAGTGCCTAATGCTCGGCGATTATAAAACCATCAACGATGCGCTAACGGCAGCATTAAGGATGGAGGCGGCCAAGGTAACCGCTAACCCGACGTCGAGAACGAGGAATGTCTGCTACACCGGAGACACAAGACCAGCCGAGGGACACCGGCAAAGGCCTAGTGGCCTGTGTTGAGGGTGTGGACAGCCCGGACACCTGGAGAGAGACTGCCCACACCAGGTAGAGCAGCCGGAAGAACGAGTAAGGGCCGTCGTGGAGAGGGGAACGTCGGTGCCATCACCAGCATCACCTCGAGTTACACTGCGCACCGTCAGCCGGCGTATGGATGACAGCCTCATCGCGTACGGCTGGGTAAGAGAAAAGCCGTGACGCGTGCTGGTGGAAATGGGGCGGCCGTGACCATCATCAGACCTGACGTGGTGAACGGTTTGCCGACGGGGAAGCCGAGCCGACCATACCAGCTTGTGACAGCATCGGGCGACACCCTGCCGTTGCAGAAGCAGGCCCTATTGAAGTTGACCTTGGGACGAAGTGTCGTAGGTCTGTGGGTGTTCGTCGCGAAGGTGGCTAAGGAGGTGACTCTGGGGCTGGATGCCCTCAGGAGCCACGAGGCGACGGTCGACGTCGGCAGGAAGGTCCTGCGGCTCAACGGAGAAGAGGTTATACTCCGTCAATCCGAAGAGCGCCTTGGAATCTGCAGGGTCATCTTGAACGAAGACGTGGTTGTCCCCGCAAGGAGCGAGGTGGTGGTGAGGGCACGACTGTGAGGCCAGAGAACCAGGAACATAATGCTGGACCAGAAGATTCCTGTACACGCACTATGTGTAGCCAGGGCATTGCTGCCGTGCCGAGAGGAGGTGCCAGTGAGACTGCTAAATCCAACGGACACGGCTCACGGCGTCCTTGGCGGGATGGAGTTGGAAACGTGCGAGCCCGTGGTAAGCGTAACAGGAATCGACAAGGCATAGGAACCACGTCGACGCAACACCTGGGGCCCCGGTTAAAAGGCTTACTGGAGAGAGCGGCCGACCACCTGACCGCAGAACAACTGGAGAAAGTTCGACTACTGCTGAGGCAATACCAGCGCGTCTTTAGCCAAGGCGACAGTGATGACGGCCGCGCGGACAGAGTACTTCACCGCATGGACACCGGGGACGCCCGGCCTATTCGGCAACCACCTAGACGCGATCCTCTAGCGAAGCAAGGGGTGGTACGAGACATGCTGGAAGACATGAGATCCAGGGGAGTAGGCCGCGCCGTGGCTCAGTGGTTAGACCGCTTGGCTCTCACGAAGGCGGCCCGGGTTCAATCCCAGGCGAACGCAAAGTGAGATTTGTGGTGGACAACATGGCGCTGGGGCGGGTTTCCTCCGGGATCTCCGGTTTCTCCCGCCATCTCATTCCACCGGTGCTCCATCTCCATCTCATGTGTCATCAGCGTCATCGCCTGCGGTGCCATATGTAGCAAAAGCGGCCGTTAAACACGACACATTTCCAGGGAAGTGATTGAAGAATCTGACAGCCCTTGGTGTTCCCCTGTTGTCTTGGTAACAAAGAAGAACGGCGAGCTACGCTTCTGCGTAGGCCACGCAGAAGTTGAACGCTCTCATCCGGAATGACTGTTTCCCCTTACCCCGGATTGACGACACCCTGGACACGCTAGCTGTTGCACAGTGGTTCGCGACCCTGTACCCGAAGTCGGGCTTCTGGCAGGTATCTCTAGATCCGAGAGACAAGGAGAAGACCATATTCTCGTCAGGCCAAGGCCTCTGGCAGTTCACAGTTATGCCCTCTGGCCTCTGCAACGCACCAGCTACCTTCCAAAGCCTCATGGAGTCAGTGATGAGAGGACTTATTTACGACGCCTGGCTGCTATGCCTGGACGACATCATCATCGTCGGTAAAACTTTTGAAGACCATCCAGAGAATCTGAGTAAGGTGCTACAGAGATTGCAGGCGACCAACTTGAAGCTGAACGCGAAGATGTGCCAGCTGTTCCGCAAAGAATTGCACTACTTGGGCCACATAGTCTCAGCAACCGGAGTGACCACAGACCCGGAGAAGACACAGGCTGTGAGAGATTGGCCTCGCCCAAAGGATAAGAAAGAGTTGCGCAGTTGTCTGGGGCTGTGAAGTTATTACCGACGCTTCATAAAGGGGTTCTCTAACATCGCAAAACCCCTCACCCGCCTGACTGAGGAACACCGGCCTGATGTTTGGACGGAGGACGCCGAAGACGCTTTCCAGCACCTGAAGAAGACCCTGTGCAGTGCTCCAATTTTAGGTTTCCCACAACCGGTTGGCGCCTTCATTGTGGACACCGACGCCAGCGACCATTGCATTGGAGGTGTCCTATCGCAGATCCAGGACGGCTATGAGCGGGTGATAGCCTACTACAGCAAGACACTATCCAAGGCAGAGAAGAACTACTGCGTCACCCGACGATAGTTACTAGCGGTAGTAAAGACCTCGGAGCACTTCCACAAGTACCTGTACGGTCAGCCATTCCACCGGAGGACTGACCATTCCGCCCTAACCTGGCTATTGAGCTTTAAGAACCTGGAAGGCCAGAGAGCGCGTTGGGTCCAGATACTGCAGGAGTACGGCTTCCCCTCGGAAAATCGCAGAGGGAAGAGCCACGGTAACGCAGAGGCTATGTCCCGAAGACCCTGTCCAGAAGAGTGTGGCCAGTGCACAAGAGTGGAAGAGAAGGAGCGTGCCTTAGCAGTCCGAGGAGTCACGGCAGTGGCTGTGGATGTCTGGGATAACGCAGGCCTGAGGAGGGAACAGCTGGCGGACGCAGACTTGGGGCCACTCTTGAGGGAAGTGGAGGCAGGAACAAGACGGACCTGGGAGGACATCGCACCGAAGGGCACCACCTACAAGTCGTACTGGACCCAATGTTGCTCGTTGAAGGTCAGAGAGGGCGTGCTGTTCCGGGTATGGGAATCACCCGAGGAGAAGACGCAGAGAGCACAGTTGGTACCTCCCCGGAGTAAGGTCCCGGAAATCTTGGAGGAAGTGCACGCCGGTAGTTCAGGAGGACACCTGGGAGCGAACCGAACGATTGACAAACTACGGCAGCGCTACTACTGGCGAGGCTCCGAGCAGACGCTGAGAGATGGTGCCGTCAATGTGGAGAACATGGTGGACCACCTTCAGGACATGCACGAGATGGCTCGTCAGAACATCCAGAAGGCGAGCGACCGCATGAAGACTCAATACGACAGGCAATCCAACAGCCAAGGGTTCTAGCAAGGTGACCTAGTCTGGTTGTAGCGCCCTACCCGGACCAAGGGATGCGGTCCGAAGCTCCAGCAGCCATGGCAAGGACGGTACCTGGTTGTGATGAGGATTAACGACGTGGCCTACCGTATCCAGAAGGTGTCCCGAGGAAAGATGTTGGTGGTACACCTGAATAACCTGGCTTGCTACGATGGTGCTGTTCGGGAGGACCAGCTTTGAGGAGAGAGCAGTGTCACCTAACTATTGGAAGGTCCGACCAGCTAGCAGCCGGGTAGGTGACAGAAGGCATTCAGACCACGCCTACCCATTTATCTTGTTGCGCTAACGAGGGGGATGGTTGGAAAAATATCGCTAGGCATCTCTCTCCCCCTCCCTGACGTGTGGAACAGTCGGAATGATTCACTGAACCGCGAGACTTTCATAAACGGCGATCTTCCCTATAAAAGGCCTGCAGTGGACGAGTTAGTCATTCCTTGGCGAGCAGCCGGAGGAGCGCCGTGCTAGTGAACGGACTGGAAGACTGTGTACGTGCATCGGAGGAGTTGTACGTAATTGCGAGTGTGGGGTGGAACTGTGACAGACGAACTGGTGAATTTTAGTTGTGTGCGCTACGTAATTCTATGCAATCGGCAAGTGTTCCAACTATAATTCGGTGAAAATAAACAACATTTTGAGTTTATGCAATTTTATTTTTAATTTCACGAACCCACAAATTCACAATAGTAAGTCGCCACAAACAGTGTATCTCGAACGCGAGATTTTGATAAATTCTCAAAAACTTTTTTTATTTTTGGAAGCTATTATTTTTCTATTTATCTCTAATGTTTTGATCAAGGTATTTAATGTTTAATGCAAAAACAGAACGTACAACTGTAATATTCTAGAAATAAGCTCAGATTCATTCAAAGACAAATCTTGTTAAAAAAAACACAATTTATTTAACTTACGATTTTGAAGTTTTCTGTTCCTCTATTCAATATCCAATACCTTTATACCTTAACAAAACTTATTTACTCTTATAAATTTGTAATAATAGCACTACAATTTCAAATGAGCTGGCCCGATTTTTAACGGCCTTCTTGTATCTACAATAAAACAATTAATCAAACATTTCTGTATGAGTTATTTTTGTTTAATTTGGAACCGATGGAATAATGGGCCTTAGTGTTAGGGCACAGTGACGGTGTAACACGTTAAATGTCTGTAGTGATTGTCCGTTGGAAGAAGTAGCAACCGAACTGGAATCGCTGTCCAGAGATAGCGCCACAGGTAATATCTTATACTGATATGGATTATGTGTATATATTTACGAAGTTTTACATCATATCATAAGTATGTGCTTCACTTAACACTTGGATTTAATTGTTCTTTGTTGCTTTAAGACAATGAGCAGCTTCAGGAAATACAGCGATAACCTAATTAAATAAATAATGCAGTGTAAGAAAGGAAGTCTTCGAAACTTTGTTTATCTTGACCGTCTTTTCATGTAGAAGACATTGCAAAATTATCCTGTCATGGTGAAACGTTTGAAAGTATTTTTGGAAATTAACGACTACTATTTGGTTGGAACTTGTATGTACAATGATCAATATGCTTGGATATGACTGTTCTTTAGGAATTTCATTTGTGTCAAGCAGGTTAATGCAATTGCTGTTTGTAAGAAGATTTGATAAGCAGTACTAATGGACCACAAATTTGAGAGGAAAGCGTTGGATAAATTATATTGTAATGTACATATTTAAATGGGTAATATCAAAAGTTTACCTATGGAATGATAAAATAAACAGAAATGAAGCTCAGTATACAAAATGTATAGAATCAAGAGTGCAGCCTGCAGAAATACAAAATGCTCACCATTTACGTAGAAAGACAGTTTTGTACAGCCCTCAGCAGCAGAATTATTTAGCATACACAAATACAGCCTTCAACGTCGTCTGCCACAGGACCCCACAAACAAAGGAGTTCACTTTCAAATCACACGATTATTGAGTCCAGTTATCACTGTCCCCTGACAAACTAGTCGCGGCTTCTTTTCTACCTCCGCTCATGTTTCTAGAAATTAGTGCAATGTGTAACAATAATCAAGACTGCACCAGATACAGACGAATATTCCAGACATCTATTTGTCTGTTTCGGCAAGGTTTTATCTCCACACTACACTATGTGTTACTTTGCGCGCGCCGGCCGCACCCGTCGCAACAATGGCTCGAGACACTACCCTCCTCAAGGCGTGTCGTTCCGAACAGCACCATCGTAGCTGGCCAGACGATTCAGATGTACCACCAACATCTTTCCTCGGGGCACATTTGGGTTCAATTACGATTTTGAAACATGAATTGTGCGGAAAATTTTGAGAAACCGAATTTATCAAAGATATAATTTCTAAGACCGTCGAAGTTAAATAAAATAGATTCTGGACTTTGAACCTATATACAAAGTACCTTATATATAAAGTACAAGTACATTTTCTATTTATGGCTTTAAAGTATTTTGGTGAAATGCAAGACAAGTGTAAATTTTTGTGAGATTTCTACTTAATTGGAGTGCATATCCCGATAAATGATTAAGAAAAGAGAACAAAATGTCATAAATAGATCCACTTCACTAAATGTTAGATATTGCATACGTTTAGTAATTTCTATCATCGAAGGCTGAAGGGTATTATATGTAAATAATTATAAGTTTTAGAATAATAAAGCATTTATTATATAATAATCGTATTAATTAATGCATTTTTAGGCTCTTGTAATAAATGTATGTAATATAAAGTATAGTGAATTGAGTAAATTAATATAAAATATGGATCAAATGAAATTTGAAGTACAAAATTTAAAATACTTTTAAAGTTTTATTGAATTTGTGATTGTGACATTTGAATGTGCTTTAGGAATTTGAATATATTACCTATCTTTTTGCTATTTGGTTATATTTAATGTTTATTGTCTCTACTACTTATAGGGAAGTAGACAATCCATCCTAAAGTTAGATATCCAGATATCACTGGGAGTACACAGTTTGGACAATCCGGAATTTAAAAAAATGATTTTTAATTTCTTTACAGCGGACATACAAGTAGAGAGGATACTGTAACCCGTCGAAAAATTAAGAAACCGAAGTGTATGTTAAATCCAAAAACGGTTTTCACTTTCTTTACCATGTACTTAATAGGTAGAGATTCCGTACTTAGATTTAAGTAGAAATACACATTTTGATACTATCAGAATTCACAACAACTTTTGTGGCACCCCTGTTCAGTGAAAAAGTACCCAGGATTAGATGTGTGCGGGGTCGAACCCGGTGCCACGCCCTATTCCACAGCAATTCAATGGCCATAAATTTGCTTAGTACGAGAGTTTTGATGATACTGAATACAAGTGTTCTTGTATTCTCATTTGAAAGCTGTAAGCAATGAATTTATAAAAGCATATAAAATTAATACGTAGTAGACTATCCGTACTAAAGTTGGTTATCCAGATATCATTGGGAATACACAGTTTGGGCTGCCCTGAATTATGAAGAAAAGTGACTTTTAGTTTCTATACCACGTATGAGGATCCTTCAATAAATAACCGAACTAATTTTTTAATTAACACAAAATGGCTTTATTTCACTAGCATTTACCTACACACTTTCGAAGTATTACTCTGATGAAATACAATTATTTCCAACGATTTATCCCATTGTTGGAAACACTCATTGAACTCATTTTTGGACAGTCTGTTCAGGATAGCCATGACAACATTGGTCAACTCCTTATCACTTTGAAAATGATGACCACGAAGCTCCTGTTTTACTTTAGGTGGGAGCTGAAAATCACATGGTGCGAGATCTGGAGAATAAGGTGGAGGAGGCATGATCTCAATGCCCATTTCTGCGATGACCTCTTGAGTTGTACAACCTCGACGAGCAGAGGCATTATCCTGATGCAAGATCCATCCTCTCCTTGCGAGATCTGGTCGCTTTTCGGCGATTTTTTTCTTCAGTGGCCCTTCAGTACGTCACAATAGTAAGCAGCAGTTACTGTGCGTTGATTAGTTACAACATGGTCATACAGAATGCCCTGTTTGTCAAAGAATACGAGATGAATGATCTCTCCTGCACTTTTCAGAACTTCTGCTTTCCTAGGCCTAGGGCTCGATGAATGTTTCTACTGCGAACTCTCCAGTTTTGTTAACTGGTCGTAATGGTGGCACCACTCTCGTCACCAGTGATGTCCCTATTCAGAAAGTCTGGCCCCCGTGGTAACCTTCTGAGCCATTCTTGACACGTAATCACACGGTGAGCCTTCTGTTCGTCCTTCAGCACATGCGGTAACCATTTCGCTGCAACTTCTCGATAGCCAAGATCATTGTGAATTATGTCGTCTACAGTTCCAACAGAGACATGCATTATATCTACAACTTTCGAAATTGTTAGGCCGCGGTCTTCTCGCACAAATGCATCAATTGTGTTAATGTTGACTTCCGTTTTTGCTGTTAGGTCTTCCAGGGCGCGGAGAATCTTGAAGGTCTCTATGATCCTCTTTGAAACGTTTATACCACTCAAAGACTTGTGTTTTGCCTAAAGCTTGCTGCACCATTTCAAAGGTTTCTGTAGCAGATTTGTCTAACAGAACACAAAACTTTACTGAAGCGCGTTGCTGCAGTTTCAGTTCCATGGTGGTTGTAGTAAACACGACCTCACGTATCGCGCTCTAACTCCCAAATGATTGACTCTGTATCACTGGCACTCACAGCTCTGCTAGAGGAAGGGTTCATGGCTAAGTGGGTTCGAGAAATTAAAAGTCCAGAGTACAAACACCAAAAACCGCTCTTTATTTCCGTAGAAACACATTTTAGTCAACCTCACAATCCCAGAATTACGTCACATACACAATACAACGTCACACCACATCTCAGACAGCTGCTCACGGGTTCAAATGACAACTGGCCCACAGTGGCGGGGCGGCCTCTCCTTTTATAGTTACTATTCCAGAAATTCGTGGAATGTTCTTAAACAATCAGGACGGCGTTAGAAGAAAGACAAACTCACCAGAAATCCGTCTGCTTCCACCCCCCCCCCCCGTTTCGGTAAGCTTTGATCTCGGCATCCCTTTCAACTCGTCCCTCACGCCGCCTCGCCGCAACAATGCGTTCGCGACAGTATGTTGAATACAAAAATATTTTTCATTTTCGTTATCATGTACTTAATAGGTAGAGAAGGTAGTGATTCCGTACTTAGATTTCAAGAGAAATAGACATTTTTAGACTACTACAATTCAAAACAAGCATTTTTAGGTCCTGTGACTAAGCATAGTATAAGGTTATGATATGTGTGGGGAACGAACCTTCACCTAGCCATTTTGTAGCACCCCTGTCCAGTTAAACAACACGCAGGCTTAAATGTGTGCGGAGTCGAAACCGGTGCCACGCCCTAATCTACACCATTTCAAAGGCCATATATCTGCTTAGTACAATTTTTGTAAAAAAAAATGTAATGCTGTGAGTGGAAGTCGAGTTTTGATGATACTGAATACAAGTATTATTGTATTCTCATTTGAAAGCTGTAAGTAATGAAATCATAAAAATATATAACATAAAATATATAATTTAATATTTAATTAATATGTTATATTGTAATAAAAGCTTGTCGTAACGTTTAGCGAAAATTAATTTTATTATTTAATGGAATAACATCTTAGGTATAAACAATGTAATAAAGTATTATTTTATTAATATCAATGTACTCACATAGCGTTCTCTAATCTTGTACAAACGCTTATTGCTCTAACTACTTCATGTTAATCAAGATAAACACTTGTACGAATTATTTTATTGCTTGTTTCCTTATAGAAATATGAAAACACAAATGACTTAACCCTTATCTACACAATGTTGACTGATCACCCATTATCTGGGATACTATTTAAGATCATTCGCTCATTGTTTCTTTCCAAGGAATGGTAATACTGCATTAACATTTGGTTGACGAAACATAACCAAATTGTCTTCATTAGATAAAAAGTTATGCTGTTTTAATACAATGCCTAAACCTTTAATACAAAACACTGGTTGTTAAATTAAACAGTTAATCTGCCTGATGCATGTAATGTTCTTTATTAAAATAAAAGTTATTTAGCTTCAAAAGCTAGCAAACATGTGAACACCTTGTAAGTTTTGAGATATGATGGACATTTGCAGAAAAAGTTATTAATACTTGAGCTATTGCAGTCGAACTAGATGAGACACCATAAAACTTAAAGGTAGCGTTACGTTCATTAATAATTTTGAGCTGTTTAGAATTAACTTGTCTCTATGAACGATCTGTCTATTTCAAAATGGAGACATAAGATTTAATGAACATTTTACATGACCTTCAATAGTAAGTCGCCACAAACGCTATATCTCGAATACGAGATGTTGATAAATTCTCAAAAATTTTACTTATTTTTTCAAGATATTTTTTTTCTATTTATCTATAAATTTTTGATTAAGGTATTTAATGTTTAATACAAAAACAGAATGTACAACTGTAATATTCTAGAAATAAGCTCAGATTTATTCAAAGATCCTGTTTAAAAAACACAATATTTGCCAACTATATTTAATTAACGATTTTGATGTCTTCTGTTCTTGTATTTAATATCCAATCTATTTATATTTTAACAAAGCTAATTTACTCTTGTAAACTGGTAACATTAACACTACAATTTAAGATGAGCTGGCCCGATTATTACCTGCCTTCTTGTATATACAATAAAATGATTAATCAAACATTTCTGTATACGTTATTTTTTGTTTATTATGTAGCGGATGGAATAATGAGCCTCATTGTCAGAGCGGAGTGACAGTGTAACACGTTAACTGTCTGCAGTCATTGTCCGCCAGGAGAAGTACCAACAGAACTGGAATCGCTGTAGAGAGATAGCGCCACAGGTAATATCTTATACTGAGATGGAGTATGTGTATTTATTTACCAAGTTTTACAACATATTATAAGTATGCACCTCACATAGAGCTTCGATTTCACTGTTCGTTATTGCTGTAAAACAAAGAGCAGCTTCAGTGAATACAGCGATAACGAAACAAAACAAAATAATGCAGCGTAAGAAAGGAAGTCTTTGAAACTGTGTTTATTTTGAACGTCTTTTCATCCTGGAAACATATCAATATTTTTTAATATTTGTCTCTCTGTAAGTTTTTGTTGGAACTTGTATCTACAATGATCAATATACTTGGATATGTGTGTTCCTTAATAATTTCATTTGTGTCAAGGAGTTTAACGCAATTGCTGTTTGTAAGAAGACTTGCTAAGTAGTACTAATGGACCTCAAGTTTGAGAGGAAATCGTTCGAATAATTATATTTAATGTACATATTTAAATGGGTAATGTTAGAAATTTACATTTTGAAGTATAAAATAAATAAAAATGAAACCAAATATAAACAAATTGTATGTGCTTAAGACCACACGACAGAAGTGAAACTTGAAAACTATACATTATTAATTTTTTTAAAAAATTATTTTAAAAAATGTAATGTTGAAAGTCATTGTTCGCAAAGAAGCCAGGTGCGAGCTAAACATTTCATGCCTCACGCTAAGTGTGCTCTCAAATGAAAATACACTGACACAACGGAATGACCACGGACCAGCAAGCGTGTCCAGGGTGTTCTCAATCCGGGGTAAGGGGAATCAATACTTTCTGGTGACAACAATCAGCTTCCTGTAGACCACGCAGAAACGTAGCTCGCCGTTTTTCTTCGTCACCAAGACTACAGGGTCTTGGTGTTCCACCAAAGGCTCTCAGATACATCAATCACTCCTCTGGATCTCGTGACCCCCAGCCGGGATCCCAGGCGCTGCGTGGCCACCGGCTCCTAGGTCTGTTCGATTGGACTCACCCTGACCACAGGCTCGCACGTCCCCAACTCCGTCCCGGCTTGGACGTTGTGATCGGTATCTATTAGCGCCTGGTGGATGGTCTTGTAGTCGCCGAGCATTAGCCTCTGACGTGTCTCGAAGTCTTGTACCCCGTCAACGAACTTGTAGGCGGCTTCACGGGATACGAACTCGGGTGGAGTTCGACCAAGGTTTTACTGGCCAGCTGTTCAATTACCAAGGTGAACTTTGCAGCGTCTCCCCTGATTGCCACGTCCTAGACTTCAGCTGGTTGCGGTAGGCTTTAGGTAAGCGGTGGTTTCCGAAGTGGTTTTCCAGGATCTCCCAGATGTCTATTGGTGCCGCAACTGTCTGGGTCGCGTTCAGCGTCTCTTCGGCCGTCCCCGGAGGCTAGCTATGAATGCTCTTGTTCTGGTGACCACTAGTTGTGCTTAGCCACTCTGTCGAATTGGCGCCGGAAGGCTTCGAAATCTTACGCACCTTAGTACTTTATTTGCTATGACGCGCGTAGAAGTTGTATCGCGTCCCAATGCCACGGCTTTTATACCCTTTATCCTCCTGCCGACCGTATCCTCCCCCATGGCGTTCAGGTAATTGGTGTTGCTGTTGGCCTTTCCCTCTAAGTCATTAACGCGGTTCGCCAGGTCTTCGTCGCCCTCGTCCACTTGAACAATCCGCTTGCCAGCTGCTTGACGTCCTCCTTCACGCCAGCCAACTGTTCTTCAAATTTCTTCAAATCTGTCCTGTATTCGATTGTGCTTCAAACAATATGACATCCATCTTCAAGTTGCACGTGACAACGCATTAACTTTTACAACATAATCAAATAAATAATGAAGCACAATTTCCTGTAACTGAGACTTCCTATATATAACTGCAAAACATACGCATATTTCGCTACCATTCATGGCCCACACACCGCCTACCACAATATTTTATGACAAGCTAAATATATTACAACAAACAAGCAGCGGACAATAAATTGTCCACTTTTTGTTGTTGTGGTCCCTGAGTTTATTGTATATTTGCAGCCTTTGTCTCTATTTTATCACGATCGTTGCGTTTACTCCATGACAAAGGCTGAGTCCCGCACTGAGAACAGACGGATACCTAACGTTTTCACATCCGAGACCGGACGATTCCGGAAAGAAATCTTTACAGAGGACATATTCACTGTCAAACGTTTGGTCCTACAAAAATTCTGGTATGGAAACATTCCAGTAGTGATTTGTCGACCTGGAGATGGAACCCAGTACCGAGTTCAGTTCTTCTTCAGGGTATTGGACATTCTCCAGAAGGACTATTGACTAGAGATGTTGAGCAATCTTGAAATCACTTGACTATAGCAGTTATGAGGTCCTTGAGAAGCAGAACAAATTCCAAATGTAGTTTGTTGGGTTCCCGTGGCGAACATATCGGTTTTTTCCGGAATTTCTCCTGGTGGCTAGAAGAATTATATCACCCCTCCATTTCACTTCACCCTCATTTGTTAGTTTCAGGGTAGAACCGTGCTGACAGGTGTATCGAGCGTATGATGCCTGCAAGACGTCCATCCTCGACTTCCGAGCAACCCACCGAAGGGGGCGCCAGTCTGGAACTGTTAGGGATCCCACCCGGCTCTGTCGGGTTGCCCTCTACCACGTAGATGATAGCCGGTCTCATTCAAGAGGTCTCGAGGTCGAATCCTGGTCTGCGTGAGTTATCTGAATAACGTTTTTCCGGGGTGTTCCCTTATCTCAAAAATGAATTTAGGGTAATTCTGAACTCCATGGACCTTGTGCTCATTTGAGCATCATTTCATTCGTTTCATTCATCGTCCTATAATACGTAAATTTGGAGGAGATAACTTAAAAAAGGAGCTCACTTCCGAGGACATCCGCCTCAATCGTCGCCCCCCCCCCCGCCACAAAACGGGACACAAAGAACAGATGAAAACGTCCATAGTACCTACCTCATCTTCAAAATGCCATTGAAAAAACTTGGTGTATATTTTTGAAGTTAAGTTAAGCTTAAAAGGTTCTCTGAAATTTCTTAAACAAAATGACATATCAGTTATGTTGTTTGTACAATTATTATCAGTTTTATAAGGGTTTTAAGTGAACATGCTGCTCTATAAATTCAGACATACCATTTTTGCCACGCCCCCCAATAGATCCCTTCCATCCAAATTCTTGTATCTCCTGTCTTTGGTGGAAGAATTGTCTGTGGTAAATTTTGCTTTCCATCCTGAGCTGTTGTGGCTGCCCTGCACAACTTGCTCTTATATTTCCTACAGTTCGGCCACACCATCTCCGGCTCTGACATTCTCGAGAGGGGGAGCAGGCTGTTGCCAGTTCTTTAGCGGGAATTTCAAGCAGATGAACATTCATTGCAGGCTGGCACGCTGTTTGGAACAGCCCGAAGGGTCGTCAAATCGTGTACCTGATCTGGAAAGAGCTTTACCACGTAGTGTCGGGATGTGGATGTTGTAGGATAACGGCTGAAAATGAAGTGGGTGTAGAGAAGGGAGGTAGCTTGTTGCTGCTCGAAGAATGATGAACCGGGTGCTACAGTCAGCGTGCACCGCTGGTGAATAAGTTAATGAACTTGGAAGAAGATAGGTAGAATTTTAATTATCCAGACTAATATTGGGTGGCTGTAATTTAGTTAAGGCAGGAATGGGGATCATATGGTTACCGGTAACGACCACAAGACATGCGGGGTAACCGGTATCGCTTTATGCGACGCTCACGAGGTACATAGTCCCCAAGGGATCTGACTAGGGCGCTCTGATGATGAGGCAAATTCTCGAAAAATTTGGTGGCCCGGCGCCTAATTTCATCCTCCACATAGCGGAGGGATGAAGCCTGGTGAAGTAGTCTCACGGGGAACCTTGTGCATACAGAATAAATAAGCAGAGGAACAGTGCGTATTTCAAATATTTTACGAACCAGTAGCCATACTATTATAATAGCGATAATAATGGGACTTACGAACACTAAAAATAGGAATTCTCGAAGGCAAAATATAGCAAAGAAAGTTTACCAGCCCAAGAAGCTAAAGCCACGTGGCTCAAACAAATTTAACCTGGCAACACGGTGTTGGGTTCGGAAGCCACGCCTAGCAGTGACAATGCTGATTGGCGCTAGCAGACAGTTTTATCTCCCTGACCACAACACCAGCTGTAGAGAATCCCAGTACTACCAACAGATCAGTTAGGGTGTGTGAGAGGTGTGAGCGGAATATTCGAATAGAGTAGTGTTGTAGTAAATATCTTACATGATAATGAAATTGTAAGTTGTATTTCAGTGTTTTAAAGCTAATATAGTCCTATATTTTCATTCTAAAGATAATTTTGAGGATATGCATTCAATTGCCATTACTATATATTGGTACCATTAACTTTCCCCCTCTACTTCCTGCAATCGTAAAAACGTCAGAGTCGGAGATACAACGGCCGGACTGTAGTGTGCCTCTGTTTGTTTTGTAAAGTAAACAAAACTAGTACTTGCACATCAGTGATTACTTCTGTTAGGTACTTAATTACAGCAATGTGCCTAGGAGTAAATTAGTGTACATAAAACGCAAGTTTTTTGGAAACTAATACATATTGACTGAGAAAACTAATAGCCATAACCTTCAAGTTTCACAAGAACCATGTGCTAACAATGGGAACAGTGAAGTTGTAAGTTCCCCGACAAAGAAGCTTTCTAGTACAAACAATGGATGTCCAGAAAGTGTCCTTGGTGTAAATACATCTATAAAGGATGGTAATATTATTATTAGTGTACACTTGTTGTCTTCCTTTATAATGTCACCCGAACGTCGGAATTCCCTATAGAACCGGCCGACAGTAGAACCATATAGGAAGCATTGACGCCACGCCTACCCATTTATCTCGTGTCACTAAGTGGAGGGATGATTAGGAGAGCGGCACGAGCCCTGGACCGTCTCTTTCCCCTCCCACCATACGTCTGGAAACCTCGGGATAATTGTGCGCGCCGCGAACCTTCCAGAAACGGCGATCTTCCCTATATAAGGCCTGCAGTGGACGAGTGAGCTAAGTTCTTGGCGAGCAGCCGTGAGGAGCGCCGACGTTAGCGAACGGACTGGAAGACGGTGTACGTGTATCAGAGAAGTTGTACGTAATTGTGAGCGTGGAATGGACCTGTGACAGACGAACTGGTGGATTGTAATTGTGTGCGCTAAATAATTCTATGTAATCGGCAAGTGTTCCAACTGTAATTCGGTGGAAATAAAGAACATTTTGAGTTTGTGCAATTGGACTTTTAATTTCACGAACCCACAAAGTCACAACTGGTGTCAGTAAGTGGGATATTACAGCGATGGAGGCTGCATTGGCACAGATTTTAGAAAAGTTGGAAGAAATGAAGGTTGCGAACGACGCCCTCATCGCCATATTTGAGGAACAGTTGGCCGGCGTGAAGGAGGGCGTCACGGGGCCCGGCAAGCGGATCGGCCAAGTGGACGAGCGCGTCGAAGACCTGGCAAACCGCGTTAATGAGCTGGAGGTAAAGGCTGACAGCAACGCAAAGTCCCTGAAAGCCATGATGGTGGACGTCGCCAGCAGGAGGTTAAAGGAATTAAAGGGCGACGCGCCGGGATGCGACTCAACATCTGCGCGCGTCAAACCTCCTAAATATGACGGCGCAACAACTTTCGAAGTCTTCCGCCGTCAATTCGACACGGTGGCCAAACACAAGTGAACACCAGAGCAAGAGGCCGCACATCTAATACCTAGTCTCCAGGGACGGGCCGCGGAAGTCCTGAAAGCGGTACAGACAACGGCGGCACCCAAGGAGATCTGGGAGACCCTGGAGAATCGTTATGGAAACCACCGCTTAGCCGCAGCGTACCGCAGCCAGCTGAAGGCAAGGTCACAGCAGCCAGGGGAGACGCTGCAGGAGTTCGCACTGGCAGTTGAGCAACTGGCTAGCAAGGCCCTAGATTACCTCCCACCAGGGTTCGTATCCCGGGAAGCTGCCTACATATTCGTTGACGGGGTACGAGACACGGAGATTCGTCAGTGCCTAATGCTCGGCGATTATAAAAATATCAACGTGGCGCTAACGGAAGCATTAAGGTTGGAGGCGGCCAAGGTAACCGCTAACCCGACGTCGAGAACGAGCATTTCTGCTACACCGGAGACACAAGACCAGCCGAGGGACACCGGCGAAGACCTATTGGCCTGTGTTGGGGGTGTGGACAGCCCGGACACCTGGAGAGAGACTGCCCACACCAGGTACAGCAGCCGGAAGAACGAGTAAGGGCCGTCGTGGAGAGGGGAACGTCGGTGTCATCACCAGCATCACCTCGAGTTACACTGCACGCCGTCAGCCGGCGTATGGATGACAGCGTCATCGCGTACGGCTGGGTAAGAGGAAAGCCGTGCCGCGTGCTGGTGGAAACGGGGCGGCCGTGACCATCATCAGACCTGACGTGGTGAACGGTTTGCCGACGAGGAAGCCGAGCCGACCATACCAGCTTTTGACAGCATCGGGCGACAGCTTGCCGTTGGAGAAGCAGGCCCTATTGAAGTTGACCTTGGGACGAAGTGTCGTAGGTCTGTGGATGTTCGTCGCGAAGGTGGCTAGGGAGATGATTCTGGGACTGGATGCCCTCAGGAGCCACGAGGCGACGGTCGACGTCGGCAGGATGGTCCTGCGGCTCAACGGAGAAGTGGCTATACTCCGTCTACCCGAAGAGCGCCTTGGAATCTGCAGGGTCATCTTGAACGAAGACGTGGTTGTCCCCGCAAGGAGCGAGGTCGTGGTGAGGGCACGACTGTGAGGCCAGAGAACCAGGCACATAATGCTGGACCAGAAGATTCCTGTACACGTACTATGTGTAGCCAGGGCATTGCTGCCGTGCCGAGAGGAGGTGCCAGTAAGACTGCTAAATCCAACGGACACGGCTCACGGCGTCCAGGGCGGGATGGAGTTGGAAACGTGCGAGCCCGTGGTAAGCGTAACAGCAATCGACAAGACATAGGAGCCGGCGCCGACGCAACAACTGGGGCCCCGGTTAAAAGGCTTACTGGAGAGGGCGGCCGACCACCTGACCGCAGAACAACTGGAGAAAGTTCGACAACTGCTGAGGCAATACCAGCGCGTCTTTAGCCAAGGCGACAGTGACGACGGCCGCACGGACAGAGTACTTCACCGCATCGACACCGGGGACGCCCGGCCTATTCGGCAACCACCTAGACGCGATCCTCTGGCGAAGCAAGGGATGGTACGAGACATGCTGGAAGACATGAGACCCAGGGAGTAGGCCGCGCCGTGGCTCAGTGGTTAGACCGCTTGGCTCTCACCAAGGCGACCCGGGTTCGATCCCAGGCGAACGCAAAGTGAGATTTGTGGTGGACAACATGGCACTGGGGCGGGTTTCCTCCGGGATCTCCGGTTTCCCCCGCCATCTCATTCCACCGGGCTCCATCTCCATCTCATGTATCATCAGTGTCATCGCCTGCGGTGCCGTATGTAGCAAAAGCGGCCGTTAAACACGACACATTTCAAGGGGAGTGATTGAAGAATCTGACAGCCCTTTGTGTTCCCCTGTTGTCTTGGTAACAAAGAAGAACGGCGAGCTACGCTTCTGCGTAGTCTACGCAGAAGTTGAACGCTGTCATCCGGAATGACTGTTTCCCCTTACCCCGGATTGACGACACCCTGGACACGCTAGCTGTTGCACAGTGGTTCGCGACCCTGGACCTGAAGTCGGGCTTCTAGCAGATATCTCTAGATCCGAGAGACAAGGAGAAGACCATTTTCTCGTCAGGCCAAGGCCTCTGGCAGTTCACAGTTATGCCCTTTGGCCTCTGCAACGCACCAGCTACCTTCCAACGCCTCATGGAGTCAGTGATGAGAGGACTTATTTACGACGCCTGGCTGCTATGCCTGGACGACATCATCATCGTCGGTTAAACTTTTGAAGACCATCTAGAGAATCTGAGTAAGGTGCTACAGAGATTGCAGGCGACCAACTTGAAGCTGAACGCGAAGATGTGCCAGCTCTTCCGCAAAGAATTGAACTACTTGGGCCACATAGTCTCAGCAACCGGAGTGGCCACAGACCCGGAGAAGACACAGGCTGTGAGAGATTGACCTCGCCCAAAGGATAAGAAAGTGTTGCGCAGTTGACTGGGGCTGTGAAGTTATTACCGACGCTTCATAAAGGGGTTCTATAATCGCAAAACCCCTCACCCGCCTGACTGAGGAACACCGGCCTTATGTTTGGACGGAGGTCGCCGAAGACGCTTTCCAGCACCTGAAGAAGACCCTGTGCAGTGCTCCAATTTTGGGTTTCCCACAACCGGGTGGCGCCTTCATTGTGGACACCGACGCCAGCGACCATTGCATTGGAGGTGTCCTATCGCAGATCCAGGACAGCCATGAGCGGGTGATAGCCTACTACAGCAAGACACTATCCAAGGCAGAGAAGAACTACTGCGTCACCCGACGATAGTTACTAGCGGTAGTATAGACCTTGGAGCACTTCCACAAGAACCTGTACGGTCAGCCATTCCACCTGAGGACTGACCATTCTGCCCTAATCTGGCTATTGAGCTTTAAGAACCTGGAAGGCCAGAGAGCGCGCTGGGTCCAGAGACTGCAGGAGTACGACTTCACCTCGGAAAATCGCAGAGGGAAGAGCCACGGTAACGCAGAGGCTATGTCCCGAAGACCCTGTCCAGAAGTGTGTGGCCAGTGCACAAGAGTGGAAGAGAAGGAGCGTGCCCTAGCAGTCCGAGGAGTCACGGCAGTGGCTGTGGATGTCTGGGATAACGCAGGCCTGAGGAGGGAACAGCTGGCGGACGCAGACTTGGGGCCACTCTTGAGGGAAGTGGAGGCAGGAACAATACGGACCTGGGAGGACATCGCACCGAAGAGCGCCACCTACAAGTCGTACTGGGACCAATGGAGCTCGTTGAAGGTCAGACAGGGCGTGCTGTTCCGTGTATGGGAATCACCCGATGGAAAGACGCCGAGAGAACAGTTGGTACCTCCCCGGAGTAAGGTCCCGGAAGTCTTGGAGGAAGTGCACGCCGGTACTTCAGGAGGACACCTGGGAGCGAACCGAACGATTGACAAACTACGGCAGTGCTACTACTGGCGAGGCTCCGAGCAGACGCTGAGAGATGGTGCCGTCAATGTGTAGAACCTGGTGGACCACCTCCAGGACATGCACGAAATGGCTTGCCAGAACATCCAGAAGGCGAGCGACCGCATGAAGACTCAATACGACAGGCAATCCAACAGCCAAGGGTTCTAGCAAGGTGACCTGGTCTGGTTGTACCGCCCTACCCGGACCAAGGGATGCGGTCCGAAGCACCAGCAGCCATGGCAAGGACCGTACCTGGTGGTGAAGAGGATGAACGACGTGGTCTACCGTATCCAGAAGGTGTCCCGAGGAAAGATGTTGGTGGTACACCTGGATCGCCTGGCTTGCTACGATGGTGCTATTCGGGACGACCAGCTTTGAGAAGAGAGCAGTGTCACCTAATTATTGGAAGGTCCGACCAGCTAGCAGCCGGGTAGGTGCAGGAGGCATTCAGACCACGCCTACCCATTTATCGTGTAGCGCTAACGAAGGGGACGGTTGGAAAAACATCGCTAGCCATCTCTCTCCCCCTCCCTGACGTGTGGAACAGTCGGGAAGATTCACTGAACCGCGAGACTTTCATAAACGGCGATCTTCCCTATAAAAGGCCTGTAGTGGACGAGTTAGTCAGTTCTTGGCGAGCAGCCGGAGGAGCGCCGTGCTAGTGAACGGACTGGAAGACTGTGTACGTGCATCGGAGGAGTTGTACGTAATTGCGAGTGTGGGGTGGAACTGTGACAGACGAACTGGTGAATTTTAATTGTGTGCGCTACGTAATTCTATGTAATCGGCAAGTGTTCCAACTATAATTCGGTGAAAATAGACAACATTTTGAGTTTATGCAATTTCACTTTTAATTTCACGAACCCACAAATTCACAATAGTAAGTCGCAACAAACAGTGTATCTCGAACACGAGATTTTGATAAATTCTCAAAAACTTTTTTTATTTTTGGAAGCTATTATTTTTCTATTTATCTCTAATGTTTTGATCAAGGTATTTAATGTTTAATGCAAAAACAGAATGTACAACTGTAATATTCTAGAAATAAACTCAGATTCATCAAAGACAAATCTTATTAAAAAAAACACAATTTATTTAACTTACGATTTTGAAGTTTTCTGTTCTTCTATTCAATATCCAATACCCTTATACCTTAACAAAGCTTTTTTACTGTTATAAATTTGTAATAATAGCACTACAATTTGAAATGAGCTGGCCCGATTTTTAACGGCCTTCTTGTATCTACAATAAAACAATTAATCAAACATTTCTGTATACGTTATTTTTTTTTAATTTGGAACCGATGGAATAATGAGCCTTAGTGTTAGGACGGAGTGACAGTGTAACACGTTAAATGTCTGTAGTGATTGTCCGTCAGAAGAAGTAGCAACCGAACTGGAATCGCTGTCCAGAGATAGCGCCACAGGTAATATCTTATGCTGAGATGGGTTATATGTATTTATTTACGAAGTTTTACATCATAGCATAAGTATGTGCTTCACTTAAAACTTGGATTTAATTGTTCTTTGTTGCTTTAAGACAAAGAGTAGCTTCAGAGAATACAGCGATAACCTAATAAAATAAATAATGCAGTGTAAGAAAGGAAGTCTTCGAAACTTTGTTTATCTTGACCGTCTTTTCATGTAGAAGACATTGCAAATTTATCCTGTCATGGTGAAACGTTTGAAAGTATTTTTGGAAAATTAACGACTATTATTTTATTGGAACTTGAATGGACAACGATCAATATGCTTGGATATGACTGTTCTTTAGGAATTTCCTTTGTGTCAAGCAGTTGCTGTTTGTAAGAAGACTTCATAAGCAGTACTAATGGACCACAAATTTGAGAGGAAAGCGTTGGATAAATTATATTGTAATGTACATATTTAAGTGGTTAATATCAAAAATTTACCTATTGAATGATAAAATAAACAGAAATGAAGCTCAATATACAAAATGTATAGAATCAAGAGTGCAGCCTGCAGAAATACAAAATGCTCACCATTTACGTAGAAAGACAGTTTTGTACAGCCCTCGGCAGCAGAATTATTTAGCATACACAAATACAACCTTCAACGCCGTCTGCCACAGGACCCCACAAACCAAAGAGTTCACTTTCAAACCACACGATTATCGAGTCCAGTTATCACTGTCCCCTGACAAACTAGTCGCGGCTTCTTTTCTACCTCCGCTCATGTTTCTAGAAATTAGTGGAATGTGTAACAATAATCAAGACTGCACCAGATACAGACGAATATTCCAGACATCTATTTGTCTGTTTCGGCAAGGTTTTATCTCCACACTACACTATGTGTTACTTTGCGCGCGCCGGCCGCACCCGTCGCAACAATGCCTCGAGACACTACCCTCCTCAAGGCGTGTCGTTCCGAACAGCACCATCGTAGCTGGCCAGACGATTCAGATGTACCACCAACATCTTTCCTCGGGGCACATTTGGGTTCAATTACGATTTTGAAACATGAATTGTGCGGAAAATTTTGAGAAACCGAATTTATCAAAGATATAATTTCTAAGACCGTCAAAGTTAAATAAAATATATTCTGGACTTTGAACCTATATACAAAGTACCTTATATATAAAGTACAAGTATATTTTCTATTTATGGCCTCTAAGTATTTTGGTGAAATGCAATAAAAATGTAAATTTTTGTGAGATTTCTACTTAATTGGAGCGCATATCCCGATAAATGATTAAGAAAAGAGAACAAAATGTCATAAATAGATCCGCTTTACTAAATGCTAGATATTGCATACGTTTAGTAATTTCTATCATCGAAGGCTGAAGGGCATTATATGTAAATAATTATAAGTTTTAGGATAATAAAGCATTAATTATATAATAATCGTATTAATTAATGCATTTTTAGGTTCTTGTAATAAATGTCTGTAATATAAAGTATAGTGAATTGAGTAAATTAATATAAAATATGGATCAAATGAAATTTGAAGTACAAAATTTAAAATACTTTTAAAGTTTTATTGAATTTGTGATTGTGACATTTGAATGTGCTTTAGGAATTTGAATATATTACCTATCTTTTTGCTATTTGGTTATATTTTATGTTTATTGTTGCTACTACTTATGGGGAAGTAGACAATCCATCCTAAAGTTAGATATCCAGATATCACTGGGAATACACGGTTTGGGCAATCCTGAATTTAAAAAAATGACTTTTAATTTGTCTACCACGGCCATACAAGTAGAGAGTATACTGTAATCCGTCGAAAAATTAAGAAACCGAAGTGTATGTTAAATCCAAAAACGGGTTTCACTTTCTTTATCATGTAATTAATAGGTAGAGATTCCGTACTTAGATTTCAGTAGAAATACACATTTTGATACTATCAGAATTCACAACAACTTTTGTGGCACCCCTGTTCAGTGAAAAAGTACCCAGGATTAGATGTGTGCGGGGTCGAACCCGGTGCCACGCCCTAGTCCACAGCAATTCAATAGCCATAAATTTGCTTAGTACGAGAGTTTTGATGATACTGAATACAAGTGTTCTTGTATTCTCATTTGAAAGCTGTAAGCAATGAATTTATAAAAGCATATACAATTAACACGTAGTAGACAATCCGTACTAAAGTTGGTTATCCAGATATCATTGGGAATACACAGTTTGGGCTGCCCTGAATTATGATGAAAAATGACTTTTAGTTTCTATACCACGTATGAGGATCCTTCAATAAATAACCGACTAATTTTTTAATTAACACAAAATGGCTTTATTTCACTAGCATTTACCTTCACACTTTCGAAGTATTACTCTGATGAAATACAATTATTCCAACGATTTATCCCATTGTTGGAAACTCTCATTGAACCCATTTTTGAACAGTCTGTTCAGGATACCCATGGCAACATTGTTCAACTCCTTATCACTTTGAAAATGACGACCACGAAGCTCCTGTTTTTCTTTAGGGAAGAGCTGAAAATCACATGGTACGAGATCCAGAGAATAAGGTGGATGAGGCATGATCTGAATGCCCATTTCTGCGATGACATCTTGAGTTGTACAACCTCGACGAGCAGGGGCATTATCCTGATGCAAGATCCATCCTCTCCTTGCGAGATCTGGTCCCTTTTCGGCGACGTTTTTCTTCAGTGGCCTTCAGTATATCACAACAGTAAGCTGCAGTTACTATGCGTTGATTAGCTACAACCTGATGATACAGAATGCCCTGTTTGTCAAAGAATACGAGATGAATGGTCTCTCCTGCACTTTTCAGAACTTCTGCTTTCCTAGGCCTAGGGCTCGATGAATGTTTCTACTGCGAACTCTCCTGTTTTGTTAACTAGTCGTAATGGTGGCACCAACTCTCGTCACCAGTGATGTCCCTATTCAGAAAGTCTGGCCCCCGTGGTAACCTTCTGAGCCATTCTTGACACGTAATAACACGGTGAGCCTTCTGTTCGTCCTTCAGCACATGTGGTAACCATTTCGCTGCAGCTTCTGGATAGCCAAAATCATTGTGAATTATGTCGTCTACAGTTCCAACAGAAACATGCATTATATCTACAACTTTCGAAATTGTTAGGCCGCTGTCTTCTCGCACAAATGCATCAATTGTGTTAATGTTGACTTCCGTTTTTGCTGTTAGGTCTTCCAGGGCGCGGAGAATCTTGAAGGTCTCTATGATCCTCTTTGAAACGTATATGCCACTCAAAGACTTGTGTTTTGCCTAAAGCTTGCTGCACCATTTCAAAGCTTTCTGTAGGAGATTTGTCTAACAGAACACAAAACTTTACTGATGCGCGTTGCTGCAGTTTCAGTTCCATGGTGGTTGTAGTAAACACGATCTCACGTATCGCGCTCTAACTCCCAAATGATTGACTCTGTATCACTGGCACTCACAGCTCTGCTAGAGGAAGGGTTCATGGCGCTCCAGGTCGGTTTATTCAAACACAATTAAATCACTTCTGTTATTTCTTGAAGGAACCTCATATATAGTAAGTAGAGAAGATATTGTAAAATGTATTGTGGCTATGTGGGTTCGAGAAATTAAAAGTCCAGAGTACATTCACCAAAAACCGCTCTTTATTTCCGTAGAAACACATTTTAGTCAACCTCACAATGCCAGAATTACGTCACATACACAATACAACGACCACACCACATCTCAGACAGCTGCTCACGAGTTCAAATGACAATTGACCCACAGTGGCGGGGCGGCCTCTCCTTTTATAGTTACTATTCCAGAAATTCGTGGAATGTTTTTAAACAATCAGGACGGCGTTAGAAGAAAGACGAAGTCACAAGAAATCCGTCTCCTTCCAACCCCCCCCCCCCCCGGTTCGGTAAGCTTTGATCTCGGCATCCCTCTGAACTCGTCCCTCACGCCGCCTCGCCGCAACAATGCGTTCGCGACAGTATGTTGAATACAAAAATATTTTTCATTTTCTTAATCATGTACTTAATAGGTAGAGAAGGTAGTGATTCCGTACTTAGATTTCAAGAGAAATAGACATTTTTAGACTACCACAATTCAAAACAAGCATTTTTAGGTCCTGTGTCTAAGCATAGTATAAGGTTATGATATGTGTGGGGAACGAACCTTCACCTAGCAGCCACGCCGTGGCTCAGTGGTTAGACCGCTTGGCTCTCACCAAGGTGGCCCGGGTTCAATCCCAGGCGACCGCAAAGTGAGATTTGTAGTGGACAACACGGCGTTGGGGCGGGTTTTCTCCGGGATCTCCGGTTTCCCCCGCCATCTCATTTCACCGGTGCTCCATCTTCATGTCATGTATCATCAGTGTCATCGCCTGCGGTGCCGTATGTAGTAAAAGCGAGCGTTAAACACTACACATTTTTTCACCTAGCCATTTTGTGGCACCCCTGTCCAGTGGAACAACACGCAGGCTTAAATGTGTGCGGAGTCGAACCCGGTGCCACGCCCTAATCTACAGCATTTCAATGGCCATATATTTGCTTAGTACAATTTTTGTAAAAAAAAATGTAATGCTGTGAGTGGAAGTCGAGTTTTGATGATACTGAATACAAGTATTATTGTCCATGCTAGGGGTCCCGGGTTCGATTCCCGGCGGTGGAGATGGGGATTTTTCTCCGACCAAGATAATTCCCCATTTTCTCCAGAGTCTGGAAGTATGAATGAGAGTGTGAATGTGTGCGTGATGTAATGATTAAAAAAAACCTAACGAATACGAGTTAACAGCTTCGGTATGTTCCAAAGGAGAACGGCCGCCGATATGACCATTGTAGTTAAATGCGAGGTAGAAATGGAACAAGAAAAAAAAGTATTATTGTATTCTCATTTGAAAGCTGTAAGTAATGAAATCATAAAAATATATAACATAAAATATATAATTTAATATTTAATTAGTATGTTATATTGTAATAAAAGCTTGTCGTAACGTTTAGCGAAAATTAATTTTATTATTTAATGGAATAGCATCTTAGGTATAAACAATGTAATAAAGTATTATTTTATTAATATCAATGTACTCACATAGTGTTCTCTAATCTTGTACAAACGCTTATTGCTCTAACTACTTCATGTTAATCAAGATAAACACTTGTACAAATTATTTTATTGCATGTCTCCTTATAGAAATATGAAAATACAAATGACTTAACCCTTATCTACAGAATGTTGACTGATCACCCATCCCTGGGATACTATTTAAATTCATTTGCTGATTGTTTCTTTCCAAGGAATGGTAATACTGCATTAACATTTGGCTAACAAAACAAAACCAAATTGTTTTTATCAGATACAAAGTTATGCTGTTTTAATACAATGCCTAACCCTTTATACAAAACAATACTTGTTAAATTAAACAGTTAAATCTGCCTGATGCCTGTAACGTCCTTTATAAAAATAAAAGTTATTTAGCTCCAAAAGTTAGCAAACATGTCAGCACCTTGTACGTTTTGAGATATGATGGACATTTGTAGAAAAAGTTATTAATGCTTGAGCTATTGCAGTCGAACTAGACGAGACAGCATAAAACCTAAAGGTAGCATTACGTTCATTAATAATTTTGAGCTGTTTAGAATTAACTTGTCTCAATGAAAGATCTGTCTATTTCAAAATGGAGATTTAAGATTTAATAAACATTTTACATGACCTTCAATAGTAAGTCGCCACAAACGTTGTATCTCGAATACGAGATGTTGATAAATTCTCAAAAACTTTACTTATTTTTTCAAGATATTTTTTTCTATTTATCTATAAATTTTTGATTAAGGGATTTAATGTCTAATACAAAAACAGAATGTACAACTGTAATATTCTAGAAATAAGCTGAGATTTATTCAAAGATCCTGTTTAAAAAACACATTATTTGCCAACTATATTTAATTAACGATTTTGATGTTTTCTGTTCTTCTTTTTAATATCCAATCTATTTATATTTTAACAAAGCTGATTTACTCTTGTAAACTGGTAACATTAACACTACAATGTAAGATGAGCTGGCCCGATTATTACCTGCCTTCTTGTATATACAATAAAATGATTAATCAAACATTTCTGTATACGTTATCTTTTGTTTAATATGTAGCGGATGGAATAATGAGCCTAATTGTTAGAGCGGAGTGACAGTGTAACATGTTAACTGTCTGCAGTGATTGTCCGCCAGGAGAAGTACCAACAGAACTGGAATCGCTGTACAGAGATAGCGCCACAGGTAACATCTTATACTGAAAAGGATTACGTGTATTTATTTACCAAGTTTTACAACATATTATAAGTATGCACCTCACATAAAGCTTCGAATTCACTGTTCGTTATTGCTGTAAAACAAAGAGCAGCTTCAGTGAATACAGCGATAACGAAACAAAACAAAATAATGCAGCGTAAGAAAGGAAGTCTTTGAAACTGTGTTTATTTTGAACGTCTTTTCATCCTGGAAACATATTAATATTTTTAATATTTCTCTCTCTGTAGAAGTTTTTGTTGGAACCTGTATCTACAGTGATCAATATATTTGGATATGTGTGTTCCTTAATAATTTCATTTGTGTCAAGGAGTTTAACGCAATTGCTGTTTGTAAGAGGACTTGCTAAGTAGTACTAATGGACCTCAAGTTTGAGACGAAATCGTTCGAAAAATTATATTTAATGTACATACTTAAATGGGTAATGTTAGAAATTTACCTTTTGAAGTATAAAATAAATAAAAATGAAACCAAATATAAACAAATTGTATGTGCTTAAGACCACATGACAGAAGTGAAACTTGAAAACTATTCATTATTAATTATTTTTAAAAATTATTTTAAAAAATGTAATCTTGACAGTCATTGTTGCGCAAAGAAGCCAGTTGCGAGCTAAACATTTCATGCCTCACGCTAAGTGTGCTCTCAAATGAAAATACTCTGACACAACTGAATGACCACGGACCAGCAAGCGTGTCCAGGGTGTTCTCAATCCGGGGTAAGGGGAATCAATACTTTCTGGTGACAACAATCAGCTTCCTGTAGCCCACGCAGAAACGTAACTCGCCGTTTTTCTTCGTCACCAAGGCTACAGGGGAACACCAAGGGCTCTCAGACACTTCAATCACTCCTCTGGATCTCATGACCCCCAGCCGGGATCCCAGGTGCTGCGTGGCCACCGGCTCTAGGTCTGTTCGATTGGACTCACACTGATCACAGGCTCGCACGTCCCCAACGCCGTCCCGGCTTGTACTTCGTGATCGGTGTCTATTAGCGCCTGGTGGATGGTCTTGTAGTCGCCGAGCATTAGGCTCTGACGTATCTCGAAGTCTTGTACCCCGTCAACGAACTTGTAGGCGGCTTCACGGGATACGAACTCGTGTGGAGGTCGACCAAGGCTTTACTGGTCAGCTGTTAAATTGCAAAGGTGAACTTTGCAGCGTCTCCCCTGGTTGCCACGTCCTAGACTTCAGCTGGTTGCGGTAGGCTTTAGGTAAGCGGTGGTTTCCGAAGTGGTTTTCCAGGACCTCCCAGATGTCCTTGGGTGCCGCCACTGTCTGGGCCGCGTTCAGCAACACTCCGGCCTCCCCGGAGGCTAGCCCTAAGCTGCGCGGTCTCTTGTTCTAGTGACCGCTTGTGCTTCGCCACTGTGTCGAATTGGCGGCGGAAGGCTTTGAAATTTAACGCGCCTTAGTACTTTTTGTTGTTGTTGTAATTTTACGTCATCCAACGTTAAGTCATATCGGACGGTGCCTTAGTACTTAGGTGGTATAACTCGCGCAGAAGTCGTGTCGCGTCCCGACGCGTTGGCTTTCAAATCCTTTATCCTCCTGCCGACCGTATCCTTCCCCATGGCGTTCAGGTACTTGGTGTTGCTGTTGGCCTTTCCCTCTAAGTCATTAACGCGGTTCGCCAGGTCTTCGTCGCCCTCGTCCACTTGAACAATCCGCTTGCCAGCTCCGTGACGTCCTCCTTCACGCTAGCCAACTGTTCTTCAAATTTCTTTAAATGTGTCCTGTATTCGATTGTGCTTCGAACAATATGACATCCATCTTCAGGTTGCACGTGACAACGCATTAACATTTTCAAAATAATCAAATAAATAATGAAGCACAATTTCCTGTAACTGAGACTTCCTATATATAACTGCAAAACATACGCATATTCCGCTACCATTCATGGCCCACACACCGCCTACCATAATATTTTATGACAAGCTAAATATATTACAACAAACAAGCAGCGGACAATAAATTGTCCGCTTTTTGTTGTTGTGGTTCCTGAGTTTATTGTATATTTGCAGCTTTTGTCTCTATTTTATCAGGGTGGTTGCGTTTACTCCATGACAAAGGCTGAGTCCCGCACTGAGACCAGACGGATACCTAACGCTTTCACATCCGAGACCGGACGATTCAGGAAAGAAATCTTTACAGAGCACATATCCACTGTCCAGGCGTCTAGTCCTACAACCAATCTGGGATAGGAAACATTCCAGTATTGGTTTGTCGACCTGGAAATGGAACCCAGTACCGATTTCGGTTCTCCTTCAGGGTATGTGTATGTATGTATTTATTCACTGCAATTGGGTACTACCCGGTGGCAGGACATTCTCCAGAAGGACTATTGACTAGAGATGTTGAGCAATCTTGAATCACTTGACTATAGCAGTTATGAGGTCCTTGAGAAGCAGAACAAATTCCAAATGTAGTTTGTTGGGTTCCCGTGGCGAAATTATCGGGTTTTTTTTCGGAATTTCTCCTGGTGGTTAGAAGAATTACATCGACCCTCCATTTCACTTCACCCTCATTTGTTTGTTTCAGGGTAGAACCGTTCTGACAGGTGTATCGAGCGTATGATGTCTGCCAGACGTCCATCCTCGACTTCCGAGCAACCCACCGAAGAGGGCGCCAGTCTGTAACTGTTAGGGATCCCACTCTGCTCTGTCGGGTTGCCCTCTACCACTAGATGATAGCGGGTCTCATTCAAGAGGTCTCGAGTTCGAATCTTGGTCTGGGTGAGTTATCTGAATAACGTTTTTCCGGGGTGCTCTCTTATCTCAAAGGCGAATTTAGGGCAATTCTAAACTCCATGGACCCTGTGCTCATTTGAGCATCATTTCATTCATTTCATTCATCGTCCTATAAGATGTAACCTTGGAGGAGATCAGCAAGGAAAGCCTCACCCCCATCCCGCCCCCACCCCAAACGGTGCGCCATAAAGACAGGATACAAAGATTTATGGATATTTTTGAAGTTATGTGATAACAGGCAACGTAAGTACTCATCTAGACGCTGGTTGCTCCAGTAGCTTAGGATGAGGTGGACCAGCGTAAATAATCAGTGATACGGCATGACGTACGACCCAAAGTGATTCCTGTTTTAAAAATTTTCAAAACATATTACCACACTGACCTTTTTAATAATGCATTGACATTATTATTTTGTGAAAACTAACAATATAAAAAGCAACGACTTTCACCTGTTTTAAAAAGCAACATGTCATCGTTGCACTGCTAAAGGGTTTAAACTATTATTGAATGAAGTTAAAGATGAAATACAAAAAAAGCACTATAGAAGCATGAGCCCATTGCCTAACCTTTCAAGTAAAACCGTTTCAAGAACATTGGTTTCTCACATTACATCTCACCTTAACGGCTTTATTGATGTCTTTCAGGTCTGTGGTTCATTCACCTTGCCTCCTACCCCAACTTTTAAATTCTTGAAAGCCAAATAATTATTTTAATTTGCTATTTAGTAAATGTAAAAGCCGAATTTTATTTCCTAAGTGAAATGCTTCACAACCTTTTTATGATAATTTTATGTCATTCTCCTCCTTCAGAAGCGATCGACATGAACACTTTCTAATACCACTGGGTAAATGCCTTGTACAATCTAGCTCATAATTGCAGTCTCTAGAAAGGAGCATTCTTCAGAAGTGATCGTCATGAACACTTACTAATACCACTGGGTAAATGCCTTGTACAAACTAGCTGTTAATTGCAGTACCTAGAAAGGAGCATTCTTCAGAAGTGATCGTCATGAACACTTTCTAATACCACTGGGTAAATGCCTTGTACAATCTAGCTGATAATTGCAGTATCTAGAAAGGAGCATCTTCAGGAGTTATCGTCATGAACACCTTCTAATACCACTGGGTAAATGCCTTGTACAATCTAGCTGATAATTGCAGTCTCTATAAAGGAGCATTCTTCAGAAGCAATCGTCACGAACACCTTCTAATACCTCTGGGGAAATGCCTTGTTCAATCTAGCTGATAATTGCTGTATATAGAAAGGTGCGTTCTTCAGAAGCGAACGTTATGAACACTTTCTAATACAACTGGGTAAATGCCTTGTACAATCTAGCTGATAATTGCAGTATCTAGAAAGGAACATTCCTCAGAAGTCATCGTCATGAGCACCTTCTAATACCACTGGGGAAATGCCCTGTCCAATCTAGGTGATAAATGCAGTATCTAGAAAGGAGCGTTCTTCAGAAGCGATCGCCATGAACACTTTCTAATACCACGGGGCAAATGTCTTGTATAACCTAGTTGATAATTGCAGTATTTAGAAAAGAGCATTCTCCAGAAGTGATCGTCATGAACACATTCTAAAACCACTGGGTAAATGCCTTGTACAATCTAGCTAAGGATTACAGCCTCTACAAAGAAGCATTCTTCAGAAGTGATCGCCATGACAACTTTCTAATACCACTGGGTACAATCTAGCTCGCAATTGCAATCTCTAAAAAGGAGCATTCTTCAGAAGTGATCGCCATGAACACTATATAATACCACTGGGTAAATGCCTTGTACGATCTAGCTGATAATTGCAGTCTCTAGAAAGAAGCATTCTTCTGAAGCGATCGTGATGAAAACTTTATAGTACCACTGGGTAAATTCCTTGTACAATCTAGCGTATAATTGCAAGCTCTAGAAAGAAGCATTCTTCAGAAGAGATCCTCATGATCACTGTCTAATACCACTGGGTAAATGCCTTATACAAACTAGCTGATAATTGCAGTCTCTAGAAAGCGGCATTCTTCAGAAACGATCACCATTAACACCTTCTAATACCACTGGGTAAATGCCTTGTACAATCTAGCGTATAATTGCAAGCTCTAGAAAGAAGCATTCTTCAGAAGAGATCCTCATGATCACTGTCTAATACCACTGGGTAAATGCCTTATACAATCTAGCTGATAATTGCAGTCTCTAGAAAGCGGCATTCTTCAGAAACGATCACCATTAACACCTTCTAATACCACTGGGTAAATGCCTTGTACAATCTAGCGGATAATTGTAGTCTCTAGAAAGGTGTATTCCTCAGAAGTGTTCGCCGTGAACACGTTCTAATGCCACTGGTAAATGCCTTTTACTATCTAGCTGATAATTGTAGTCTCTAGAAAGGTGTATTCCTCAGAAGTGTTCGCCGTGAACACGTTCTAATGCCACTGGTAAATGCCTTGTACAATCTAGCGGATAATTGTAGTCTCTAGAAAGGTGTATTCCTCAGAAGTGTTCGCCGTGAACACGTTCTAATGCCACTGGTAAATGCCTTTTACTATCTAGCTGATAATTGCAGTATTTAGATAGGAGCGTTCTTCAGAAGTGGTCGTCATGAACACTTTCTTATACCACTGGTAAATGCCTTATACAATCTAGCTGATAATTGCAGTATTTAGAAAGGAGCGTACTTTAGAATTGAACGTCATGGACACTTTCTAATACCACTGGTAAATTCCTTTTACAATCTAGCTGATAATTGCAGTATCTAGAAAGGAGCATTCTTCAGAAGTGGTCGTCATGAACACTTTCTTATACCACTGGTAAATGCCTTATACAATCTAGCTGATAATTGCAGTATTTAGAAAGGAGCGTACTTTAGAATTGAACGTCATGGACACTTTCTAATACCACTGGTAAATTCCTTTTACAATCTAGCTGATAATTGCAGTATCTAGAAAGGAGCGTTCTTCAGAAGTGGTCGTCATGAACACTTTCTTATACCACTGGTAAATGCCTTATACAATCTAGCTGATAATTGCAGTATTTAGAAAGGAGCGTACTTTAGAATTGAACGTCATGGACACTTTCTAATACCACTGGTAAATTCCTTTTACAATCTAGCTGATAATTGCAGTATCTAGAAAGGAGCATTCTTCAGAAGTGATTGTCATGAACACTTTCTAATACCACTGGGTAAATGCCTTGTACAATCTAGCTGATAAATGCAGGCTGTATAAAGGGGCATTCTTCAGAAGTGATCGTCATGAATCCTTTCTAATACCACTTCCTTGTACAATCTAGCTGATAATTGCAGTCTCTATAAAGGAGCATTCTTCAGAAGTGATCGTCATGAACACTTTCTAATACCACTTCCTTGTACAATCTAGTTGATAATTGTCACATCAGCCCAGGATACAGTAGCATGCTGCCGCACGGAGCATTGTAACTAGTTTAAATAGTGAAGTGTGTGTGCGTGTGTGCGTGACTGAATGGGACGTGCCTGGTACGCCCAGGTGTGTGTGTGTGTGTAAATAAAAGTGTAAATTAAGCGCTTGTGAGTACTGTACATAACAAAAAAAAGGGCAGAGAAAGACACTAACTTGATAAAACTGTTCTAGATGTGCTCAGAGAGGTCACCGTATGGGTTTTATATATACCTACGTAGACAATAAGCGTTTAATCCCTAACTATATCCTCAATGAAAATTTTATCCTGTAAGCTGGGCCCATTTTTACCGGCACCATGTCATGAAACTCAAAATAAAAACCTGAACCTGAATGAAACATTGGTTCAATGCCCATCTAGACTTTTAGACCTCTTTCTTGGAGTTTGTAGCCAGTTATAATAATAAACTAAGTTAGAAACTTTGGTGTTCGTTAACGAGTATTGTTATTGGTACTGCAACACAACGTGTAGAGTAAAACTTTCCTTATAGCACAAATGCTGTAATTAATTATCAGGTGATGGGGTATCTGATGTGTTGAACTGTCCTTACACTTCTACAATGTTAACTGATGATGATACTACTTTAAAATATCTGATGGTTGTACTTACAAGAGTTTCACTACTCACTTTTGTACATAATATTCTTAAAAACGTACATTCATCCATCTACTTCTTCCTAACTAAGGGAATACCGTAAACTTTAAACAATAGTCAATTTTTTTGAAGCTGGCTGCTAGTATGTGATATCCTTGACATTCCAATTCTTTTGCATGGCCTGGACTTATAAAAACATAAATATGTTCCCATTCGAGGAAAAGTATAAGTATTTGAACGTTTACAAAAATAACAATGAATATTTCAAATATGACTATTACAAAAGAAATTATTAGACACAAACCGTGTCCTTTAAGGAAATTTGCATTTTTGTAAAGTAAGATCTTGTCTTTATCTCACCTTTCATAAGATATAGGCTAGGATTTCACACAGATAGAGTCAACCTGAAAAATTCAATATATTAAATCATAAGAGTTAAATGATGAGGTCAGGGACTCAAGTCTTTACAATAGTAAGTCGCCACAAACGGTGTATTTCGAATACGAGCTGTTGATAAATTCTCAAAAACTTTACTTATTTTTTCAATATATTATTTTTCTGTTTATCCCTAATCAAGGTATTTAATGCTTAATACAAAAACAGAATGTACAACTCTAATATTCTAAAACTAAGCTCAGATTCAATCAAAGACAAATCTTGTTAAAACACAATATATGGCGACTTTAATTAACGATTTTGAAGTTTTCTGTTCTTCTATTCAATATCCAATACCTTTATACCTTAACAAAGCTAATTTACTCTTGTAAATTTGTAAGAATATCACTACAATTTAAAATGAGCTGGCCCGATTTTTAACGGCCTTCTTGTATCTACAATAAAATGATTGATCAAACATTTCTGTATATGTTATTTTTCTTTAATTTGGAGCGGATGGAATAATGAGCCTTAGTGTTAGGACGGAGTGACAGTATAACACGTCAAATGTCTGCAGTGATTGTCCGTCAGAAGAAGTAATCACCAAACTGGAATCGCTGTCCAGAGATGGCGCCACAGGTAATATCTTATACTGAGATGGATTATGTGCATTTATTTACCAAGTTCTACAACATATCATAAGTATGTACTTCATATAAAGTTTCGATTTCATTGTTCGTTATTGGTTTAAGACAAACAGCAGCTTCAGTGAATACAGCGATAACGAAACAAATCAAAATAATGTTGTGTAAGAAAGGAAGTCTTTGAAACTGTGTTTATTTTGAACGTCTTTTCATACAGGAAACATATTCTTTCAATTCGTTTTCGATTTTCAGGATCTTCTATCCACAATGATCAATATTGTGACTTTGTGGGTTCGTGAAATCAGAAGTCCAAGTTACAAACACAAAAGATTGTATTTTATTTCCGTAGAAATAGGCTTCGTACACACACACACACACACACACACACACACACACACACACACACACACACACACACACACACACACACACAATACAAGCTCAACAAACAGCCGCTTACCCGCTGTTCAATTAACAATGACCTGGCGACACTGCTCCCTCCTCAAGGCTGGTCATCCCGAACAGCACTATCGTAACGGACCAGACGATCCAGGTGTACCACCAACATCTTCCCTCGGGGAACCTTCTGGGTGTGGTAGACCACGTCGTTAATCCTCTTCACCAACCGGTATGGTCCTTGCCATGGTTGCTGGAAATTCGGGCATCGTCCGTTGGTCCGGGTAGGGTGGTACAACCAGACTAGGTCATCCTGCTGGAACCCTTGGCTGTTGGCTTGCCTGTCGTATCAGGTCTTCATGCGGTCGCTCGCCTTCTGGATGTTTTGACGAACCATCTCATGCATGTCGTGGAGATGGTCCACCAGGTTCTCCACATACTCGGTTGCTGGCTGTTTTGCATCCGGGGGGCTTCCAAAAGCCAGATCACAAGGGAGGCGTAACCCTCGGCCGAACATTAAGCTGGCTGGCGTCATCCCTGTGTTGTCGTGTGTTGACGAGCGGTAGGCCAGCAAGAAAAGTGGCACCTTGACGTCTCAGTCTCGCTGATGGCTGGCCACGACCTTCCTCAAGTGTTCCTCTAAGGTCTTGATGTATCTTTCGACCATGACATTCGACGGGGGATGTAGAGCTGTTGTGCAGGTCTTGTTAACCCCAACTCTCTCTAGTGCCTCCTTCATCAGGTTGGACTCAAAATTGGTGCATTGGTCACTGTGCAGCTCTAACCGTACCCCAAATCGGCAGAACACTTGCTCCAATAGGCAGTCTGTGGTTGTCCTTGCCTCTTGGTTCGGGATGGAATACACCTCCGGCCACTTAGTGAAGTAGTCCACGACCACCATCAGGTACTTGTTGCCTCGGTCGGATATTGGGAACGGTCCAGCAATGTCAACGGCGATCCGCTAGAATGGCGTTCCCACGTTGTAATGCTGCATGTGACCCTGGCTCCTAGTCTGAGGGCCGCGACTCACCGCGCACACGTGACACTGACGGCTCAATCCCTCAGCGTCTGCTCGCAGCCTCAGCCAGTAGTAGCGCTGCCGTAGTTTGTCCATCGTTCGGTTCGCTCCTAGGTTTCCTCCTGAAGTACCGGCGTGCACTTCCTCCAAGATTTCCGGGACCTTACTTCGGGGAAGTACCAACTGTTCTCTCTGCGCCTTCCCATCGGGTGATTCCCATACCCGGAACAGCACGCCCTCTCTGGTCTTCAACGAGTCCCATTGGGCCCAGCACGACTTGTAGGTGGCGCTCCTTGGTGCGATATCCTCCCAGATTAGTCTTGTCCCTGCCTCCACTTCCCTCAAAAGTGGCCCCATGTCTGCGTCCGCCAGCTGCTCCCTCCTCAGTCCTGCGCTATCCCAGCCGTCCGCAGGCACTGCCACAACTACTCGGACTGCGGCGGCACCCTCCTTCTCTTCCACTCTTCTGCACTGGCCGCACTCTACTGGACAGGGTCTTCGGGACATGGCGTCCGTGTTACCGTGGCTCTTCCCTCTGCGATGTTACGAGGTGAAAGTCGTACTCCTGCAGCCTCTGGACCCAACGTGCTGTCTGGCCTTCCCGGTTCCTAAAGCTCAATAGCCAGGTTACGACGGATTGGTCAGTTCTCAGGTGGAATTGCTGACTGTACAGGTACTTGTGGAAGTGCCCCAATGCTTTTACTGCCGCCAGTAACTCTCGTCGGGTGACGCAGTAGTTCTTCTCTGCCTTGGATAGCGTCTTGCTGTAGTAGGCTATCACCCGCTCATGGCCGTCCTAGATCAGCTATAGAACACCTCCAATGCAATGGTCGTTGGCTTCGGTGTCCACAATGAAGGCACCACCCGGTTGTGGGAAACCCAAAATTGGAGCACTGCACAGGGTCTTCTTCAGGTGCTGGAAAGCATCTTCGGCGTCCTCCGTCCAGACATACAGCCGGTGTTCCTCTGTCAGGCGTGTGAGGGGTTTTACGATGTTGGAGAACCCCTTTAAGAAGCGTCGGTGGCAACTGCTTAGCCACAGGAAACTGCGCAACTCTTTCTTATCCTTTGGGCGAGGCCAATCTCTCACAGCCTGCGTCTTCTCCGGGTCTGTGGCCACTGCGGTTGCTGAGACTATGTGGCCCAAGTAGTTAACTTCCTCGCGGAACAGCTGGCACTTCTTCGCGTTCAACTTCAAGTTGGTCGCCTGCAGTCTCTGTAGCAGCTTACTCAGATGCTCGAGATAGTTTTCAAAAGTCTTCCCGACGATGATGATGTCGTCCAGTTATAGCAGGCAGGCGTCGTAAGTCAGTCCTCACATCACTGATTCCATGAGGCGTTGGAAGATAGCTGGTGCCTTGCAGAGGCCAAAGAGCATAACTGAGAACTGCCAGAGCCCTTGACCTGTCGAGAATGCGGTCTTTTCCTTATCTCTCGGAACTAGAGCTACCTGCCAGTAGCCCGACTTCAGGTCCAGGGTCGAGAACCACTGTGCACGAGCTAGCGTGTCCAGGGTGTCATCATTCCTAGGTAAGGGGAAACAGTCACTCCGGGTGACAGCATTCATCTTCCGGTAGTCCACGCAGAAGCGTGACTCGCCGTTCTTCTTCGTCACCAAGATTACAGGGGAACACCAAGGTGTGTCAGACTTTTCAATCACTCCCCTGGATCTCATGTTCTCCAGCATGTCTCGTACCACCCCTTGCTTCGCCAGCGGAACGCGTCTAGGTTGTTGCGGAATAGGCCGGGCGTCCCCAGTGTCGATGTGGTGAAGGACTTCGTCCGTGCGGCCGTAGTCACCATCGCCTTGGCTGAAGACGCGCTGGTATCGCCTCAGCAGTTGTCGAACTTTCTCCAGTTGTTGTGCGGTCAGGTGGTCGGCCGCCCTCTCCAGTAAGCCTTCTAGCCGGGGCCCCAGGTCTTGCGTCGGCACCGGCTCCTGTGTCTTGTCATCGATAGCTGTCACGCTGACCACGAGTTCGCACGTTCCCAACTCCGTCCCGGCCTGGACGTCGTGATCGGTGTCCGTTGGATATAGCAGTCTCACTGGCACCGCCTCTCGGCACGGCAGCAATGCCCTGGCTACTCATAGTCCGTGTACAGGCGTCCTCTGGTCCAGCATCGTGTTCCTTGTTCTCTGGCCTTCCATTCGCGCCCTCACCACCACCTCGCTCCTTGCGGGGACAACCACGTCATCGTTCAAGACGACCCTGCAAATTCCAAGGCGCTCTTCTGGTTGACGGAGTATAACCCCTTCTCCGTTGAGCCGTAGCACCTTCTTACCGACGTCGACCGTAGCCTCGTGGCTCCTTAGGGCAGCCAATCCCAGTAACACCTCCTCAGCCACTTTCGCGACGAACACCCACAGACGTACGGTACTCCTTCCCAAGGTAAACTTTAGCAGGGCCTCCTTCTCCACAGGCAAAGTGTCGCCCGATGCCGTCACAAGCTGGTATGATCGGCTCGGCTTCCCCGTCGGCAAACCCTTCGCCACGACAGGTCTGATGATGATCACGGCCGCCCCGGTGTCCAACAGCACGCAGCATAGCTTTCCTCTTACTCAGCCGTCCGCGATGAGGCTTTCATCCATCCGCCAGCTGACAGCACGGAGTGTCACTCGAGGAGATGGTGTGGATGGCGCCGAAGTGCTCCTCACCACACTGGGCCTTACTCGTTCTTCCGGCTGCCCTTCCTGGTGTCGGCAGTCTCTCTCCAGGTGTCCGGGCTGTACACACCCGCAACACAGACCACTAGGTCTTCACCGGCGTCCCTCGGCTGGTCTCCTGCCTCCGGTGTGGCGGACACTCCTCGTTCTCGACGTCGGGACAGCTGTTGCCTTGGCCGCCTCCATCCCTAATGCTGCCGTTAGCGCCTCGTGGATGGTTTTATAATCGGCGAGCATTAGGCGCTGACGAATCTCCTTGTCACGTACCCCGACAACGAATGTGTAGGCAGCTTCCCGGGATCCGAAATCTGGTGGGAGGTCGACTAGGGCCTTTCCAGCCACTTGCTCAACTACCAGGGCGAACTCATGCAGCGTCTCCCATGGCTGCTGTGACCTTGGCTTTAGCTGGCTGCGGTACTCTGCGGCTAAGCGGTGGTTTCGAAAACGATTCTCCAGGGCTTCCCAGATGTACTTGGGCGCCGCCCTTGTCTGCACCGCGTTCAGGACTTCCGGGGCCCGTCCCTGGAGGCTGGCTATTAAATGTGTGGCCTCTTCCTCTGGTGACCATTTGTTGTGCTTGGCCACTGCGTCAAATTGGCGGCGGAAGACTTCGAAAGTGTTCGCGCCGTCGTATTTAGGAGATTTGACGCGCGCAGATGTTGTGTCGCGTCCCGGTGCGTCGACCTTTAAGTCCTTTAACCACCTGCCGACGACGTCCTCCACCATGGCGTTCAGGGACTCTTTGCTGCTGTCGGCCTTTCCTTCCAGATTGTTCACGCGGCTAGCAAGGTTCTCGACGCGCTCGTCCACTTGGCCCATCCGCTTGCCCAGCTCCGTCACGTCATCCGTTACGCCAGCCAACTGTTCGTCAAATTTGGCGGCGAGAGCCTCGTTCGCCACCTTCATTTCCGTGGTCAGTTAGGCCATCCTTGCGGTCATTGTCGTGGCCAAGTTGTTGTTTGCAGCTTCCGTCTTCGTAGCGAAGTTGTCATTCGCCATCTTTATTTCCTTCAGCTTGGCAGTGAGGTTGTCGCTAGCCGTCTTCATTTGTTTCAGTTCCGCGACCAAGTTATTATTTGCCGCCTGCTTCTTCGCTGATAATTCGTTCATCTTCTCCAAAATCTTTTGCACTGCCGATTCCATGGCCGTAATATCCCGCTCCGTGACACCAGTTGTGACTTTGTGTCAAGGATTTTAACGCAATTGCTGTTTGTAAGAAGACTTGCTAAGCAAAAGTAATGGACCTCAAGTTTGAGAGGAATTACTTACTCTAATAGATTACCCAAGGAGACTGATGGGCCTGTAGTTCTGCGGATTAGTGTGGTTCTTCTTGGGTTTCGGGAAGTGTAGAATGCGGGCCGTTTTCCAGCATTTTGGGAAGTGTCCAGTACGGAGGGTGAAGTTAAATATATCCACCAGGGCCTGCAAGGCCTGTGGAGGTAGATTTGTCAGGGCTATATTGGGGATACGGTCTGGTCCTGGGGCTTTTTCATTTTTAGGTGCATTATCAGCCAGGCAATTTCAGAGGGGCATGTCTGTCTGAGGTTATTATATACCGGTTGCGTTCGGTAGTTGGCTGTCGGGGTTATTGTTTCATTAACGAAGTTAAGTTGGGGGTTTGGGACAGGGGTTTCTTGAAGTGCGTCTGCAGGCGTTTCGGCTTTTGCTACTTCCGTGGAGGCGATCTGCTGATTGTGATGTAATGGGTGTATAGTTATAGGCTGTCATGTAAGATGCTTTGCAATCCACCAAACCGTTTGGTTTTCGAGGTCCAGATTTACAAACGTCGCGTTCCATTGTTCTGAGATGTACTGTGAGATTTTTTCGTGGATTGTATGGTTTAAGTAGCGAAGCAAGTCAAGGTCTGCGGGGTGTCTAGTTCGCTGCCACTTCCATCTGGCTCTGTTACGTTGGGCCGTCAGTCGTTTAATGTCCAGTGTAGGTGCGGGGCCACGTTCACCAGGGAGCATAATTGATGCCGCCCTGGTGAGAGCGTAGCCGATGGTCGTTTCCAGGTGCTTTACAGCCGTGTCTAGTTCAGCTTCAGTTGTAATGGGTTCATAACTTAGTTCGTCAATTATGGTTGTAGAGAAAACATTCCAGTCGGCCTTATAGTTGTGTCTTGGAAGTCTGGGTATTTGCTCCAATGTGCCATTAACTGTTAGTAAAACTGGCAAGTGGTCCGATGAGAGGTCGCTGATGGTATGAATGTCAATATTAAATGTATTATTACGAGCTAGGGCAATGTCCAGGATATCGGGTAGATCTCTTTGATGGCGTGGTATGAATGTTGGTTCTGTGGGAGCATAGATAATAAAGTCAGATTGATTCTCGTAACGTAGGAATTTGTTACCAGGTACGTTAGAGGTGCGGTTATTCGATAGAGGATGTTTGCTGTTAAGATCAATCGCTAGTAACACTTGCGGGTGCTGGTGGAAAAGAGTGTCCAGGTCATCAGTTTCTACATCATCTGGGGGATTATAGACTGATATTAGTAATACGCGGATGCTATTGACCGAGACATGTACTGCTGTTGCCTCCATTCGGATATTGGCCGCACCAAGGCGGCCCGGGTTCGATCCCAGGCGACAGCAAAGTGAGATTTGTGGCGGACAACACAGCGCTGGGTGGGTTTTCTCCAAGACCTCCGGTTTCCCCCGCCATCTCATTCCACCGGTGCTCCATCTTCATCTCATGCATCTCAGTGTCACCGCCTGTGGTGCCGTATGTAGTAAAAGCGGGCATTAAACACTACACATTCACTCATTCCGTTCGGTTAAGGGGAGGAAGAGGGGCTTGGCTGTGGTTAGTCACTGCTTTGACGGCAATAGCCGTGCCGCCGCCGCGTCGGTTACGGTCGGTGCGGTAAAGTGTGCAGCCAGGGAAGTTTAGTTTGTCTGTGCTATTTAGATGAGTCTCTGTTAGAAGGGCAGTGTCTATGTTTAGTTTGTTCATGAAGGTTAGGCATTCGGTTTTTCGCTGGCGTATCCCTTTCGCATTCCAGGTCATCATCCTAAAGCATTGCTGAGTCGTCATCATTGGGAAACAAGTTTGTCAGTGGGTTGAATTGTTACTGTGGTATGATATGTGGGTTAGTTGCTGAACATTTTGAAGAAGTCTGCGTTCTTGAGGATTGTGAATTTAAATTCTATAGGAACTCGAGTAAGCTCCTCGAGAGCTGCCATTGCGCGATCCCGGATTGTCCACCAGTCAAGGTTTTGCTCGTTTAATGACGTAAGCGGCCTGGCAGCGCCGGCCAGGAACCTCTTAGTTTCCCGGTGTGAAGCCCGCGACTGCGCAGCGTACCTTGCATGGTAGTGTTCTCCAGAAGTTTGCGGCTGTTGGTGTTCTCTGAGAGGTTGGCTTGGTTGACGAGCAGGTTGCAGTGGACGATCAGTATGCTTAGCGGTAAAGGTAAATCCCTCTGGGATAGAGGGTGGTACTCGGGGGTCCCTGGGCGCCGGCCTCATGCTAGCAGCAGCTGGCACTGGAGTGTTGGATGCTGCTCCGGGGTTGTAGGGAGGAGCGTGGGCATTGGGGTGAGAGCACTTCTGCCTCAGTCAAGCCGCAACTTCGCGGTAATATGGGCAGGAGCACCAGCGGGAACCGTGCCCGGACATCCCGCAGAGCGCGCACGTCCTTTGCACGTCATTTGCACGACCACGCAGCTTGCAGAGTCCTGCTCCCCTGAACACTTGGAGCAGACACTCACCTTGCTACCGCAGGATGCTTCTGTATGCATCATCATCTGGCACCTGTCGCATTGAACAGGTGTCTTTGGGGGGTTGTAGTCCTCTACGAGAACCTTGCAGTGTACTCTTTCAGTTGATCTCACTAAGCTTATCGCGCTCCTCAGGCGAGTACACTTCCACCATATACAGGAGCAGGAGTGTGCGCTGCCGTTTCCTCCTTTGGAGCTGAGTTACACATAGCGGGAGAGTCCTATCGAGGTAAGGTAGGCCCTTATTTCCGGCTCGGCTCTGTCCACATATACTGGTTTGATCACCAATCTGTGGGTGTGCGTGCCCTGTGGACGTGTCAGACCAATACTGACACCCTTCTCTTGTAAGAAGTGTACCACAGATGGGTAGTCAGCTGCGGCACGAGTTCGGATTGTTAGATCCCATGTGAGGGTGGCCCGCGTGATGTTGTACCCATGATTGTGCCCAATACTGTCGAACTCGGCCATCATTCCGCTGAGCTCGGCAGAGTGCTTCTTGTTGATATAGATGGCCGGCTGTAGGGTTGCGGCCGCTGCCTCAGCATACGACCGTGGAGTGTGCGTTGCTGAGGGGGATGGGTGTGGTAGTTTGGTTGGTGCTGCAGTGGTAAGGGCCTGAGGGGCCAGAGGATGGCGCTGGTAAGCAGCTGGAGCCTGCCTGCCGTGAGGCAGAGGAGAAGGACGCCGATGGCGTGGATACAGCAGCTGGGAGAGAGTTGGTGTCGCTCGGGGATGGGAAGGGGGACCTGAGACTGTACGCGTCAGTCGCAGCCATGGTGCGCTCCGGTTCTTTGCCAACTCCTTGACTCCGAGTAGAGTACACCAAGTTCCTGTTGTCTTTGTCAAATGAAGAAAAGAGGAAGAAGAAAGGTGCTGCAAAGATTAGTACTATCCGCTCTGATATATCCCTTGCATGCTCCAAGGGGATCAGCCCGCTCTCTTTACAGCTGCACAGCTGGCGCAGCCCAGCTTTGTTCCGCCTCTTGGCCCACCATTGGCCAACGCCACAGCAGCCAATACTCCTGCCCCAATGGACCACAGCACCTTGGAGGATCAACTACTCACCCGGAAATATGCCCAGTTGAAGAGAGTTGAGTCCAGAGTTTCTACTCCCATTAGCCTTGAACCCGTAGGAACAAGACCCTGGCCTCTTTCAACCAGGGAGTTATCCGAGCTGTCCCTTAAAGGGCGCCCGGCATCCTCCGTGGGGCTTTCCATTAGGGCAAGACCTAGTTTCCTAACAAGCCCCCCATCTGGTCCTAGGGACAAAGGACGGGACGGGAGTGGATACGCCACCTACGCGCGTCAACACTCAAGGTGAAGACTACCGATATGACCTCGGTGGGGCCGCCTGGTGATCTAGCACACCTTCTACTAGCTAAGAAGGCTAGTACCCGGAAATTTAATGGCTTCCCTCAACCCCGTCCGAAGACGTACCCAATCTCCCACGGGTATCGGGAACACATTGCCCCCTCGAGACCATCCCAATCCGAACAACTCCCGAAGGTGGGGCTCGGCTGTTCGGTCCGAGGTTCCTCTAGTAACGTCAGAGGTACCACGAGTGCTAAGGGTCCGCAGCGCCCGCACTTTGGCAGCTGAAAGGGACGGATCCCTTCCCCTACGGGAGCCCAGTTGAAGAGAGAGGTGAAAGATCTCCAAAAGGAAATCCTGGAAAATATGGCCCCGGAGTCCCGTGACTTCGGCAAAATCCCCATTGACCTGACACGCTGCTACCAGGAACACTCAATTAAAAAGAGACACCTGGTTCAGCTCGCAGAAGGCTGACAGGCAGCCCCTGCTAGGAAGCGCCCCCACCAACGCGGCAGCGGCCGCGACAGCGATTCTGGCGGCGAGCGGCGTGGTTAGCAGCCTGTGCTGTCCACGAAAAACAAAACAAGTCACCTCCCACCCCAGGTCTCCACCGCAAACCGCTAAGCGGCACTATCCTCATCGGAGGCAGACGAGGATACGGAGCACCCCAGCAACTTCCCCACCCTGCCACCACCACGAAGACCAAACCTAACTCCCCAACGGCTAAGTCACAATGGCCACACAACCAACCTAAACAACTACTCACTACCACCACCCTACCTACACCCAGCCACACCCCAACAACCACAACAACTACAACTGCAACTACAGTAATACAACCAACCAACAGACAAAAACCTCCGCGCATCATAATTCCCGATGCCCGGCAGGCAACCAAAGTGCTCCAGATCCTCCGGGGCTCTCTCCCAGCTGGGTCATATACCCTACAGAATACCAGGAGCTGTCTGAAGCTGTTCCTGACCAGCAAAGAAGACAGCCTAGCCACCATGAGCAAGCTGAAGGACGCCGGGGTCGAGAGTTACTGCTTTACCCCCAGGAGTGACCAGCCCCTCCGCTGCATCATCAAGCGCCTCCCAGAGGACTTGGAAGCCGATTTCAGCAAAGAAGACCCGGAAGCGAAGGGGTACACCGGCGTCCATGTCCGGCAACTGATCTCCCGCGGCAGGCCTCTGCCGATGTACCAAGTGACCGTGGACAGGACCACCACCAATCAAAAGCTACTACAGGTTCGCGAGGTATGTTACATCCTCGTCACCGTGGAGGTCCTCAAAACGAATCATAACATCACGCAGTGCTTCAACTGCCAACAGTTGGGGCACACATATAAGATGTGCCACATGACCTCCCGGTTCATTCTCTGCGGTGGCCTCCACCGCTTAGCTGACTGCCCGAAAAAGGCCACGCAGGACGTTGTACCTCGGTGTGCAAACTGTGGGGAGAAGCATCCTGCCAGCTACAGAGCTGGCGAGACGTTCCGTAACGACCGCCACCGCCGCCAACTGGCGGCCATTGCCAGGGCAGTCCCAAGTGCGCAACCAGGGCCAAGACCCATTGCCAATCCGGCTCTGGTTAGAGATGGCGTCTCTTTCGCAGGCGCCATGATGGGCCAAAGCGCACCAGTGCCGCTACCTGCTGGCCAACCCTCAACAGCTCCCCTCTCCCAGGCGCCATCTGGTGACCTAGAAGGCCTCAAAGAGCTCTTTACTCTGTTTAAAGAGCTCAACTTACAGGAACTTGCTCCAAAGGTACAGCCTTTTAATGCAAGATTTAAGGGCTGCACCAGCACTTGGGAGAAACTAGAAGCCCTCATATGGCTTCTGTCGGACATCTTCGAGTAAATGGCTCAACTAAGGGAAGGCACATCTGTAACTCGCGGGCTCCTGTGGAATGCCGACGGCATCTACAGGCAGCAGCACGAACTTGAAAGCTACTGCGGCGTAACAAACTTGACGTCGCATTCTTCTGTGAAACAAAATTAAAGCAGGAGCACACTTTCAAGCTCAGGGATTACCAAATATTTCGGACTGATAGAATTGGCAGACAGGGAGGGGGAACAGATATTTTACTAAAAAATAAAGTTGCTCATGCTCCTGTTACGCTGCCACCATTGGCAGCATTAGAGTGCACGGCTCTTAAAACACGATTAAATAACAAAACGGTAATGCTGGTGGCCCTCTATCGGCCCCCAAAACTCCCCCGACTGTAGACGTGATCTCGAGCATATCCTCCCTTTGGAGGAGCACGTTATAATGGCAGGAGACGTCAACGCTCGACACCCCTGGTGGTATTAACGTCGAGCAAACGTGGCTGGAAATTTCCTAGTACACCTTATAACAGAAAATGATGACCTCGAGGTGTACTTCCCCCCTCCCGAACCCGCTTTTGGCACAAGTCAGGGCACTTCGACCCTGAAATTTTGGACCTCGTCATTACAAAAAATGCGACATTACCAAACACCTTCTCTGTGTATCACAGCATAGACACCGACCATCTTCCAGTGCATTTCGATATCTGTGGCGCCATCACGGCCGGTCTGACCGGCCCTCTGAAGCGCGCAGAAACAGACTGGAGCAAGCTTACCCTCGAAAAGCACGGGATGGCTCAGCCTGGGCTGTCATACTACAACGAGGCAGACATCGACGTCGCCATTGAAAACTACACCGCCTCGCTGCACACGACCAAAAGAAATTCCACCAGCTACACCACAAGCCCACCTAGTTTTTGCACGTACCCTGAGGTGGAGCAGCTCATTGCCAGGAGGCGACGCTTGACGAGACTTTGGCGGCTTGCCTGCCAGCCTGAGTAGAAAGTGCTAGCAAAATGGCTACGCAACGTCATTCGGCAACAGATTAAATTAAATAAAATTGAGCAGTGGGAGCAGAAAATGTTAAATACCACACATTCGGACAATTCTTTATGAAAAATTATTAAAGGGCCATGACTCGCCGCGCACACGTGACACGGACGCCACCATCTGTCAGCATCTGCTCGGAGTCTCAGCCAGTAGTAGCGCTGCCGTAGTTTGTCAATTGTTCGGTTCGCTCCCAGGTGTTCTCCCGAAGTACCGGCGTGCACCTCCTCCAAGACTTCCGGGACCTTACTCCGGGAAAGTACCAACTGTTCTCTCTGCGTCTTCCCATCGGGTGATTTCCATACCCGGAACAGCACGCCCTCTCTGGTCTTCAACGAGTCCCATTTGCCCAGTACGACTTGCAGGTGACGCTCCTCGGTGCGATGTCCTCCCAGGTTGGTCTCGTCTCTGCCTCCACTTCCCTCAAGAGTGGCCCCAAGTCTGCGTCCGCCAGCTGCACCCTCCTCAGGCCTGCGCTATCCCAGCCGTCCGCAGGCACTGCCACAACTACTCGGACTGCTGCGGCACGCTCCTTCTCTTCCACTCTTGTGCACTGGACAGGGTCTTCGGGACATGGCGTCTGCCTTACCGTGGCTCTTCCCTCTACGATGTTCCGAGGTGAAGTCGTACTCCTGCAGCCTCTGGACACAACGTGCTGTCTGGCCTTCCAGGTGCTTAAAGCTCAATAGCCAGGGTAGGGCGGAATGGTCAGTCCTCAGGTGGAATGGCTGACCGTACAGGTACCTGTGGAAGTGCTCCAAGGTCTTTACTACCGCCAATAATTCTCGTCGGGTGACGCAGTAGTTCTTCTCTGCCTTGGATAGCGTCTTGCTGTCGTAGGCTATCACCCGCTCATGGCCGTCCTGGATCTGCGATAGGACACCTCCAATGCAATGGTCGCTGTCGTCGGTGTCCACAATGAAGGCGCCACCCGGTTGTCGGAAACCCAAAATTGGAGCACTGCACAGGGTCTACTTTAGGTGCTGGAAAGCATTTTCGGCATACTCCGTCAACACATAAGGCCGGTGTTCCTCTGTCAGGCGGGTGAGGGGTTTTGCGATGTTGGAGAACCCGTTTATGAAGCGTCGGTAGTAACTGCATAGCCCCAGGAAACTGCGCAACTCTTTCTTATCCTTTGGGCAAGGCCAATCTCTCACAGCCTGAGTCTTCCCCGGGTCTGTGGCCACTCCGGTTGCTGAGACTATGTGGGCTAAGTAGTTCGCTTCCTTGCGGAAGAGCTGGGACATCTTCGCGTTCAGCTTTAAGTTGGTCGCCTGCAGTATCTGTAGCACCTTACTCAGATTCTCGAGGTGATCTTCAAAAGTCCTCCTGACGATGATGATGTCGTCCAGGTATAGCAGGCAGGCATCGTAAGTCAGCCCTCTCATCACTGACTCCATGTGGCGCTGGAAGGTAGCTGGTGCGTTGCAGAGGCCAAAGGGCATAACCGTGAACTGCCAGAGCCCTTGGCCCGTCGAGAATGTGGTCTTCTCCTTGTCTCTTGGGTCTAGAGCTACCTGCCAGTAGCCCGACTTCAGGTCCAGGGTCTAGAACCACTGTGCACCAGCTAGCATGTCCAGGGTGTCGTCAATCCGGGGTAAGGGGAAACAGTCCTTCCGGGTGACAGCGTTCAACTTTCTGTGGTCTACGCAGAAGCGCAGTTCGCCATTCTTCTTTGTCACCAAGACTACCGGGGAACACCAAGGGCTGTCAGATTCTTCAATCACTCCCCTGGATCTCATGTCCTCCAGCATGTCTCGTACCGCCCCTTGCTTCGCCAGCGGAACGCGTCTAGGTGGTTGCCGAATAGGCCGGGCGTCCCCGGTGTGGATGCGCTGAAGCACTTTGTCCGTGCGGCCGTAGTCACTGTCGCCTTGGCTTCCCGTAGGGGAGGGGATCCGTCCCCTTCAGCTGCCAAAGTGCGGGTGCTGTGGACCCTTAACACTCGTGGTACCTCTGGCGTTACTAGAGGAACCTCGGGCCGAACATCTGAGCCCCTCCTTCGGGAGTTGTTCGTATTGGGATGGCTTCGAGGGGGCAGTGTGTTCTCGATACCCGTGGGAATCGGATACGTCTTCGGACGGGGTTGAGGGAAGCCATTAGTTCTCCTGGGTACTAGCCTGCAAAGCTAGTAGAAGGTATGCTACATCACCAGGCGGCCCCACCAAGGTTTTCCGTAGTCTTCACCTTTGGTGTTGGCGCGCGTAAGTGGCGTATCCACTTCCATCCCGTCTTGAGTCCATAGGACCAGATGGGGAGGGCTTGCTAGGAAACAAGGTCTTGCTGTATGGAAAGCCCCGCAGAGGACGCCGTGCGCCCTTCGGGACAGCTCGGATATCTCCCCGGTTGAAAGAGGCCCGGATCCTTGGTCCTACGGGTCCAGGACTAATGGGAGTAGATCCTCTGCACTCAATGTCGCCTTGGCTGAAGACGCTCTGGTGTCGCCTCAGCATTGTCGAACTTTCTCCAGCTGTTCTGCGGTCAGGTGGTCGGCCGTCCTCTCCAGTAGGCCTTCTAGCCGGGGCTCCAGGTGTTGCGTCGGCACCGGCTCCTGTGTCTTGTCGATTGCTGTTACGCTCAGCTCGGGCTCGCACGTTTCCAACTCCGTCCCGGCCTGGACGTCGTGATCGGTGTCCGTTGGATATAGCAGTCTCACTGGCACCTCCTCTCGGCACGGCACCAATGCCCTGGCTACACACAGTCCGTGTACAGGCGTCTTCTGGTCCAGCATCATGTACCTGGTTCTCTGGCCTTCCAGTCACGCCGTCAACACCACCTCGGTCCTCGCGGGGACAACCACGTCTTCGCTCAAGACGACCATGCAAATTCAAAGGCGCTCTTTAGGTTGACGGAGTATAACCTCTTCTCCGCTGAGCCGCAGAACTTTCTTGCCGACGTCGACCGTCGCCTCATGGCTCCTGAGGGCATCCAATCCCAGTATCACCTCCTTAGCCACTTTCGCGACGAACACCCACAGACGTACGGTGCTCCTTCCCAAGGTCAGCTTCAGCAGGGCCTCCTTCTCCACAGGCAAGGAGTCGCCCGATGCCGTGAGAAGCTGTTATGGTCGGCTCGGCTTCCTTGTCGGCAAACACTTCGCCACGTCAGGTCTGATGATGGCCACGGCCGCCCCGGTGTCCACCAACACGCGGCACGGCTTTCCTCTTACCCAACCGTCCGCGATGAGGCTGTCATCCATACGCCGGCTGACGGCGTGCAGTGTCACTCGAGGGGATGGTGGTGATGGCGCCGACGTTACCCTCTCCACGACGGCCCTTACTCGTTTTCCGGCTGCTTTTCCTGGTGTGGGCAGTCTCTCTTGCATTTGTCCGGGCTGTCCACACCCCCAACACAGGCCACTAGGTGTTCGCCGGCGTCCCTCGGCTGGTCTTCTGCCTCCGGTGTAGCGGATACTCCTCGTCCTCGACGTCGGGATAGATGTTACCTTGGCCGCCTTAATCTTTAATGCTGCGGTCAGTGCCTCGTGAATGGTTTTATAGTCGCCGAGCATTAGGCGCTGACGAATCTCCGTATCTCGCACCCCGTCCACGAATGTGTAGGCAGCTTCCCGGGATACTAGCTCTGGTGGGAGGTCGACTAGGGCCTTGCTGGCCAGTTGTTCAATTGCCAGGGTGAACTCCTGCAGCGTCTCCCCTGGCTGCTGTGACCTTGCCTTTAGCTGGCTGCGGCACGCTGCGGCTAAGCGGTGGTTTCCGAAACGATTCTCCAGGGCCTCCCAGATGTCCTTGGGCGCCACCGTTGTCTGCACCGCATTTAGGACTTCCGCGGCCCGTCCCTGGAAGCTGGCTATTAACTGTGTGGCCTCCTCCTCTGGCGACCATTTGTTGTTCTTGGCCACTGCGTCGAACTGGTTGCGGAAGACTTCAAACGTTGACGCGCCGTCATACTTGGGAGGTTTGACGCGCGCAGATGTTGTGTAACGTCCCGGCGCGTCGGCCTTCAAATCCTTCAGCTTCCTGCCGGCGACGTCGTCCACCGTGGCGTTCAGGGGACTTGACGCTGCTATCGGCCTTTCCCTCCAGGTTGTTTACGCGGTTCACAAGGTCTTCGACGTCTTCCACCACGGCGTTCAGGGACTTGGCGCTACTGTCGGCCTTTTCCTCTAGGTCACTGAAGTGGTTCGCCAGGTCCTCGACGCGCTCGTCCACTTGGCCCATCCACTTGCCCAGCTCCGTCACGTCATCCCTCATGCCGGCCAACTGTTCTTCAAATTTGGCGGCGAGAGCCTCGTTCGCCACCTTCATTTCCGTGGTCAGTTCGGCCACCTTTGCGGTCATTGTCGTGGCCAAGTTGTTGTTTGCCGCTTCTGTTTTTGTTGTTAACTCGTTCATCTTCGCGGTCAAGTTGTTATTTGCCGTCTTCCTTTGTTTCTGTTCCGCGGCCAGGTTGTTATTTGTAGTCTCCAGCTTCGCGGCCAGACTGTTATTTGCCGCTTCCGTCTTCTCTGTTAATTCGGCCTTCATTTCCATCATCTTGTCCAAAAAATTTCCAATGCCGCGTCCATGGTTGTAATGTTCGGTGGTGTCATCGTCCCGCTTCCTGATACCAGTGTGACTTTGTGGGTTCGTGAAATTAAAAGTCCGATTGCACCACTCAAAAATGATCTTTATTTCCACCGACTTACAGTTGAACACTTGCCAATTACACAGAATTACGTAATGCACACAATTACGATTCAACAGTTCGTCCGTTACCGTTCCACTGCACGCAGTTACGTACACTCTTCCGATGCCCGTACACAGTCTTCTCGTCCGTTCATTAACACGGCACTCCTCGTCTGCTTGCCAAGCACTGACTGTCCTCACTCATTGCAGCCCTTTTTATAGGAATATCACTGTTTTCTAGAAATCTCTGGTTTCAGTGAATCACCGCGAAGGTGCCAGATGGCAGTGGAAGGGGGAAGAGGCGGCCAGCAACAAGTGACACTTCCCTCTGGCCCCTTCGCAGCTGTCGTTGGTCGAACTTTCCGATAGTTGGGTGAGAATAGTAAGTAGAGAAGATACTGTAATCGGTCGAAAAATTAAGAAAACGAAGTGTATGTTAAATCCAAAAATGGTCTTCACTTTCTTTATCATGTACTTAATAGGTGGAGATTCCGTACTTAGATTTCAATAGAAATACACATTTTGAGACTATCAGAATTCACGTCTTTTGTGGCACCCCTGTCCAGTGGAACAACACGCAGGCTTAAATGTGTGCGGGGTCGAACCCGGTGCTACGCTCTAGTCCACAGCATTTCAATGGCCATATATTTGCTTAGTACAATTTTTGTAAAAAGGTGTAATGTCGTGAGTGGAAGTCGAGTTTTGATGATACTGAATACAAGTATTATTGTATTCTCATTTGAAAGCTGTAAGTAATGAAATCATAAAAATATATAACATAAAATATATAATTTAATATTTAATTAATATGTTATATTGTAAAAGAAGATTCCCATAACGTTTAGCGAAAATTAATTTTATTATTTAACGGAATAACATCTTAGGTATAATCAATGTAATAAAGTATTATTTTATTACTATAAATGTACTCACATAGCGTTCTCTAATCTTGTACAAACACTTATTGCTCTAACTACTTCATGTTAATCAAGATAAACACTTGTACGAATTATTTTAGTGCTTGTTTCCTTATAGAAATATGAAAACACAAATGACTTAACCCTTATCTACACAATGTTGACTGATCACCCATTATCTGGGATACTATTTAAGATCATTCGCTCATTGTTTCTTTCCAAGCAATGGTAATACTGCATTAACATTTGGTTGACGAAACATAACCAAATTGTCTTCATCAGATAAAAAGTTATGCTGTTTTAATACAATGCCTAAACCTTTTATACAAAACAATGGTTGTTAAATTAAACAGTTAATCTGCCTGATGCATGTAATGTTCTTTATTAAAATAAAAGTTATTTAGCTTCAGAAGTTAGCAAACATGTCAGCACCTTGTAAGTTTTGAGAGATGATGGACATTTGCAGTCGAACTAGACGAGACAGCATAAAACCTAAAGGTAGCGTTACGTTCATTAATAATATTGAGCTATTTAGAATTAACTTGTCTCTATGAAACATCTGTCTATTTCGAAATGGAGACATAAGAATTAATGAACATTTTACATGAACTTCTCTACTCTGTGCAAACGCAGTACATAATTATATTTGCTGCAAATTATACACGTAAAAAGTTATTATAACATGCCCATCTTGTATCCGGTGGTATTTAAATGAAGTCATTGATTTGTTCAATCTGGTTTTTCAATCAAGGGCACAATGCTGTCACTGAAATGTGGTCTTTTGATTATGAAGTGCCAAGAAGAAATATAAGTTTTCTATAACTTTTTTTTTAACCTTGCTTTTATTCATGGCTGACTTGCAATTTGTGAACCTTCCCTCTTTGCATATACCGCTGTGAAATGATAATTCATATAACAAGAGGTGATTTATCCATAAGGATAAACTACTAAGCAAATGATTGTATCCAAAGTATAACATTATTAGTAACAGTGGTGTGGCCATATTTATAAAAATTTTTGACTGGAAATCTCTTTGTGTTTATAATTTAGCAAAGCACTCCATAAGGTTGTGATACTATGTTGAAAATGTTACAAGTAAATTGGTATGGCGACCGTAGTTAAAAGTTTTCTTAATATTTGTTTCACTCAATTTCTTTTCCTGATTATTATAGTTTTCATTTTGTAACGATATTTGTTTATTGAGCTGAAAAGATTTTCTAACTCCTCACCCTTCCACTGTACAACACTTTAGAATCCACTGCCATAAAATGTTATTAGTCAGATCAAGCACTAAATTAAAAAAAGAACTCTAAGTTACCTTTTGTTTTAGGAATAATCCTTGGTAATCTAAACCGAATGAAGCTGATACTCTAATAAAATATTGACACATATAGCTCCTTTAGCTTACTGACAACTGCATCTTTTGGCTCATTTTACCAAAATAAAAAGTAATTAATGAAATAAAGGATTCAACCAATGGAGAACTTTTCCACCCATAATTCTCGGTTTCAAATAAAAGCAATCCTTCCGCATAAAATGTTATTGTCTTTTCCACAATCATATCACTTTGTACAATACAAGGTTTATGTCATCACTGAAATGTTTTCACACATAATAGTAAATCACTGTATTGAACAAGTTCACTTACTTTTAATAGTGTAATTTGAATTCACTGAACCTGATGCACCTGGATCCCTTTTGAAATATTACGTACCCTCTGATATTTCTGTTCACAAATAAAACTAAAGGGATTTTTTGTGTTTTCAGAAGCTCCTGTCTTCTTGCAATGGAGCAATTATTGATGACACTGCGCTTCTATGCAACTGCTGGGTCATATACTACTATTGGTGACACTAGTGGTGTGTATATGGCAACAGCAAGCCGAGTCATCAGCAACGTTACGGCTGCCATTGCCTCATTAAGGCCACAGTACGTTACACTACCTCAGACTAGAGAAGGCATACGGAATGTCCAGTGCAAGTTTTTTGATATTGCAGCATTCCCAAGAGTGATAGGTGCCATTGACTGCACTCATGTTCATATTGTGACTTTGTGGGTTCGTGAAATGAAAAGTCCAATTTCACCACTCAAAAATGTTCTTTATTTCCACCGACTTACAGTTACACTCTCGCCAATTACATAAAATTACGTGCTGCACACAATTACAATTCACCAGTTCGTCCGTTACAATTTCACTTGTCCTCGCGATTACGCAAACTCTGATACACATACACAGTTACGTACAGTCTTCCGTTGCACAATCTTCTCGTTCATTAACACGTCACTGACTAACTCTTACACCAAGAACTGCGACTGTCTCCTCACTCACTGACACACTGACTAACTGACTTCACTTCGCTCCGGCAGCCCCTTTTTATACGAATATCGCCGCTTTCTGGCTTCCACAGGAAGGTTCCAGTAGATGAAAGTTCCCGTAATTTCCAGAACACAGGTAGAAGAGAAACAGACCGCACAATCATGTTTTTTCCCCCAGCCATCCCTGTCACCACTATAAGACGGATGAGGGGGAGGCGTGGCTAACACGGACCTCCCCTGTCTTCCGCTCTCAGCTGCTTCCATAGGGTGTTCCAACGCCCGGGTGACAATATCAAATCTCCGGGTGGTGAAGATGCTGAACACTTTCATAACCGAAAAGGATATTTTTCCTTTAATGTTCAAACATTAGTTGATGCTGATCTTATGATCAGAGACATTGTAGCATCATGGCCTGGTTCTGCTCATGATTCTACCATTTTTAACTATTCGAGACTGAGGAATCGACTTGAAAACAATGAATTTGGAAATAGTGTAGTTGTATGTGATTCTGCATATGCAGTAGGCCAATATCTCCTTCCTCTCCTGCAGGCTCCACAACAAGCAGAGGAGCAGCTGTACAATGAATCACAAATCCGAACAAGGAACATTGTGGAAAGGTTTTACGGTGTCTTAAAAGCAAGGTTTCCAATTCTGTCTTTAGGACAGATATTAACTGGGTTCAGAACATAATTGTTGCATGTGCTGTGCTTCATAATATAGCACGAGCAAACAATTATGAGCTTCCTCCAGTTGAGGCTGATATCCAACATGCAAGAGGAGTGTGTGTTAGCAGGACTTCAAGGAGTGCATGTCCCAAATCGAGTACGCAGTGCTGTGCGTAGAACATTTGTGCAGTATTTCAGAAATAGAGAGTACAGCTACAGCACAAGATGTGTATTTTATCTTTTAAACTGTTAGTGAAAATGCTTTTGATGCATCAAGTGTTCAGATTTATTTCATTTTCCTGTAAATTAATATATTAACTTTTAGGATAAGTGCTATAGAAACAAATTATGATTTAACAGTTGAGTGTTAAATGTTCATTCTATCTTCTGTTAATTGCTCACTACTGTTACAGAAAAGTTGTATTTAGCCCTCAGAATTCAATTTTGTTTCACTGTTGGTTATGTGCTAATAATCTGTTTGTAGGAATTGTGAATAATGGGAATGGATAAACAATGGGTAATTAAACATTTAAATTTCAACAACAAAAAAAGTCCTTTATTTTTTCTGCAGGAGTTCTTTTGCCATTCTTATTTTTAAATCTATTAGATTACTTTTTTTTCTATTAGTATTCTTTTTTTCTATCATTTAACAATTTTGCTTCTAACAATAACTGCAACCTTCTCTGGTTCTCATCTAATTCTTTCTGCAGCAACTGTTTTTGAAGCTGAGGTACCTCTTTTCTCTCTTTTGCTCAGGTATGAAGCTTCCTGGCGGAGAAAGATGGTGATGTGCTGCTGTGTTTTCTTTCTGTGAACAGTACAAAATGTATGATTACACAACAGCAGTGGGACACTTCCGTTTCTTTCTACTTGAAGATAGTGAAATGTATGGCTGTTAGAGGACCACAATATTTCACAAAAAGCCATACTCCACATAGCAGAAGAAAACGGATACAACAAAAGTCTGGCATTTAAGAAAATTAAAAAGGCTAAGCTAAAGAAAACAATTAAGAAAGCAGCGCAGCCACATTCACTAAAGAAAAAGAAATCATTAATATGTTCAGTGAATTCACTTACCAGCCAAAAGTATTTAATATATTCAAAAAGATCTTAAAGGAACAAACATCACCTTGGTACTCAGTTTTAAAGAAAACCAAAGGCAAGGCTACGCTGAAAATTCCAACTTCTATAATAATAAAAATATCATTATGAAAATTTAGTCTCACAATTAAAGCATCATTCTAAATTAGTGTGCCATGATTCATGTTGCTGCACTGAATATGTCATTAGTTATTAATTTGTGTAAAAATATTGTAAAGATTACTGGCTATAATATAACATTCCACACGTAAAAAGAACTGAGCTTTTAAGTTGAATTTTTGTTTCTGGCTAGCACAGAGCAATATTAAAAGATCCACATTCTTATTTTTTGGAATATTCTTTTAGCATTTGTTCTAAAATATTTTCCATGTGTTAGCTCACAAAATTTTGAAAATATTATCTTTTTATACAATTCATACTGAACTCTTTTCTGATGGCAGGTTATTTTAGCATCATCCAGAGATTTGTAAAGGTCCCTACCTGCACTGCCAGTGGTTTGTAGAGCTGCATTTCTTAGTGTTCACAACATTTTGGCTGAGCAATCTCCCCAGTCATCATCCAGACATTTGTAAAGGTCCCTACCTGCACTGCCAGTGGTTTGTAGAGCTGCATTTCTTAGTGTTCACAACATTTTGGCTGAGGAATCTCCCCAGTCATCATCCAGACATTTGTAAAGGTCACTACCAGCACTGCCAGTGGTTTGTAGAGCTGCATTTCTTAGTGTTCACAACATTTTGGCTGAGGAATCTCCGCAGTCATCATCCAGACATTTGTAGAGGTCCCTACCTGCACTGCCAGTGGTTTGTAGAGCTGCATTTCTTAGTGTTCACAACATTTTGGCTGAGGAATCTCCCCAGTCATCATCCAGACATTTGTAAAGGTCCGTACCTGCACTGCCAGTGGTTTGTAGAGCTGTATTTCTTAGTGTTCACAACATTTTGGCTGAGGAATCTCCGCAGTTATCATCCAGACATTTGTAAAGGTCCCTACCTACACTGCCAGTGGTTTTTAGAGCTGCATTTCTTAGTGTTCACAACATTTTGCCTGAGCAATCTCTCCAGTCGTCATCCAGACATTTGTAAAGGTCCCTACCTGCACTGCCAGTGGTTTGTAGAGCTGCATTTCTTAGTGTTCACAACATTTTGGCTGAGCAATCTCTCCAGTCGTCATCCAGACATTTGTAAAGGTCCCTACCTGCACTGCCAGTGGTTTGTAGAGCTGCATTTCTTAGTGTTCACAACATTTTGGCTGAAGAATTTCCTAAGTCATCATCCAGACAATTGTAAAGGTCCCTACCTACACTGCCAGTGGTTTTTAGAGCTGCATTTCTTAGTGTTCACAACATTTTGGCTGAGGAATCTCCCCAGTCATCATCCAGAAATTTGTAAAGGTCCCTACCTGCACTGCCAGTGGTTTGTAGAGCTGCATTTCTTAGTGTTCACAACATTTTGGCTGAGGAATCTCCCCAGTCATCATCCAGACATTTGTAAAGGTCCCTACCTGCACTGCCAGTGGTTTGTAGAGCTGCATTTCTTAGTGTTCACAACATTTTGGCTGAGGAATCTCCCCAGTCATCATCCAGAAATTTGTAAAGGTCCCTACCTGCACTGCCAGTGGTTTGTAGAGCTGCATTTCTTAGTGTTCACAACATTTTGGCTGAGGAATCTCCCCAGTCATCATCCAGACAATTGTAAAGGTCCCTACCTGCCCTGCCAGTGGTTTGTAGAGCTGCATTTCTTAGTGTTCACAACATTTTGGCTGAGGAATCTCCCCAGTCATCATCCATACATTTGTAAAGGTCCCTACCTGCACTGCCAGTGGTTTGTAGAGCTGCATATCTTAGTGTTCACAACATTTTGGCTGAGGAATCTCCCCAGTCATCATCCGGACATTTGTAAAGGTCCCTACCTGCACTGCCAGTGGTTTGTAGAGCTGCATTTCTTAGTGTGCACAACATTTTGGCTGAGGAACCTCCCCAGTCATTATCTGTCAGTTACAAAATTATTTGTAGTTATGTAAAAAATGGACCTAGCTACAGTGAAGCAATAAATATTACACAAATACAACTATTTTCAACAAAAAATAAAAATAAGAAACATTTGCATCATTTTCTCAAGATAAGTGAAGTTTTTGTTGCAAATAGTGGTATTTGTGTAATATTTATCGTTGATTCATTTTTTACATTCACCTACAGTACACAAAGCATAAAAGAGGAACCAAAAGATAAGAAAACAAGATGTATGTTTCGAGGCCTCATGTGTTTAATAAGTTTAATAAAGCAATAATGTCTACAAATGTGTGAGCTGCATACTCATGCACAAATAAAATATGGAGCTTGATATTTTTTACATTTGCTGATGAAGCACAGCAAAGATCTGACTCAACTATTTGTGTAGAGATAGGATATTGTTATGTTACAACTAAGTTTATTATAATATTAGAGATAGCTTAATTCACACTTCTATAATGTGTACAGAATCTTCCTACATAATAATACTTCTTTCCTCTTTATTCATTACAAAGATACCAACTATGGAAGAAAGGCATAAACCACAACTTTTGTTTTGCTTAAGTTAAACCTTAAGATTACTTATTTTATTTTGTCCCCCTTTGTTATGAGCCATATATTTATGCTAACTGTAAAATAAATTCTCTGCTAAAGTATTTATTCCATTAAAGTCTGAAATTTGATTCTACTAAGAAGTTAGTTGTATTGAAATAACTAGTACCTGTGCTTGTAATTCTGGCAATATTTAGGAATGTTCCCAATTAAAAGATTCTCTGACAGCCAGCCCGGGACATGTGTAACCAACTGAAAAGCCCAAGCTGAGGAATTATTTATCACATCATAACTTGTCATACAAGAAAGGTGCCTTAAGGGAATGCAGCACCAAAAACCCCAAATCCAGCAATTTTTAACCAATCTTGCTGAAAGTTTTTCCACTTAGTTCTGGTGCATAGTGGACACAGAATTCAAAATTTGTTTTTTATAGCTTTAATAGTTTTTGAGTAATTAATTTGTGAAGTTCAAAATTTGGCCAAAGAACGTGAAAGTAGAAAAATCTGATAAATTCCTGATTTCAAATTGTTGGGGATTGTATTTTTCAGTGGTTTATTTAGCCGGTTCCTCAGACTGAATTGTGAAACCTGTGAAAAAAGCTACATAGGAAAAGCTAAGAGAAACTTGTTAACCAGGCAAAAAGAACACCAGTGGAACATTAAGTTGAAACAAACAGAAAAATCTGCAGTTTCACACCATTTTTGGACAGAAAACCACAACATTGGCCACAACATTAAACTGTTAAAATCTTTAAGTACACCCATAGAATTGGATATTTGGGAAAAAATATTCATTAACAAAAACCGTGATAAAGTTATAAATTTTGAAATCCCGGCATTAAATGAAGTATTAAAACTTAGTGCCCCTAACACCAGATGGCAGAGTGATCGGAGCTCTGTAGTAGTGGAAGAAGAGGAAGGTTCATTTAGTCACCAAACAGCTGAGGATGAGATCGAATGATCTTGAAAACGTTTCAATTATACAACAACAAGTAAGCGAAGTTTGAGTGTAAACATAGTGACTCATAAATCAAACTTAAATATGAAGAATACTTCACTGTTAATAATGCTTCTGCTTTTAATATTTAAAACATATATGTTTTCATACTTCAGACACGGCTAGTACATAACTTATATAGCTTACAACAATGGAGTTTTAATTTAAAAGATGTGCTTACGTCTCAAAATAAATTCATTATTATTTTTTTGGAAATATTTTACACTTTATCGCCACATAGTTGTTAGAATCACTTTGGAGTTGAAACGGTACTCTCTTCCTTGAGTTGATTAATTAACTGTTAAGGAATATCTAGAAGATTAACTGAATGTTAAAGGAATATATATACTTGTATGGAAACAAATATCTTGTGTCCAATTTCAAGTTTGTTACAGACTCTGAAAGGTGGGATTTTTCCTCCCCTAGGACAGCTGACCGCAACCATAAACATTAAGGCTCTCACCCCACGTTTAGTTTCAAACATAGTTTGGCAGGAATGGAACAGTGTGTGAGGTCTAGGGTGAGATTCTCGTAACTGGGACTCTGTATGTGTTCTACCGACCAACTAATTAAAAATAATGAGCTGAAGGGGGAAGCAAAGTGTCACATAACCATCTTGAGAAAAACACATATTGTGACTTTGTGGGTTCGTGAAATTAAAAGTCCAATTGCACCGCTCAAAAATGTTCTTTATTTCCACTGACTTACAGTTAAACACTTGCCAATTACACAGAATTACGTAATGCACACAACTACGATTCACCAGTTCGTCCATAACAATTCCACTTTGCTCTCACAATTACGTACAATCCTCCGATGCACTCACACAGTCTTCTCGTTGTACACGAGCATTGCACTCTTACGCCAAGAACTGACTGACTGACTTTCCTCCAACCCAACGTGTTGCTTACATAGGCTCAGCTGGCCGATCGAGAAGGTTCTGGATAGATGAAATATCCCGTAAGTTCGAGAAAAAAAGGGCAGCGGAAAGAGAAGGCACGGTAATGTTGTTTTTCCCAGCCACCCCTCGTTACCGCAATAAGACAAACGAGGGGGAGTGTCCGAACGCCTCCGTCTCCTGCTGCTACCACCAGCCGGTTCTATAGGGTGTTCCAACGTTCGGGTGACAATATCTAAAGTCAGTCGGTGGCTGAGGGTCGACCGAGACCGTCGTGTGATAGCACGCGGACAGAAATCGCGTTCATTAAAGTTCAGTCGGTGGCTGAAGGTCGACCGAGACCGTCGTGTGATAGCACACGGACAGAAATCGCGTTCAATTAAAGGTAGTTAGTAGCTGGGTGCTAATCCGATGAGTCGTGTTATAGACACGGGAGTGCAACCACGCCCGCGCGAAGCCTACCATTCAGAGTTCGCCTAACTAACTTGTATTTCGAGAGTAATTGAAATACAACCGATCCTCATAAGAGAATTAACCTGTTTCTTTCCAAGTACCCTAATTGATCCACCCTGAACGCCCTGTATCAAGAGTTCCATGCCACTGATCCTATATTCATAAATATTAGGACAACTCCGAGAGCAGCCGAGGACATCGATATTCTTCAAATTTTATTAGCGATGCTGACGACCCTAGGAGTCAAGCCCCTGTCAAATAATTGAGCTGAACTGCGCGGCAATACTCACCCGACAGCCCAACCTGCCCCAGGGTGAAAAGCACCCCATATATATGTGTTTTACCTGAGCTGATACCATGCGAGGGTTAAACAGTCTGGGAGTCTTAATTTTGCAACAATGAATTTGTATCTTGCCTTTTAAACCATGGATCAAATTCGAAACCTGCCTGCACGATGAGTCAAACTGCAGAACAACGGCATAGAGAATGGCAGGTGTGATGCAGCATTGCCAACACCGCGTAACCAAAGTACTGCACGACACATCCACTCAAACTAAATAACATTATTAACTATATCTTGGATATAATTATACTGATATTGTCAGATATTTATTACTGAACTATGCAGTTGGCCACGCTGTTCTGCAGTTTAACCTTTGAATGAACATCTCAAACACATAGGGAAAAATGCTGCTACAGCTTTTCTCTGTGTACCACGGTTTTGTTAGATGCTCCTCTTATCTTGTGTTAAAGCTAATGCTCCAGCCTGCTGCTCTGCTTCAGCAAACACCTTGTCTGTTATATCACCTGCAATAACATTACACCCAATTATCGCAAGGCACGACCAACTGGAGCTGGGTAGGGGACAGGAGTCATTCAGACCACGCCTACCCATTTATCTTGGGCGCTCACTGAGGGGATGGTTACAAAAGTATCACGAGCCACTGTACCGTCTCTTTCCCCTCCCCCTGACGTCTGGAACAATCGGGATCATTGTTCCGAGCCTCGAAGCTTCGAGATGCAGTGATCTGCCTATATAAACGGCGCATTAGACGACTCAGGCAGTTCTCAGTTCCCAGTCTTAAGTTCATAGTCGGATCGAGAGAGCGAGTTGTCGCTGAGTAGCGAGTGTTATGTAATTGTAAGTGTTGTGTAACTGTGTGTTATACGTGTACCAACTGTAATTCGGTAAGAATAAAGAACATTTTAGTTTGTGCAACTGGACTTTTAATTTCACGAACCCACAAAGTCACATTAAATATTAGTATAAGACTATAGTTATATTTACAAGATAACAGTGAGAAAAACTGCTGCAATTCTTACCGAGAAAATCTGAGTCAGTGAAAGACTGCATTCCACTGCTTGTGTTGCCCATTGAAGAATTCAGCACCTCGATGCTTTGTGACGGCTTTCCTCCTCCTGTTCCATATCACTTGCTTCAACTCGGCATTTGCCTGACTCGTATCACCCTGCCGTTCTCTGCGTCGCCGTTTGTATGTTAAATTCTCTGGAAATAACCCCCAAGCTCTCTCCTAAAATGACATAATTACAATATGAGTATTTATACAAAGTAAGAAAATCAAACTGTGTAAGAAAATCACTAAAATATAAATGTGATGCGAGCCCACTTTCTCTTTCCTGTGGCTTTATTTTCCACTACACTTTTGTGCTCAGTAAAGTAGGAGTAGCGCTTTTTCATCTTTGTATTCTCCACATATCTAACCTATATAACCTATAACACTAACCTAACACTATGAAAAAAAAAAATAATCTACCTAGCGCCATGGAAAAATCTAAACTACAAAAGAACTATAACTAATAACAAATATACAGAACTATGCTAAACCTTATTACGAATGAACTATTAATTTAAATATCACGAAAATATAAAGAAAACAGCTAATAAAAGGTTATAACAAGACGCCTGATGCTACTACACAAGATAGCGTTGCAAACAAAGTAAAACGCTAATGGAAAATATTGCCAACCGTTCACATCCCAGCATAATGCACAGGTAAACCAAGGCGAGGCACTGAACCTAACCAATACTGAAAGGTAACAAACTTCGGCTACTAACCGGAAGTCGAAGAGGGCTTTGTTTGAATAATAGTGTAGGTCAAGGTTGGCATCATCTAAATCCGTTTCATAATTGTTTTATCAATATATCAATTTTTTCCACATATTCGGAATCTGAATTTAGAAGAGTTACAACAGAAATGTACGAAATTAATCTGCAGATTTCAGCTGAGTACTTGGCCAACATGCATTATGTTTATAATCAACTAAGAGGCCTTCGAAACGCTGAAGATAGGAGATTAACGTTAAAGTGGACAGAAAAGCTCTCTGGGAGTATGGAGACTACGGAAGAAAAGAGGATCCGTAACGCCTTTTTGGATAAACTCTCTCTTTGTTTGGAACGTTTTGAACTACAACCTCCCTTTATTGAAAATCCTCCTGATGGAACGATGTTGGATCTGCAACACCTTTTAGATGATTAACTGGAAAATTTGTTGGTGGTTAAGACATAAGAAGCCTTTGGCTAATAACGTGAACAAATTAACGATGGTGAACTATATGCAACCGGCTTTTCCACTATGATAAACAATACCCCGATGTCTGGATAAAAACTGTAACGGTAAGAAAATACAAAATATACAAGTTGTTCTTTAACCATTATATGT